>CM051274.1:42507465-42604965 GCA_027921565.1 Artemia sinica
GTTCTGACAACACATACCTATGAAAGGCTAAGAAATCCAGCTCAGAAAAGACAAAAATAGCAAACTACACATCCCAAATCATAGGTTTCAGACACCACACACCTATAAAAGACTAAGAAATCCAACTCAGAAAAGCCCGAAATAGTAATTTACATATCCCAAATCATAAGTTTCAGACAGCATTCACCTACGAAATACTAAGAAACCTTAGCTCAGAAAAGTCTGAAATAGCCAACTACTCATCCCAAACTCGAAGTTTCAGACAACAAACACCTATGAGTGACTAAGAATCCTAGCTCTGAAAAGTCCAAAAAGCAAACTACACCTCCCAAATCATAATTTTCTGAAAGGACACACATATGATAGGCTAAGAAATCTAGCTCAGAAAAGTCAAAAATAGCAAATTAACCATCCCAAATCATAGGTTTCAGTCAACACACACCTATGAATGGCTAAGAAATCCAGCTCAGAAAAGTCAAAAAATAGCAACCCACACATCCCAAATCATAGGTTTCAGACACCACACACCTACGAAAGACTAAGAAATCCGGTTATGAAAAGTCGGAAATAGCAAATTATATATCCCAAATCATAGGTTTCAGACAACACTCACCTATGAACAGCTAAGAAACCTAGCTCAGAAAAGTCAAAAATAGCAAACTAGTCATCTCAAACTATAGGTTTCAGACAACAAAAACCTATGATAGGCTAAGAAATCCAGCTCAGAAAAGTCAAAAGTAGCAATCCACCCATCCCAAATCATAGGTTTCAGACAACACACACCTATGAAAGACTAAGAAATCCAGCTCAGAAAAGTCAAAAATAGCAAA
Organism: Artemia sinica; assembly: GCA_027921565.1. Taxonomy (NCBI): domain Eukaryota; kingdom Metazoa; phylum Arthropoda; class Branchiopoda; order Anostraca; family Artemiidae; genus Artemia; species Artemia sinica. The sequence goes on from CM051274.1 coordinate 42,508,296, forward strand.
CTACATATCCCAAATCATAAGTTTCAGTCAACACACACCAATGAAAGGCTAAGAAACCTAGCTCAGAAAAGTCAAAAATAGCAAACTACTCATCCCAAACTATTGGTTTCAGACAACATTCACCTACGAAATACTAGAAAACCTTAGCTCAGAAAAGCCTGAAATAGCAAACTATACATCCCAAATCATAATTTCCTGACAACACATACCTATGAAAGGCTAAGAAATCCAGCTCAGAAAAGTCGAAAATAGCAAACTACACATCCCAAATCATAGGTTTCAGACACCACACACCTATGAAAGACTAAGAAATCCAACTCAGAAAAGTCAAAAATAGCAACCCACACATCCCAAATCATAGGTTTCAGACATCACACACCTACGAAAGACTAAGAAATCCGGTTATGAAAAGTTGGAAATAGCAAGTTACATATCCCAAATCATAGGTTTCAGACAACACTCACCTATGAACGGCTAAGAAACCTAGCTCAGAAAAGTCAAAAATAGCAAACTAGTCATCCCAAACTATAGGTTTCAGACAACAAAAACCTATGATAGGCTAAGAAATCCAGCTCAGAAAAGTCAAAAGTAGCAATCCATCCATCCCAAATCATAGGTACCTAACCTAACCTCCCTGCAGCGCATCCCCTGTGGCGCTTTCCTGACCCGCGGCGCATCCCTGCGGCACATCCTGCGGCGCTTTCCTGGCCCACGGCGCATCCCGGCGGCGCTTCTCTGGCCCGGGGGATCTTTGGGGACCGGGGGAGGGGCTTTGGGGCACAGGGAGGGCCTTTGGGGGTCTGGGGGGCACTTGAGGACCGATTGGTCCTTTGGGAGCCCGGTGGACCTTTGGGGGGCCGGGGGAGGGTCTTTGGGGCACAGGGAGGGCCTTTGGGGTCCGGGGGGGGGGCAGTTGGGGGCCTGGGGGACATTTGGGGACCGGTGGAGGGCCTTTGGGACCCCGTTGGTCCTTTGGGAGCTCGATGGGCCTTTGGGGGGCCCGGGGTGGGCCTTTGAGGGTCTGGGGGGGCCGGTGGGAGCCCTGGGAACCTTTGGGGACCGGGGGGTTCCTTCTGGATTGGGGTATGGGGATTGGAACCCTTTGGATCGGGGTAGGGCGATCGGGGCCCTTTGGGGTTGGGTAGAGGACCTCACGACACTGTTCAAATAGAACTTGTTTACTATAACGACCACACTCAAAACCTCTTCTAAAACCCTTTCTAAAATCATCTTTTAAAACGTCTCTAACGGTTTCGCCGAAATAATTCCATAACCTGTCTAAAACCGTTTCGCCCAAATAATCCCCTAAAAGTAATTTCTGTGTGTTCCTTTTGTTTTTTGGCATCTCTGTGCTTTCACATTTCAAATTTCTAGGAAACCCGGGGGGTCCTTCTGGATTGGGGTATGGGGATTGGAACCCTTTGGATCGGGGTAGGGCGATCGGGGCTCTTTGGGGTTGTGGTAGGGGACCTCACAACACTGTTCAATGGAACTTGTGTATTATAACGACCACACTCAAAAATCATCTTTTAAATCATCTTTTAAATCAACGTCTCTAACGGTTTCGCCGAAATAATTCTATAAGCTGTCTAAAACCGTTTCGCCCAAATAATCCCTAAAAGTAATTTCATCGTGTTCCTTTTGTTTGGCATCTCAGTGCTTTCACATTTCAAATTTCTAGGAAACCCTTTCCTACGTTAATCTCTTCATCTCATAAATTTTCCTAGCTAAACTATTATGGTTTCGTTAGAATATCAATTTATCTCTCCGACTTAAAGCTCCGTGAAGCCGTATTTAAAAATAGAATTTCTATCTCTTTAGACTCCCACATAATTCCAAGATAACAAGTGATGTCATTTATAATTCATGACACTATAGATCAATGAAGCCCTATTTAAAATAGAATATTAATTTTTCTCTCTGACCTAAAGAACGTTTATCCCTCAGACCTAAGATTAAAGAAGCCTTAATGTTTCTTAATTCCCCCTTCGTGAAGCCCTATTTAAAAATAGTATATTAATTTTTCTCTCTGACCTAAAGAACGTTTATCCCTCAGACCTAAGATTAAAGAAGCCTTAATGTTTCTTAATTCCCCCTTCGTAAATCAATAATTTCCCCTAGCGATTATGTAAATCAAGTTCTCGGAAATTCACTTCCCCCTCGAGTCCTAGATCAATAACATTGTTCCCGTTAGAATTCAATGCGCATGTGCAACCTTCGCTCCGGAGTTATTACACATAGAAACATCAAATAAATCGACCTTGGAAAAAGAGGTCATTGACCGATTACGCAATCATTCTCCCTAGGGAGGCTATGCCCTTATTTGGTGTACTCGTGGGAGATACGTTCTTTTGATAACCGAATTTTGTACTCGTGGGAGTCGGACCCCCATCTCTACTAGTTCTATGACTTTTAGGGGTTGTTTTACCCTTTTTTCGAAATAAGGCAAATTTTCTAAATTTTCTTGTAACGTTTGATAGATAAGACAACAACTTGATGGAGCTTATATATTTGAAATCAGCATAAAAATCTGATTCTATTGAAGTATCTATTGGTATCAAAATTCCGGTTTTTAGAGTTTGGTTACTATTGAGCCGGGTTGCTCCTTACTTACAGTTAGCTCACCACGAACTGTTTGATAATACAACCTAGCTAAGTGAAACTATCCACTTGATCGATCTTCTCGTTACCCAAAATCACCTTTTTACTTTCACTTATTCCTAGCCTTAGTGACCTAGTCTTCTTAAAATTAATTTTCAAGCCTATTCTTGCGCCCTGAACTCGCAAAACCTCTAAAACTTCATTCATTTTGCTAACATTTCATATAACACTTTCATGAGAACAAATGCTTTAATAAAAAACGAAAGGAAAAACGAACATCTTCGGGTCTTCTCTATTAATCGTTCCTCAAAATGTGTAAACCGCTACACCATATTATGCATAACATAAGCAACTGTATATCGGGCGGTATTCTGGATCACAGTTTGGTCTGCAGAAACTAATACTAAATTTGACACGCCAGGGAAATCTTACCAATTCGCAGTAGAACGGAAACAAATTAATCTTCCAAAAGTGTGAATGCCATTTTCGGAGACAATGCTAGAAAAAGGACGTGCTCTAGAGCTAGCAAACTAAAACATTTTTTTCGAACATGTTTTTGAAATGACACATATTTTGTTGTTTTCTGTTTCTGTTTCTGTTTTCTGTTTCTAAAGATCATTTGTAACATTAAAAAAAGGGTAAAAAGAAGACAATCCCGTTTTATAGGGAAAAAATTTGGTTAATTTATATTTAGTATCGCTATATTTTTCATGTGCCAAGAGAATTTTCAGGATAAAATGCAAATTAGTTAGCTTTCCATGTTTAAAACCTTTTTAAAGTTCCAATCGTTGTTGACGTGGGATGCCGGGCGCGCCGCCCAGTTCCGCTATGCTTTGAACAACTCCACCAAGCTTGGCACGCGCCACCTGGTTGCACACACCAAACAGCCATCTCACTGTCACCAGCCCCCTCTCTTTTTTGTGTTCAAGTTTGATCTATGGTTCTGTTTTTATGAATTCCATTTTTTTTTTTTTAGCTCGAAACACTTCTGTATCGACACTTCTGTCGAAAGAGCTGAGTAAAAAAGAAATTTAGTCTCGTCTCATGAGAGCTATTAAATAAAAAAAAAAAGTTTTTTTCAACTGAAAGTAAGGAGTAACATTAAAACATAAAACGAAAAGAAATTATTACATATATGAGGGGGTTCACCTCCTTTTCAATACCTTGCGCTGTATGCTAAAGTTCGAATTTTGCTCCAATTCTTAGAATTACCTCTGAATCACAAAAGCCGTTTAATTAGAATAAATAGCTCTTTTGAGAGTACTAAAAAAACTTTAGCGTAAAGAGCGAGGTATTGAAGAGGGGGCGAACCCCCTCATATACGTAATAATTTCTGTTCGTTTTAAGTTTTAATGTTGTTCCTTACTTTCAGTTGAAAAAACTTGTTTCTTATTTGATTTCTGATCGTTTTTAAATAATGCTGGGAAATCCGGCACCCCTTCATAGAAAATTCCCTACCCGCATGGAAAGATACTACAACGTAACCCCTCCCCTAACCTCTCCCCCCCACCACCAAAAAAATCCACCCCTGAAAACGTCTGTATACTTCACAATTACTAATTCTACATGTAAACAATTGGAAAATTTCACAACTTGCAGCCCTTCCCCCGGGGACTATGGGGGATTAAATCATCCTCAAAGACATAGTTATCATATTTTTCGACTATGCTGAACAAAATCGTTATCTCAAAATTTTGATCGGGTGACTCTGGGAAAAAATGAGTGGGGGAGGGGGCCTAGTTGCCCTCCAATTTTTTTGGTCACTTAAAAACGGCACTGGAACTTTTAATTTCCATTCGAATGAGTCCTCTCGCGATGTTTTAGGGCCACTGAGTCGATACGATCACCCCTGGAGAAAATAAAAAACAAAAAATAACAAACAAATAAACACGCATCCATGATCTTTCTTCTGGCGAAAAAAAGCAAAATTCCACATTTTTTCGGATAGGAGCTTGAAACCTCTTCAATAGGGTTCTCTGATACGTTGAGTCTGATGGTGTGATTTTCATTAGGAATCTATGACTTTTAGGGGATGTTTCCCCTTTTTTCGAAAATAAGGCAAATTTTCTAAATTTTCTAGTAACGTTTGATAGATAAGACAACAACTTGATGAAGCTTATATATTTGAAATCAGCATAAAAATCTGATTCTTTTGATGTATCTATTAGTATCAAAGTTCCGTTTTTTAGAGTTTTGTTTACTATTGAGCCGGGTCGCTCCTTACTTACAGTTCGCTACCACGAACTGTTTGATGTGAGACCGAAAAATTGTTTACAACAGAACTGTCCAAAACTCAGCTAAGCAAATGATTCGATGGGCTCGATAGGTTGAAGACGGTCTGTCCGGAAAATCTGTTGAATTTCTAAAGCAGAGACTGCAAGGAAGTGAAAAAGTAATTAAGGATAGAAAAACTTTAAGAAAGTTTTCCCAACTTCTGAGAATAAAGCTTTACAAACGTATACTCTACGGAGAATAATTTAGAATGCACTGAAAAAGATTTATATTAATACGAGTATTCCCTTCAATTGATCACCTTTCATTTTATTCGGGGTTAAAATCTTTCATTTTTTGTACTTATTACAATCTTTCTTATATACTTCACTTGTACAGCAGTTTACCTAAAACTAAAGATGATGTCATACTTAAATTCACAAAAGGGGTATTTAAGATATATTACATTTTTTTTTTTTCGAAAGAGCTCAATGACGTCATAGCTAAGTTTAATTAGATCGTGAAAACTGAATGACTTCATTCACAGTATAAATATGGGTGGCAGATTTTTCAGCTTCATCATAGGCAGCGCGCTAGCGCTGCCTAAGTAAAGAACGATGTGGGCACAATGTTTCTTTTTTTTTTCGCCATACCCGGGCACTTCGTATCGAAGGAGTTGTCGTAGAAACTTAGAAAAGGGCTCATTCGATTGGAAATTGGAGCGGCTAGTGCCCTTTTTAATAGTCGAACGTGATTGGAGGGCAACTAGCCCCCCCCCTCGCCCATCATTCCCCCAAACACATCCAATCAAAATTTTGAGATAGCCATTTTGTTCAGCGTCGTTGATTTCCAGATAGAAAATATCTTTTTGAGGAGGACACTCCCCCACAACCCTCGAGGCAAGGTTTTTAAGTTATGCCCTGAGGGCATATAAGATTATTGTGGACACAATGTACAGTTTATTATTTTTTTCTTTAAAGCAGGGCACTTCATATAGAAGGGGTCGTCGTAGAGACTTCAAAAGGGGTTCATTCGATTGGAAATCGAGAGTTCTAGTGCCCTTTTTATAGTCGAAAGTGATTGGAAGGCAACTAGCCCCTCCCGCCTCACGCCAATCATTTCCCCAAACACATCCAATCGAAATTTTGAAATAGCCATTTTGCTCAGCGTAGTTAATTTCCTGATAGAAAACGTGTTTTTTAGGAGGACACTCCCCCCCCCCCCCCCAACCCTCAGAGCAAGGGTTTTAAGTTATGCCCTGGGGGCATATTTTATTGAAGGCGTTGTCGTAGAAACTTCAAAAAAGGCTCATTCGAATGGAAATTCAAAAGGCTAGTGTCCTTTTTAATAGTAAAAACTGATTGGAGGGCAACTAGCCCCCCCCCAAGCCCATCATTCCCCCAAACACAACCAACCAAAATTGTGAGATAACCATTTTGTTCAGCGTAGTTGATTTCCAGATAGAAAATGTTTTTGAGGAGGACACTCCCCCAAAACCCTCAGAGCAAGGGTTTTAAGTTATGCCCTGGGGGCATATAGGGTTTTTATAGAAGGCGTTGTCGTAGAAACTTCAAAAAAGCCTTATTCGATTGGAAATTCAAAGGGATAGTTCCCTTTTTAATAGTCGAAAGTGATTGGAGGGCATCTATCCCCCCCCACGCCCATTTTTCCCCCAAACACATCCAATCAAAATTGTGAGATAGCCATTTTGTTCAACGTATTTGATTTCCACATAGAAAATAGCTTTTTGGGGAGGAAACTCCTCCACAACCCTCAGGGCAAGGGTTTTAAGTTATGCCCTGGGGGCATATAGGGTTTTTATAGAAGGCGTTGTCTTAGAAAGTTCAAAACAGAATCATTCGATTGGAAATTCAAAGGGCTAGTGCCCTTTTTAATAGTCGAAAGTGATTGGAGGGCAACTAGCCCCCCGCCCATAATTCCCCCAAACACATCCAATCAAAATTTTGAGATAGGCATTTTGTAAGCGTAGCAGATTTCCAGATAGAAAATATCTTTTAAAGGAGGACACTCCCCCACAACCCTCAGGGCAAGGGTTTTAAGTTATGCCCTGGGGCCATATAAGGTTTTTATAAAAGGCGTTGTCGTAAAAACTTCAAAACAGGCTCATTCGATTGGAAATTCAAAGGGCTAGTGTCCTTTTTAATAGTCAAAAGTGATTGGAGGACAACTAGACCCCCCCCCCCCACGCCCATCATCAACCCAAACACATCCAATCAAAATTGTGAGATAGCCAGTTTGTTCAGCGTAGTTGATTTCCAGATAGAAAATGAGTTTTTGAGGAGGACACTCCCCACACAACCCTCAGGGCAAGGGTTTTAATTTATGCCCTGGGGGCATATAAGGTTTTTATAGAAGGCGTTGTCGTAGAAACTTCAAAACAGGCTCATTCGATTGGAAATTCAAAGGGCTAGTGCCCTTTTTAATAGTCGAAAGTGATTGGAGGGCAACTAGCCCCCCCCCCACGCCCATAATCCCCCGAACACATCCAATCAAAATTTTGAGATAGCCATTTTGTTCAGCGTAGTTGATTTTCAGATAGAAAATACGTTTTGAGGAGGACACTTCCCCACAACCCTCAGGGCAAAGTTTTAAGTTATGCCCTGGGGGCATATAAGGTTTTTATAGAAGGCGTTGTCGTAGAAACTTCAAAAAAGGCTATTTCGATTTGGAATTCAAAGGGCTAGTGCCCTTTTTAATAGTCGAAAGTGATTGGAGGGCAACTAGCCCCCCACGCCCATCATTCCCCCAAACACATCCAATCGGAATTTTGAGATAGCCATTTTGTTCGGAGTAGGCTAGTTGATTTCCAGAGAGAAAATACATTTTTTAGGAGGAGACTCCCCCCCAACCCTCAGGGCAAAGGTTTTAAGTTATACCCTGGGGGCATATAAGGTTTTTATAAGAAGGTGTTGTCGTAGAAACTTCAAAACAGGCTCATTCGATTGGAAATTTAAAGGGCCAGTTCCCTTCTTAATAGTCGAAAGCGATTGGAGGGGAACTAGCCCCTCCCCCACGCCCATTATTCCCCCAAACACATCCAATCAAAATTTTGGGATAGCCATTTTGTTCAGCGTAGGCTAGTTGATTTCCAGATAGAAAATATGTTTTTGAGGAGGACACTCCCCAACAACCCTCAGGGCAAGGGTTTTAAGTTATGTCCTAGGGTATATAAAGTTTTTATAGAAGGCGTTGTCATAGAAACTTCAAAAGGGGCTCATTTGATTGGAAATTCAAAGGGCTAGTGCCCTTTTTAATAGTCGAAAGTGATTGGAGGGCAACTAGCCCCCCCCACGCCCATCATTCATCCAAACACATCCAATCAAAATTTTGAGATAGCCATTTTGTTTAGCGTAGGCTAGTTGATTTCCAGATAGAAAATATGTTTTTGAGGAGGACACTCCCCCACAACCCTCAGGGCAAGGGTTTTAAGTTATGCCCTGGGGGCATATAAGGTTTTTATAGAAGGCGTTGTCGTAGAAACTTCAAAAAAGGCTAATTCGATTGGAAATTCAAAGGGATAGTGCCCTTTTTAATAGTCAAAAGTGATTGGAGGACCACTAGCCCCCCCCCCACCCATCCTTCCCCCAAACAAATCCCATCAAAATTTTGAGATAGCCATTTTGTTCAGCATAGTTGATTTCCAGATAGAAAATATGTTTTTGAGGAGGACACTCCCCCACAACCCTCAGGGTTTTTTAAAGTCTTAAAAAACAAAAGGATTCAAAGTGTCATTTTCTTTTTCCCTGAAAAGACTATGTCAATATAAAACGAACAGAAATTAATTAAAAAAAACATTTTTCCACAAAATAAGGTTTTCAAAGAAAAGTAAAGAACTCCATTAAACAAAAAATGAGCAAAAATAAAATCAAATAATCTACCAAGCTCGAAACTACCACAAATCAGCATCGAAAAATAAATGAAGCCCAAAACGAACAAAAATTACAATAAATAACCGAGTCAAACTCAAAACAAGCAGAAATTAACATAAGTTGGGTGCAAAACCCCTACGCCTTCCCAAGGCCAGAACAAAATTTGCAATTTACTGAAAAAATACAAATGAATGTGCATTGTCAGTTTAATACACATATACTTATATTTAGTAATCAAAATGTTAAAATTATTTGATTTACTAAAGTTATAAAAGTAAAAAAAATTTATTTTTTTCAGTAAAGTGCAAATTTTGTTCTGGCCTTGGGAAGGCATAGGGGTTTTGCGCCCAACTTATGTTAATTTCTGCTCGTTTTGAGTTTGACTCGGTTATTCATTTTAATTTCTGTTTGTTTTGGGTTTCATTTATTTATCGATGCTGATTTGTGGTTTTTTTTAGCTTGGTAGATTATTTGATTTTATTTTTGCTCATTTTTTGTTTAATGGAGTTCTTTACTTTTCTTTGAATAACTTATTTTGTGGAAAAAGTTTTTTTTAATTAATTACAAAAATAGACGCCGTAGAAGTGAATTGTTAGTTTGAGTAAAAAGTAGACACACCATGACAGTTTTACATTACAATGCTGCAGAAGCGATCATCAAGGAAAGAAAGACAGAATTAGAAAGCTTATGTTGTCCGTTTACTCCTGTGATGTTATTTGTACATGACAACGTTGAGTATGCTACCATTGAATATCTTCTGAAAGCCGGAGTAAATCCTAGGTACTGCTTCTATCGTGTGCCATTTAAAATCACTGAAATAGGATTAATAAACCTTTCCTATTACAAATATATATGCGGTCCAATACCTTTGCACCTTGCCGTTGGGAATGGAAGAGTTGATTTATGTCAGTTACTTATCTTGTATGGTGTCCAAGTGGAAGCAATGAATGCAGATAATGAAACGCCTTTAGTTGCTGCTATCAAAGCCAATAATTCGGATATGGTCAAGTATCTTTTGGAAATTGGGGCAAATCCAAACTGTGCTCAGTGTTTACACCACTCAGCTCGGGAAGGAAGAGTTGATTTATGTCAGTTACTTTTCTCGCATGACGATGATTTAAATGCAGTGAATGCAGATAAGGAAACACCTTTAGTTACTGCTATCAAAGCAAATAAATTGGATACGGTAAAATTTTTGATTTACCAGCAATTTCAGTTTAATGCAGATGTCTCTAGTGAATCGTTAGTGTTGCCCCTTTCTATGGCCAAAAGATATCTAGACGATTGCCCTTTTGCACCGTGCAAAACATTAAAAGAGACATGTCGACGGGTAATCAAGAAAGAAACTTATTTATCCAGTGTGTGTAAATACATTAAGAGTTTGGACATACCAAGCTGCTTAAAGTCTTATCTGTTTTGTGACGAACAATTGGAATTTCTCGAATTGAATTTATCCCCCCCAAAATTTGCAGATATGTTGGAAAAAAGTGACAAAAATGATGTGAAAGCTGTTTAATCATCAAAGAGAAAGAGGAATAAAGTAGATATTGAGAGTGTACAGGCGAAAAGACGTAAACATTGAAAAAAGGAGTGAATGCTAAAGAGGTCAAACTAATAAAAATATTCAATGGTAAACCCTAAAGGAGAGACGAAACATGGCATGAAAGAACTATTCGCCATTTCTATAAATTGATTATTAATTCAAAATTATTTGCTCTCTTATTCAAAATTTATATGTTTTTTATGTGTATGCTTGCTGCTTTTGGTTGTTTGACTGCTTCTTCTTTAATTGTTTTTGTAGTTTTGGTATTTTAGGTTCTTACTTTGCTAATATCTGCTTTTGATCTTCGTATTTTACATTGTTGTTCTTCAAATAAAGCTATGCTACTTATTATCTATAGACTTATAAGAGTGGAGTTATGTAGGAAAATTATGATGAGAAAAGCTTATGCCAGGTTCAGATGCATTGGGAAACCGATGTGAAAAACAGATCGGTGCGAAAGAAAAGTGTTCAAACAATAGGTGCAAGATTTTTCCAAAAAGCACAGATAACATGAACTTGACCTGCTATTTCTTACGACAAATCCTCCTTTCTTTTGTTTGCTTTGTATAGAGCAAAACTCGTATTGCTCAAAAGATGGTGGTTCTAAACAAGAACCACCAAATCTTTAACTCTTACGTGCTTAACAATTGAAATGCTTTCTATTTTCAAAAATTCTTGCTCATATTTGCTCGACGACACATGAAAAACCGATCGGTACCATAGGGAACTAGAAAAAATGCTTAGCCCCAAAACTGATCGGCTTTCTTATGGTACCAATCGGTTTTCGAGTGCTTCCCCATGCGTCTGATAGATTATTAAACGCACTTCGCGAAACCCTGAATCCGATCTCAGCTGCAGCAACAACCTGCGAGCCTCAAAATTTGATTCCGGTGATGAGATCATGCGGAAGCGTCTCCACACTAAGAAAAAGAAATAAAACCCGGCCCAGAATTTGAGTACCGTGATAAGAAAATACAAAAGCGGCTTCTCACCAACCCCAAGAGAAAGAAGAAGAAACGCACTTCAGGTCCTATATTGACGCAGTGGGACTATATTTCAGCCTGATAATTTAGGACTTTTATGTCCCCTAAGAGAATGTCTAGTTTTGCGTCTTCAGTAAAGTGCAAGCTTTTTGAAATGCTTCAAATATGTGAAAAAATATCGCAGGTTAGTTTATTTGAGCTGGTTTTGCAGTTATATACTGTATAAAATGCAAAAGGAGTACTGTTGTTTTGAGTTTCAACTCAAAATGCTTTTAAGATTAAAAAAAAGTTTTTGAGTTTTATCACGAAGATTCGTTTCGCTAAGAGAATATCTAGTTTTGCGTTTTCAGTAAAATGCAAGCTATTTGGAATTCTTCAAATATGTGAAACAATATCGAATGTTAGTTTATTTGAGTTGGTTTTGCAGTTATATGCTGTATAAACTGCAAAAGGAGCAATGTTGTTTTGAGTTTCAACTCAAAATGCTTTCAAGACTCAATAAAAGTATTTTGAGTTTTATGACGAAGAGATTCCTTTCGCTACTGCAGTTTTTATATATATCTCTTAAGCTTTTGGTATATCAAAAATAAAATAGCTATTAAACTTACGAGTGAAAATTTTTACTACTTGGGTAGCCTCATTTCAAAAGAATCGGTGTGGAATCAGGAATTAAGCGGGGTTGCGTAATCATTGTTTATGTGGATTATTTTGACGAATTTTGTCCTGGGGAATCCGAAAAAGGATATTGGAAAACATGACATCAAATAGGAAGCTAAAAATTTTCTACAGATAGATTAAGCAAACCATTTGAGTGTCCCAGATAATTGAATGATTTTTTTTTTATTTTTGATAGCTTAGAGTGCAAAAATCGACTTGAAAATTAATGTGAAGATGACAAAATCCCTAAGGCTGGGAATAAATGACAGAGAAGAAGTAATGTTAGGCACAGAGAAATCAATCAAGCAGACACAGAATGCAGGAAACAATAGGAAGTTTTTTTTTGTTTTTATTCAGTCGAAAATGTTTTGAAGAATAGGAAAAAAAGTATACAAACTAACATAATAATATTGACATGCAGTGATACAGAGAAAATGCAAAAAGTAAAATAACACAGAATGTTTGACTTTTTTTTCAGTTGAAAATTTTTGGAAGAATAGGCAGAAAGGTCTGCAAAATAACATTAGAATATTGACATGCAGTAGTAATATAAAAAGTAGGATAACCAAGACACAGGATGTGTTTTTACATTTTTGTTTTGATTTTTTATTTAGTTGAAAATTTTTGGAAGAATAGGAAGAAAAGCCTACAAATTGACATTAATATATTGACATGCAGTGATACAGTTAAAATCTAAAGAGTAGAATAACCAAGACATAGAATGTGTTTTTCCGTTTTCGTTTTTTTTCGGTTGAAAATGTTTGGAAGAATAGAAAGAAAAGTCTGCAAATTAACATTATAATATTTTAATCCACGGTAATAACAGTGGAAATTTTTATGGACAGAGACCCCATCCTTCTTTATTTTTAATTAATTCAGAAAAACTTTTCCTTTCGCTACTGCAGTTTACTAACCTAAGAAGTGCAGAAATAAAGCCAAATTGAGATTCAATCGTAAAATGAGTATCACTGTCGATAAATAAATAAAACCGATAAATAAAAATAAATAAAAAGAAACCATTAAATAAAAATGCCGAAAAATAAAAGGAACAGAGATTTCAATAAACGATCAAATCAAGCTTAAAACGAAAAAAAAAAACTACCGCAAACATGAGTAAGGCTAACACCCTCTATGCCTTTGGAAAATCAGAACATCATTTGCACTTTACTAAATGAAGCATTTAGATCAAGTTTAGGTAATTTAAAATTAGAAAATAATTATAAAAGAGGGAAAAATATCAGGATAGACAAAGTATTCCCAGAGAAAATTCAATAAAGAATCAAAATCAAGCTTAAAACGAAAAAAAAAAAACTACCACAAACATGAGTAGGGCTAACGCCCTTTATGCCTTTGGAAAATCAGAACATCATTTGCACTTTACTAAATGAAGCATTTAGATCAAGTTTAGGTAATTTAAAATTAGAAAATAATTATAAAAGAGGGAAGAATATCAGAAAAGACAAAGTATTCCCAGAGAAAATTCAATAAACAATAAATTAAGCTTAAAACGAAAAAAAAAAAAACTACCACAAACATGAGTAGGGCTAACGCCCTCTATGCCTTCGGAAAATCAGAACATCATTTGCACTTTACTAAATGAAGCATTTAGATCAAGTTTAGGTAATTTAAAATTAGAAAATAATTATAAAAGAGGGAAGAATATCAGAAAAGACAAAGTATTCCCAGAGAAAATTCAATAAACAATAAATTAAGCTTAAAACGAAAAAAAAAACTACCACAAACATGAGTAGGGCTAACGCCCTCTATGCCTTCGGAAAATCAGAACATCATTTGCACTTTACTAAATGAAGCATTTAGATCAAGTTTAGGAAATTTAAAATTAGAAAATAATTATGAAAGAGGGAAGAATATCAGAAAAGACAAAGTATTCCCAGAGAAAATTCAATAAACAATAAATTAAGCTTAAAACGAAAAAAAAAAACTACCACAAACATGAGTAGGTCTAACGCCCTCTATGCCTTCGGAAAATCAGAACATCATTTGCACTTTACTAAATTACGTACTTAAATCAAGTTTAGGTAATTTAAAATTAGAAAATAATTATAAAAAAGGGAAGAATATCAGAAAAGACAAAGAATTCCCAGAGAAAATTCAATAAACAATAAATTAAGCTTAAAACGAAAAAAAACTACCACAAACATGAGTAGGGCTAACGCCCTCTATGCCTTCGGAAAATCAGAACATAATTTGCACTTTACTAAATTACGTACTTAAATCAAGTTTAGGTAATTTTAAATTAGAAAATAATTATAAAAGAGGGAAGAATATCAGAAAAGACAAAGTATTCCCAGAGAAAATTCAATAAACAATAAATTAAGCTTAAAACGAAAAAAAAACTACCACAAACATGAGTAGGGCTAACGCCCTCTATGCCTTCGGAAAATCAGAACATCATTTGCACTTTACTAAATGAAGCATTTAGATCAAGTTTAGGTAATTTAAAATTAGAAAATAATTATAAAAGAGGGAAGAATATCAGAAAAGACAAAGTATTCCCAGAGAAAATTCAATAAACAATAAATTAAGCTTAAAACGAAAAAAAAAAACTACCACAAACATGAGTAGGGCTAACGCCCTCTATACCTTCGGAAAATCAGAACATCATTTGCACTTTACTAAATGAAGCATTTAGATCAAGTTTAGGTAATTTAAAATTAGAAAATAATTATAAAAGAGGGAAGAATATCAGAAAAGACAAAGTATTCCCAGAGAAAATTCAATAAACAATAAATTAAGCTTAAAACGAAAAAAAACTACCACAAACATGAGTAGGGCTAACGCCCTCTATGCCTTCGGAAAATCAGAACATCATTTGCACTTTACTAAATTACGTACTTAAATTAAGTTTAGGTAATTTAAAATTAGAAAATGATTATAAAAGAGGGAAGAATATCAGAAAAGACACAGTATTCCCAGAGAAAATTCAATAAACAATAAATTAAGCTTAAAACGAAAAAAAAACTACCACAAACATGAGTAGGGCTAACGCCCTCTATGCCTTCGGAAAATCAGAACATCATTTGCACTTTACTAAATGAAGCATTTAGATCAAGTTTAGGTAATTTAAAATTAGAAAATAATTATAAAAGAGGGAAGAATATCAGAAAAGACAAAGTATTCCCAGAGAAAATTCAATAAACAATAAATTAAGCTTAAAACGAAAAAAAAACTACCACAAACATGAGTAGGGCTAACGCCCTCTATGCCTTCGGAAAATCAGAACATCATTTGCACTTTACTAAATTACGTACTTAAATCAAGTTTAGGTAATTTAAAATTAGAAAATAATTATAAAAGAGGGAAGAATATCAGAAAAGACAAAGTATTCCCAGAGAAAATTCCATAAACAATAAATTAAGCTTAAAAGGAAAAAAAAACTACCACAAACATGAGTAGGGCTAACGCCCTCTATGCCTTCGGAAAATCAGAACATCATTTGCACTTTACTAAATGAAGCATTTAGATCAAGTTTAGGTAATTTAAAATTAGAAAATAATTATAAAAGAGGGAAGAATATCAGAAAAGACAAAGTATTCCCAGAGAAAATTCAATAAACAATAAATTAAGCTTAAAACGAAAAAAAAAACTACCACAAACATGAGTAGGGCTAACGCCCTCTATGCCTTCGGAAAATCAGAACATCATTTGCACTTTACTATCAGAAAAGACAAAGTATTCCCAGAGAAAATTCAATAAACAATAAATTAAGCTTAAAACGAAAAAGAAAAACTACCACAAACATGAGTAGGGCTAACGCCCTCTATGCCTTCGGAAAATCAGAACATCATTTGCACTTTACTAAATTACGTACTTAAATCAAGTTTAGGTAATTTAAAATTAGAAAATAGTTATAAAAGAGGGAAAAATATCAGGATAGACAAAGTATACGCAGAGAAAGTTCAATAAACGATCAAATCAAGCTTAAAACAAGAATAAATAAAAAAACAAGATTTTTCAACTAAAAATAAGGAGCAACATTAAAACTTAAAACGACCAGAAATTATTACGCATGTGAGGGGGTTCGCCCCCTAGTCAATACCTCACCCTTTACGCTAAAGTTCAAATTTTCTTCAAATCACACACCCCTGAATCACAAAGGCCGTTTAATTAGAACAGATAGCTCTTTGAAAGTACTAAAAAAAACTTAGCGTAAAGAGCGAGGTATTGACTAGGGGGCGAAAGATTAAAGTTGATGAAACTTATATATTTGATATCAGCATAAAAATCTGATTCTTTTGATGTATTTACTGCTATCATAATTCCGTTTTTAGAGTTTCGGTTACTATTGAGCCGGGTCACTCCTTACTTACAGTTTGTTACCACGAACTGCTTGAAAACTAACACAAACATGAGTAGGGCTAACGCCCTCTATGTCTTTCAAAGCCCAGAACGTTAACGTCAATATACCCTTCGAAGCAAAGAACTTTGATGATATGCTCAAAATTGTTCTTAGACCGCTGATCAGAACAGAATGATGAAAGACGTTTGCAAAAGAACGCCATAAGATGTAGGATCTTAGTGCTAAGATTACACTTTTAAGCGTTCTTTATCAAAAGATGTAAGATCTTAGCACAAAGATGAATAAAAGAACAGGCCTATTATCAGGTGACCTTATCATTAGGTGATCTAAATCCTTATAAACTTATTGGAAGGTGGCAAACACTAAAGCTTTAAACATAGTGGGATTGAGAGCGAATGTCGGCTAGTGTGTCAGCTTAATATAGTCTAGTGGTGGGTAAGCTAGCGTTGCTTATAGTAAATAGCCATAAGGCTTAAAATTTTATTAAAGCTCAATATTCAAGGAGGCTTCAAATATTATTTATTTATTTTTATTTCCCAGAGCCACTTTTATATGGAAAAAGTGGGCGGAGAAACTTCGGAGGGAATTCATCAGATTGGAAACTGAAATTATCGTTAGAAATATTTGACTTTCCAGGGATTAATACTAAATATTCAATTTACTTTAAACCGTTCTTTCCAGTCATTTTGATTATTACAGTAATTATCTTTTATTTGTCGTATATTTTTCGAAAAACTAAAGCACAATGTTAAAAAATTCAATTAAAGTTTTACATGTTTTAAGATTTATTTATTCATCTACATCAGTATTTGTTACCTTTTATGTTTGATATAATCGTTTATTTTACTTTCTGTTCGTTTTAGGTTTCATTTATTATCTAATAGTAGTTTCTGTTCGTTTTAGGTTTCATTTATTCTCTAATAGTAATTTCTGTTCGTTTTAGGTTTCATTTATTCTCTAATAGTAATTTCTGTTCGTTTTAGGTTTCATTTATTCTCTAATAGTAATTTCTGTTCGTTTTAGGTTTCATTTATTTTCTAATAGTAATCTCTGTTCGTTTTAGGTTTCATTTATTCTCTAATAGTAATTTCTGTTCGTTTTAGGTTTCATTTATTCTCTAATAGTAATTTCTGTTCGTTTTAGGTTTCATTTATTTTCTAATAGTAATTTCTGTTCGTTTTGAGTTTGAATTATAACGGGACTGTTGGCCTTAAGTTAAATATGGCTCTTATACTTATTTTTGACAAAATTCTTTTTCGGAGTTATTTTTTTAAAATTGATCTTTAAAAAATAACTTTAAGCTATTTTATTTAACGTCTGAAACGAAAATTGAAAAACGACTGTTTTCCAACTTTAGCAATTAAGAAAGATAAGCACTTGAACGAGGCCTTGACCTTACTCACCCATCCAATTACCTAAGGTAAACAGTACAAGCAAGCACCATCAATCAAAACAGGAGTAGGTTAGAGGTATTGCCGCAAAAGGGGGGGGGGAGGAGGGGTACAAAGCTTAATATTATTTTAGGACAGGGTTTCTTGATATTTTCAAGGAAGTCTTTATGTCTTCTCATGGGGTGGGGGAGGGAGGTTCTCAGGATCAAAAAGAATATATATATATATATATATATATATATATATATATATATATATATATATATATATATATATATATATATATATATATATATATATATATATGTATATATATATATATATATATATATATATATATATATATATATATATATATATATATATATATATATATATATATATATATATATATATATATATATATATATATGTATATATATATATATATTTGTGCCCGCTTACAATAAAAATGAGGAAAAAGCTTAGTGGCAAATGAAAAAAAGAAACAAAAACAAAGATAACGCTAAAACTTAATTAACATAAACACAATCACTTAAACAGTTGAGTCAGCGGTGAATCGTATAGCTTGTTAAGAAATCACTCGGAAACTCTACGCTCTATGTCAATCACTTTAGTTGGACGAAACTGTAATTGGCCAGGAGCTTTTACATAACAGTGGATCTTTATTATTTTTCAGAATACTGGATGTGCGGCCACCATGAAAGTTGGCAGGTGTGAGTCCCAGCTCAATGCACTTTGGAACTGTAGGGCTAAATACTCTCATAGAAGTTCTCTGCCATGTTGTAAGTGTCTCGGAGTGATCCCATCGACTTGCTCTTTTTCAATGTTTTGACAATTGTTTCAACATGTCATCTAGAAAAGTGACCGCAGTGTGGCGGAGTTTTGAGTTACCTCCCTGTCTTTCTAGCTTAGATCTGAAAGTGAAGTCCAACTCATTGGGTGGTGGCGCAAACACATACTTGTAATACCCAACATACTTGTAATAATTTACCCAACATTCATCGGAAATGGGACTTTTCATGTCAGCCTTGTTTGATTGGAATTGCTTCCACAGGATGTTCGGGTCATTTTTACAATCATTTGACAATTCCTCCCCTTGTTGTGCTTTTATATTCTTGACACTATGGTTGAATTCTTTTTTGGCCAAAACACAGAAAAAACACCAAAAACACTAAAAAACCACCAAAAACACTGAAAACTACCTCAGAATGCGGCCTGTCACAATCCTTCCACAAGTGGTACTAGAATTTGGATATCTTCTTGATGAACTTGACAAGTGGGTTATCCTATCCTTTTTTACGGGTGTTGGGGTACACTTTTCCACTGGCACAGAGACAGATTCCGCCAACTTCATCGAGTGTAGGATTTCAGAGCAAAAGATATTCAAAGCTATTCTATCTTCTCTTTGACCACGAGCAAGCAGGTGTAACGGTACTTTTAATTTTAGTAAGAGTTGAGTCAAGGATATTTTTGTACAAAGATTAATCTAATCTATACCAATCACTCTTTATGTACCATAATCGAACGGTGCACCACTTGTGGATCGACAATGGTACTAATAAGCTAATTCCAAGAAGATCACTACAGGTGTGCTCAGAATCCACAACTGCTTTTGTGTACTGAACAACTGCTTCTGAAGTACAATCGTCAGTTCTGCTTCCACCGGAATCATAATATATTATTAATATGTCTGGGATTAGTAGCTTGTCTTCTCCATGTTCATTTTGAGGGTTAGTATTCTTGCTTTATTTGATTCTTTGTTAATTATTTCTAATTTTATTCTTGCTTTGTCACTTTTGATGTGACTCTTTGTTCAAGAGCTAGAATAATCAGTTACTTCTACTAGAATCACGAATGGGAACTATTTTTCGAACGATTACTATTAGTAGAGTTTTACTTCGAAATATTCAGTTTTGATATCAAAAGAATCACGATCAATAACCTCTATAGAGCAGGGCACTAAAGGATCAGGATCACTGATTCGAATATTCACTTCTCAAAATATTTAGTTTTGATATCGAAATATTCAGTTTTGATATCAAAAGGATTAGGATAACTAACCTCTATAGAGCAAGACACTAAAAAATCAGGATCATTGATCCGAATATTCAGTTTTGATACAAAAAGGATCAGGATCACTAACCCCACAGAACAGGGCACAAAACGATCACGATCACTGATTCGAACATTTGGTTTTCGAAATATTCAGTTTCGACATCGAAATATTCAGTTTTGATATCAAAAGGATTAGGATAACTAACCTCTATAGAGCAAGACACAAAAGGATCAGGATCATTGATCCGAATATTCAGTTTTGATATCAAAGGATCAGGATCACTAACCTCTATAAAGCAGGGCACCGTAAAAAAGAGCACCACCAGATAAATTTCCCAGGGAAGGGAGCCCATTTACAACTAGGAGTTTTGATCTTACCTGGATTTAAATGGGAATATTTTTAACTTCCCTCTTTTTATATAGTTTTGAAATGCTTTCTTGTTTCACAGGGCGGTGGGCCATCACCCCCTGTACTCAAAAAAAGGGCGAAAATGTAGTAAAAAGACATATATTGTGAAATATAAAATTAGTTAAAACTATACAGTTCAGGATTGTTCCTTCACAATGTCATCAAGTATTTGAAGTAGCCTCTCATCACTTCTTAATTTGTCAGTGTTGCTTAATAAGAGAACCATGATATTTTCTAAGACTGCAATACGGGCCTTCAATTTCTTGATTCTCGCCAATTCTCTAAAAAATATATATCCAAAATAAATAAGCCAAATAAATGGACGTAAGAGAACCATAAGTTCAATTAGAGAACCATGATCTTATGAGCCTTCAGTTTCTTGATTCTTGCCAATTCTCTATAAAATATATGTCCAAAATCAATAAGCCAAATAAATGGATATTACAAAACAGTAAGAACATGGCAAAAATCGATAACACAATGCCTTAAAGCGTTTAAAGACATTTGTCAATGTTTAGCTTTATCATGATGACAAACAAATACAATGTGCAACGAATGACTGTTACGTTTGGGTCAAACCACAATATACCCAGTCAGCTGAGACTACCTTTCTTGGCTTTACTCTAATTAGACATGGGTCTTAAGCAGGGGCGGATCCAGGATTTTGTTTTTAGGGGGGGGGGGCAAAATAGGTTGATCTGATAAACTTGCGTTAAGACCAAGCTTAATTAACGCAAACTTGCGTTATTTGAGTAAATTACACTACTTTAGACTACGTTAGGGGCGGGGGGCGCCCCCTCGCCTCCCTCTGGATCCACCACTGGTCAAGGAACATTTGTAGCCTAAAATGTAAATTTTATATGTGTTCGTTTCCTACTCTGTTGAAAAAATTATCTGAACCCCTTCCTTTTGTCTCAGACCTGTGTGTACCTATGCGAACTATGTAATTAGCATCTTTTCATTTTAGACTTCTAGATTTCAATATTAGCTTTAGATTTGTTATCAAAAAGCTCTGAGATTCTTATATACCAACTTTGCTGAAAACCATTTAGAAAGAAACCATTAGTGATTATGCAATTGGTGTTTTTTAACAAAGTATAGTCACGATGCAATATGAATCATATTCAAGCAATATAATTTGGTCATTAAAAACCATTCCAAAATCTATTGATTCAGGAATTCTTCTGAATTTTTGAATTAACCTTAGATATGTAATTAGCAAGTTCAAAAGCATTAAATACCAACTTTGCTGAAAATATAACAACATTTACAAATGTAGATCACTAGAAACAAACTATCGTCATTTAGAAATAAGCAATTAGTGATTATGCAATTAGTATCTTTTAGATAAGTACAGAAATAGCGTGATATGACTCATATTCAAGCAGTAGAATTTAATCATTTAAGACCACTCCCTTAGTGATCGCGGAACGGTCACGAGTCGATGACCAGGGGTAAAGCATGCTTATATGCGATGTTGGATTGGAGCGTTGTTGCATATTTTATGGGCCCACTTTGCACCCTCTAATCGTACCCATTGAAAAAACTTCCAAGACTCTGATGTCCACGAGGTGCATTTATGGGTACCATTATACTAAAATGTATCTCAGAAAAATGGCCTAAATGTATAATTTAGGTCCTTGACCTTGGGGCTCCACTTATCATATCACCCTCAGGAGATAATTTTTTTTAACTTTTGACCATCTTCTACAAATATGAAATCGGATTCATATCTGCGTGTGCAGTGTGCATTACTATACTGTTCATCACATAAAGAAAGAAAAACGAGAAAAAATGGGGTTTTTATAGGCCAAATGAAAGTACTGAAAAAACACAACAAAGCGAATATTTCGAGAGGACAAACGCCTCTCTTCTTCAGCGCGAAACGAAATGCAGAAGAAAAAAAAAACAACAAAAACAAACGCAGAAAATCAATGTGAAAAGAACCAAAAAACCAAAGAAAAGACCAAAAGCTTAAAAGATGAATAAAATTCAATAAAAGCCAAAAATTAAAACCAAATACCTAACAACCATAAAAGCGAGTTATTCGCCAATATCCGCGATTTGCACAAAATCCAAAAAATATGAACTGCCATCGACGGATACTAGCGAACAACTGAGAGAGAAAAGAAAACAATTCATTCACTCAAAAACAAAACGAACCAGCAATTAAATAAGTTGGAGAACTATGTCATCTGACTTCGGATTTTAATTAATGCATTTCTTGCAGACACCCTTTGAGACCTAAGGGGTTGTTCACGTGTGTGAAACTTTAAGAGGTTGTTGAGTACACTCTTGCTAAGGTTTTAGGTATAAGACCCCCCCCCCCCTGAAAAAGGCTGTCTTAATTTTCGACTGCTTTTGAAATTAAAGACCCTTAAAAGATATACTTGACAGTTGCATTAGTTCACATTATTCATATTTTCTGGATATTAATTATCCAACAACGCTCGACGGGCAAGTTAATAATCCCAACCTAAATTTTCAAATAATTTTAAATTCAAAAATACCATCGTTATATTACACGCGGGGAAATTTTTCCAGGGAGGGAATTTTCAGCGAAGGGGAGAATTTTAATTATTGGATAATTTTCAGGAGGGAGAACAGTCCGAGGTGGAAATTTTCCGAGGGAAACTTTCTAAATACATTTGGATTTAGGAATGCGATTACTATTAATATGTGGGACAGAATTATCTGCGGAGGAGTTTTTCTTGAATTCCTTTCTTTTGAGATTGTAGAAATGTGCAACAGGTAAGGTAGTTTTGACCGAAATATGTATCTAAAAATTCTGATCCGATACCATATGATTCTGCAGGAGTGCCTGAATCGTCCGGTTACCCTCCGATCTATCTCAACCCTTAAAATGGTTACTAACATTAAGAATGGAGTCGAGTCGTCTTCATTAAATCGCCCTTGAAGGGTCTGTTCACGGTGGCCATCCACGAAGCAGGGAACAAAACGACGAAAAAGGACTGCTTCAAAGTTGAGATAGCTTACTATTTACCATGTACACCATCTGATAGAGTGAAGTACCTAGTCCTACCAAGAGGATGTCTAGGACCTAAACATGTAGGTAACTAGGAATATGCGATTAAAAGAACCCTTTCTTAATTTTCTGCAATTATCTGTTCTATACACAAACTCCTGCGAATAATACATAGGATATACATCGCCCTTTACCTTACATGACTCAAAATAAAATAATGTTCGTTGAAATCTGACTTGAGGTTGAACTATTTGAAAATATTTCCTAGCTTTTTAGTCAAAGACATATCAAGTACTAGTCAAAGAGCCTGACAAAAAGGTATAAAAAAAAGCGTAGCGCATACTCTTTTCTGAAGAAAAAAGTTGTCCCCCTCCCCCCAAACATAAAATTGTAAGTCCCCTTACCCTAAAAATTGCGTGAGAAAATATTGTCTTCAGCTAACCATTTAACAGCCTCACTGATTGGCTAGGTCTTGCAAATACTTACCAATTACAGAAAATATGATTGGATTATTGATTTGAAAATTTTTAATTATTTCTATTCTTCTAGTTTAATTCTTTTTTTTTTTATGCCAATATTCCCGAATCAGGAGTAACGGTGATATGTCACCAATTCCTTTGTCCTCCACTCCGAAAGGCATCAAAACGGTATCTATCGCCCTTTGGTCCGTACTTTGTGAACCACTACAATAAGAAACTTCTTGAAAATTTTAATAATTTATTAAAAATTTTAAAATTCATTAAAGTTTATTTATTATTAAAATTTAAATTATTAAATTATTATTAAAATTTAAATAATTACAATTAAATTATTAAATAAATTTATTTTTTATTAAAATTTATTAATTTATTAAAATTTTATTTCAAATTTTAATAATTTATTTTTTATACTTATCCATTTTGTGGTGTGCTATATCTGCTTGTCGTGTGACGTCCACTGCCAGCTCTGTGCTACTATGGCAATAAAAGCATTTTTTTATTATATTTTTACTTGCGTTGACCTTACTATATAAAACGACAGAAACTCATTTTCGGGGTTCAACGATGGTCTTCTGGGAATTTCTTCTGTTGGGAGACTGCTCCCAAAGATAGTTGATCACTAAATTGAGCCATGGGCTCAATATTATTTGAGCAAAATTTAAACAAGACCCAAATTTGAGCCAAATGATTCAATTCTGCCAAATTATCACTAAATCTGGCACAAATTTGGCTAAACTTGACTTTCACCAAAAGGTTAACTTTCGCCAAAAGTGCAGAAGCATCAATAGTCATGATGATCAATACTCATACTAAAAATAATCATGCTATCATTCAGCTTCTTTTATAATGCAAAACATAGACCGAGGAAAGCAGTGTTTCCACCTTAAATCCGTAGAATCTCTTGGATTCTAAGCAAAAATTTCGCGGATGCTGACTAAATTCCGTACATAGGTAATCCATAGATTTTTTACATGCAGTGAATGACAGGGCTTTAAAATTAGAAGAATACGTACATTAATGCAAAACATACATCGGGAGAGCAGTTCTCCAAACTGCTCATTCCTGAAATACGTAGAATTTTAAGATCATCAGCAGAAAATTCTGTAAATAGCGAGTAAAATCTGTATATTGATATTCCGAAGATGTATTACATGCAGTAAACAGAAGATCTTCGAAATTTTAACCGTATCAAGGCTAATGCAAGACATACACAAGGAAAGTAGTGTTTCAACCTGGTCTCCCGAAAATACATAGAATCTCTAGGATTCTCTGAAAACATTTCGTGGGTGCTGACAAAAACCTGTAAATAGATATTCCTCCGAGCAAAGACAATTCTCCGGAGATGTATTACATGCAGTAAACAGAAGATCTTCAAAATTACAACCGTATCTAGGCCAATACAAGGCAACCACCAGGAGAGCAGCATTTCCATCTTGTCCTTCCAAAAAATACGCAGAATTTCTAGGATTCTCGGCAAAAATCTCGCGGGTGCTGACTAAAATCTGTACACAGATATTCCTCCGTACATAGATAAATCTCCAGAGATATATTAGATGCAGTAAATCGAAAGATCTTTGAAATTATATCCCTATCTAGGCTAATGCAAGGCAACCCCCAGGAGAGCAGCATTTCCATCTTGTCCTTCCAAAAATACGCATAATTTCTAGGATTCTCGGCAAAAATCTCGCGGGTGCTGACTAAAATCTGTACACAGATATTCCTCCATACATAGATAATTCTCCAAAGATATATTAGATGCAGTAAATCGAAGATCTTTGAAATTATATCCCTATCTAGCCTAATGCAAGGCAACCACCAGGAGAGCAGCATTTCCATCTCGTCCTTCCAAAAACACACATAATTTCTAGGATTCTCAGCAAAAATTCGGTAAATGGAAACTAAAATTCCGCAAATATTTCAGTAGATGTCTTCATTGCAACACATATCAAATCTTTAAAATTAAAAATGAACATTCTTATTTTATAATGAGCCAATCTAAATGTACGTCTATCGTACATTTATCGTAATGAGTCAAAATAAATGCCCGTAAAAACCATTAATACCTTTACATCACAAGAAAGACAGTCAAGTCAGGAAAGCTTTGATCATGATCTTCGACCAAGTTTAGTTATAAGAGTATAAATAAAATGAAAATTCAGTAAATAAAAAAGAAAACAATACAAAATTGATATCAATAAAATTACAATCAAAATTTAGTTAAGAAAATATGTTAGTTACGTTATAAAAATGAACTTTATCGACCTTGAGAAAAGACATAAATAAGGACTTACAATTTAAATAAAGCAACGTCTTAGTTTTGTAAATAGTTACGAAAACCTTAGACTTCTAAGCTAAGCAATAAGGATTAAACTGTTAGGAATTCTTTTAGGTTCAAAATATAAATCAAATTTAAATCCTAACAAAAGTTTCGTAGCAAAGGAGTTACATAAAAAACCATCAGTAGAAAAATCATTATTGAAACACTAAATAAGGTTTAGTGAACTAAAACGAATTTTAGTTCATCAACCTGAATAAAACGGATGTCGAGATGTAAAATGGTTTTTAATATCCTTTGTCCGTCCCTGTTATGTCCTGTATGTCCGTTATTATATCCCGTAACGCACAGAAAATGCGTCATCACGTCTATATCCGTCGCTGTTAGATCCAGTACGTTCGTGTATGTCCCATAACGCATACAAATGCGTTTTCATATCCTGCGTTCGTCCCTCTTCTGTCGGTTACCATGCCACGTAATCGTTAAAATGCGTTATGTCCTGTAACCGTCCCTGTTTTGCAATGTGAATCCGTTATTACCACCGTAAAGCATTACTATGTCCTGTAGCGCATAAAAAATAATTTATCATGACCTGAGTCCGCCGCTGTTATGTCCAGTATATCCGTTATTATTTCCCGCAAAGCATACAAAACACGTTATTATGTTCTGCGTTCGTCCCTGCTTTGTCATGTATATCCGTTATTATGCCCTGTAAAGCGTTATTATGTCCCCTGTCTATCCTGTTATGACCTGTAACGAATAAAAATTGCATTATTCGAAATTGAGCTTTGTAATTGTAGTGGGGAATAAGGAGGATCTCCCTGCGGGAACGTTTAGAGCACTTGTAATGGAGGTGTTTTGGGGGTCTTGCAGGAATAAATGTAGGGTTGGTTCTCTATATAAGGATACATGTTAAGAAAATAATTCTTACATCATAATATGCAGAATAATCTTATTTAACATATTTTGCAGGGGGAGAGCCTTTATTTTCACTTCTTTCACAGTTGTACAATTTTTTTAAAACAAAATTCTGAAAAATAAACATGAATTCCACTCCATTTTCCGTTTTAGAATAGTCTATATTCGTAGTTAGACACCATTAATGCCATATATCAAGAACTTATTAATAGACAAATACTGATAATTTAGGTTAAGTAAGGTTAGGTTAGATAGATGGCACTTGGGTGTTTATTTGTAAACAATTTTCAAGACTTAAGAGAATGGACACAAATATTTAAAACTGTGATAGAAAAACTGGAAAAAAAGGGAAAGAAGTGAAGGTAAAGGTTCTCTCCCTGAATAATGTGTTAACTAGGATTTTTTTCCGTATTATGAAGTTAGAATTGTTTTCTTAACATGTTTCCGTATGTAGAGGACCAACCCTACATTTATTCCATCTTGCATTTTGGAGAATTGTCATGTATTGTTTGTCAGGCATTGCTTGTCAGAAAAAAACAAACTGTTAATTTTATACCTCTTGAATTAAAGACAGTAGCTCCTAGTTAGGCAGGTTCCTCCTGTTCAGAGTTCAAACCCATTTATGGCGGTTCCCCTCTACCTTACTCCTCTTACCTCAAAGGATTTAAACTTGAATCCCTTTCTTCCCGCCGAGAAAAATTATGCCAAAGATTTGGCTCATCCCTCCTCCAACATCCCATCTACCGATCGTTCCTTCCCCCACCTTTTGTCCCTATAAGATCTCATCCCCCCAGGGAAGTGGCTGAGAAGGTTCCGAAACTGACCCCAGAGGGAAGAAAAGACGATTGGTCAGAGTGAAAAGGCATTTTATATTTTTGAATGTTTTTACTGTTTAGACCAATTTTTTGAATTTAATTATCTGCTGTCAAGTTGAAAAAAGTGTCTTTTAAGTTTATGGTATATTAAGTAGGTAGTAAGTGTAGTTGTTTTTGATCTTTCTAGGATATATAGACTAGGCTACCTGGTAATTTTGATAGGTGGGGATGGAGGAGGAGCCTCCTGCGCCACACATGACTCTGAACAATTGTTCAGGAAGGGGTTTTTGCTATGGCACTCAGACTCATGACTTGTGCTCAGGCACTCAGACTAAAATGACAATGACTTCTGTGCATATACTAGCTAAGGGTTTTATTGATAATAGAGAGTCAACCATCCCTAGGACAGCTAGAATATTTTTGGGTAGATACTTGACAAAGAAATTTAGAAACCATGAGCGTAAGGGTCATTATGGAGTGATTAGTCAGCGCCCAGGTCCTGGTGGTAATATTGAAATATTAGCCAATAGTGAAGAAATAGCAGTAAGTTTACTAGCCCTAAATGACCTGAAAGTAGAGAATGTAGTTCTTCGGTTTGAAAGAAAAGACATCAGAAATGCAAAACAAGTGAAAATAAAAGAGGTATAGCATTTATCCCCAAGGGTTTTGCTGACAAAGAGGAAATAAAGAGTGAAATAGAAAACAACCCAGAGATAAGTGAAATCAGTTTCATGGAAAAGAGAGATACTATGCAAGAAAATAAAGAAAGTGTTTATAGACTTATAGTAGAATACCAAGAAGAAGTAAAATTCCCAAAAAGAATATCAATATGGGGAGCACTTTTTAGTGTAAAACAATATATACCCCCTGCTCTGAGATGCTATAAGTGCCAAAAATTTGGACATACAGCTTTAAACTGTTGGGCTGGTGAAAGATGCCTTCTTTGCTCTGGAAAGCATAATCTAAATGAATGCCCTGAGAAAAATAAGAAACCTGAAGAGCAAACACTAGTGTGTGCAAACTGCAAGGGTCCACACTCTGCAAACAGCAAACAATGTCTCCATTATCATGAGAGAACAGAAGCTCTTAAAATAGCTTACACAAAAAATATGACTTATAAGGAAGCACTGTGTCAAGTTAATAAGATAACAGTTCCCTCAACAAGCCATTTTAATGTCCCTAAAGAAAAAACTAATGAACTAAAACAGAACACTAGCTTGATGGAACAAAGCACTAGAGTGGATAAATTAGAAAAATGCCTCACCTCAGTTGCCTCTCTTCTCACTACTATATGTGAGTCATTGATCGATATGCTACCCAAAACTTCAGAAAAAACAGGAATAGTAAGAAATTTTACTAGAGTCCTAGATGAAGTTCTTGACCTTGTCCCTGAGGCAACTAAAAATTCTGCAAGCAATGACCATACAGATATAGAACAGAGTGAGACTAAAATGGTAAAAAGAGCCCGCACATCACCTGATAAAGAGAACTCACCAGGCAAAGGAAAAAATCTAAAGAAGGGGTAGCACATTAATAAAACATGAAGGTCCTGCAACTAAACACACGAGGAATGGGAAAAACTAAAACTGCTCTTATAAATACTTTAATAATAAGAGGTAAACCTGATCTGGTGCTCCTCCAAGAGACTCTACTAACTAATGAAAAGAAAACACCAAAATTTCCTGGCTTTCATCCGGTACGGTGGGATAGAGAAGGGAAAAAGGGGGAGGTCTGCTGACACTGGTAAGAGAAAATATACCCTTCAGGAAAATACAAGTGCCCTTTACAGGTAAAAATGAAGTTGGATTTGTGAATGTCAAACTTGATGATAATAGATGGTTATCTGTTGTTATTTATTATAATAGAGCAACAGTGGATTTTGATGTGAGTCAATTTAAAAAGATCAATGACCTATGTGAAAGTGACAAATTTATAGGAGGTGATTTCAACCTTCATAATAAAATGTGGGATACTACATCACAACAGGACCAACAATCTCTTGCCTTTGCTGACTATATCTTGGAACCTGAAAGTAACATCTGTCTTATTACACCATGTGATCTGGGCACTAGGCTAAATGTAACTAATGGTAAGTATTCTACTCTAGATTTAACACTTGTTTCTTTTTCATTAGCTGTAAATCATCATGTCCAACTAGCTGGCGCAGTAGATTCTGATCATCTTCCATTAATAGTGCAACTAGAGGAATGCATAGATTCCCCAGAATTTCAGAGAAGAAAAATGTGGAAATTCTGTAATAGCAAATGGCCGAGCTGGCTAAGTACCATTGCCTCTAAAATCCAAAAAATTTCACCTGATTATCCAGTTGATGTAATGAATGAACAAATTACAATTTTACTAGTGAAAACTAGTGAAGATATTTTTGGTTTTTGTAAGCCTAAAAAAACAAAAAGAAACTCCATTCCAGGCTGGAATGCTAACTGTGAAAAAGCTTGGCTGGAAAAAAAAGGCTAGAAACCAATATGCAAGAAATCCAACAATAAGTAATAAAATAGAGATGAATAGGGCCACTTCAGTCCTAAAAAAAAACTATCCTCCAAGAAACAAGAGAAGGCTGGAAGAAACTAATTGAGGAAAATTTTTCAAATAATACAACTATAAAAGATATGTGGCGAAGTTTTAAAATCTATACTGGCCAAAAAAATCCTCCAAAAATTCCTGTCCTACTCAAAACGATGGCAGGGAGTTCACAGCTCCAGAAGATAAAATGAAGATCCTCCTAGAAATTTTTTTGAAAAATGATCACAGATACCCTTACCAAACACCAAGCAATACAATTATTGAAAAGATAAACCAACCTCCAATGGAAGACTTCACTCTGGAAGAACTTGAAAATGCTTTAAAGAAAAGCAAACCAGGAGCAACTGGTCCTGATCAAATACACAACCAAATGCTAAAAAATTTACCAGAGGAAGCCAAAAACACACTTCTGATCCTTTTTAACAAGTCTGTTAAAGAGGGGTATACTCCCAAAGAGTGGAGAAAGACATTCATTATCCCAATACCTAAAACAGGAAAGGAATCTTCAAGCCCAGATTCATATAGACCCATTTCTCTAACATCCTGCCTCTGTAAGTTACTAGAACACTTGATAAAAAAATAGAATTATTGAGCTTGTAATAAAATCTGCTCAGAAACAGCAGTTTCGTTTTCTTCCAAACCGGAGCATAACTGACTGCCTAGTTAGACTTGAGAACCAAATAAAACAGGGCTTCAGATGCAGGAAGGATACATTTGCTGTATTCTTAGACATGAAGTCTGCATTTGACCGAGTAGATGTGGACAAGCTGTTGAAAAAAGTAGAGGAGATTGGTGTTCCTATACAGTATGTCAATTGGATCTATACCTTTTTGAGGAATCGTGAGGTTAGAGTATCTGCTGGAGGATATAGTACAGATTTTCAGATTAAAACTGACATGGGATTACCTTAGGGAGGTGTGTTAAGCCCCATATTGTTTATTATTTATTGCTGTGACTTGGACATCAACTGTCCTTGGCTGTAAAGCATATATATATGCAGATGATATTGCACTAGTTACAACTGGAAAAACACCCCATCATCTACAGTCAGTGATGCAAAAAGCATTGAATAACGTACAACAGTGGTGTAGAGAGAATAATATGATATTATCACCTGAGAAAACAGTTGGTATGCTTTTCTCAAAAAGTAATAATACTCCAATACCACAGGTGAATCTTCAAAATCAGGTTATTAGGGTGGATGATTCTGTTTGTTACCTAGGCCTAATTTTGAATAGTAAAATGACTTGGTTGAGACATATAGAGTATTTACTTGGCAATATAAGGAGTAAGTTAAACCTTATAAATTTAATGTGCCTAGGAAAAAGGGGCACTTCTTATAAGTGCCTTAGTAAAATTATAAAGGCTGTTATTATTAGTAAGTTTGATTATGGTAGCTTTATATATGGTGATACTAGCAAGAAGAATTTAAAAAAGTTAGATGTAGCTTATCATAGTGCTCTTAGGCGATCCTTAGGCTGCCTAAATAGTACCCCTGTTTCTGCAATGATGATTGAGTTGGGGGGTGAATACCCTTACATTACGACGTGATAAGTTACTTGTGAAGTATTTTGCTAAGAAGGCTAGTCTAGATGATGATCTTATTAACATAGAAATAATAAGAAATTACAATAGAGATATTAGATTTAAGACCAGGAATATTCCTGCTTTCTATAGATATATTAATTTACTTTCTAGTGAGTGCCCAAATATAACACCAATTAATGAGATTGCCTTTGAGGATAGTGTTTTAAGTAAACCATGTGAAATAAAGGATAATGTGTACTTCCCTATGACTGACCGTGGTAATGAGGATAATATGACTTTAAAACAGGACTGGTTTAGACAGACTGACCATTTAAGAGACCATATACAAATTTTTACTGATGGATCCAAGTCAGAAGAGGTGGCTGGTTGCGCAGTAGTGATTCCCAGTATGTCAATTTCATATAGTTTCAAATTACCAGGTAGCCTATCTATTTTTTCAATTGAGATGATAGCATTGTATAAGGCTTTAGATTTTATAAAGTCATATGGACATGCACAGAGATGGATGATTTGTTCTGACTCTGCATCAGCCCTTAAGTACCTGATGAATGAACATGACCCTAGTCGTGAGATAGTTTATAGTATTCATCAAATTGTTAGGTCATTAGAATGTATGGGGAATGATATACTTTTGGTATGGGTCCCAGCACATGTTGGAATTGCTGGAAATGAATCTGCTGATAATATGGCTAAGTGGGGTATTTTAAATTGCCAGAGTGTATTTGTAAAACCCACACAAAGTGAATATATAACATGTATTTATAATGTATTATGTGATAGGGAGAGAAATGAGTACATTAGAAATTGTATAAACCCAATTTTAGAGCTTTATGATTATAGGCCACCACCTGATGGACTAGCACATGATATTAGATTTGTTGCTGCTACTATTTTCAGATTGAGGACAGGCCATGCCAAAACCCGTTCAGTTTTGCATAAGT
The DNA here is from genome assembly GCA_027921565.1 of Artemia sinica. Lineage (NCBI taxonomy): Eukaryota > Metazoa > Arthropoda > Branchiopoda > Anostraca > Artemiidae > Artemia > Artemia sinica. The sequence goes on from CM051274.1 coordinate 42,540,863, forward strand.
GGGGCAGAGCTGACTCTCCGTACTGTGATATTTGTAATGAGTATGATGATGTTAGACATATCCTAATGAAGTGTAGGAAATATGATGTACAAAGAAATGTATTTAGAAGTTTAATTTTAAAGTATTTCAGTGCATTTACAATGAGAGCAATCCTTGGTCATGCTCCCCTAAGTGGGCCCATAGAAAGGCTATATCCTTATTGACTAAGTATATAAAAAAATGTAATCTGCATAATGTTCTATAATATTTACATTTTAATTTTTAATTTTTTTTTTTTTTTTTTTTTTTTTTTTTTTTTTTTTTTTTTTTTTTTTTTTTTTGATATGTTACTTGACCATAGCAGAATTTGATGTGTAAAAAGGTGTCAGTGCTTTAAATAAGAACACTCTGTACAACGTCTTAGTACAACCCCATGATAGTTAAGTGTTGACGTGGCCTGTGCCAAACATATATTTGTGTGATTCAAAGTGACGTGGCTCCATTTAGGGCCCAAGATTTAATAGAGGATCGTACGTATACGAGCGGTTGATTCGCTCAAACGTCAACTAAACAACAACAACAACTGACCCCAGTCCACTATGACACCATACGCTACAGTAAAAGCTTTGTGCCACGCTTTTTGAAATATTACAATGATCTCTAGTATTTTTATTCTTTAGTCTATTTTATCCTGACGAAGTTTCATCAGACAATTTTATTCTCAATCTCAAGTGTTTTTATCCTTTAGCTTATTTATCCTGACGAAGTTTTATCAGAAAACTTTATTTTGCTATTTATGACTAAGAGACATCATATTTGGGCCTTGCCCACGAGAGCTATGTCTTGTTTTTGAATTAAATTAATTTGAATTTGAAAGAGGTATTTTTGGATGTTTTTGGAATCTTGCATTTTAGATAATTGTCAAGTATTGTTTGTCAGACTTATTAAATTAAACTGTTAACTTGTGCTTTATACCTCTTCAACTACCTAAGGCTAAGTTTGATAAAGATGGGCCATTTTCTTAAGAAAACACACAAAATTAGAAAAAAATACTAAATGTTTCTTTATTACCTATGCAATACGACAAAAAATGAAGAATTTATACATAGTTTCAACTAACTAAGGCTAAGTTTGCTAAAGATGGGCCATTTTCTTAAGAAAACACACAAAATTAGAAAAAAAAAAATGCTAAATGTTCCTTTAGGACATATTAACTAGCTCCTTGGTAAGCACGTCTTTGCATTTCAGAGTTGGAACTCACAACCTATGAAGATATCTTAGCAGCCCCTTACCAGACGCCTTAAAATATATTCTAGCCTCACGCATAGTTACCAGGCAATTAGAAGACTAATCTGATTAATTTAATTGATTAAATCATTCATTTACTTTTTAATTATCTGATTAATTACAATTAGTAATATTACATTCCACCTGCTGGGATATACTAAACACTGAATCTGTTTTATTTAAATCATAGGCAGCGTGCTAGCGCTGCCTAAGTAAAGAACAATGTGGGCACAATGTGTTGTTTTCTGTTTTTTTCTCCAAACCCGGGCACTTCGTATCAAAGGAGTTGTCGCAGAAACTTCGAAAAGGGTTCATTCAATTGGAAATGGGAGTTGCTAGTGCCCTTTTTAATAGTCGAAAGTGATTGGAGGGCAACTAGCCCCCTCCCCCCACACCCATCATTCCCCCAAACACATCAAATCAAAATTTTGAGATAGCCATTTTGTTCAGCGTAGTTGATTTCCAGATAGAAAATATGTTTTTGAGGAGGACACTCCCCCACAACCTTCAGGGCAAGGGTTTTAAGTTATGCCCTGGGGGCATATAAGGTTTTTATAGAAGGCGTTGTCGTAGAAACTTCAAAACAGGCTCATTCGATTGGAAATTCAAAGGGCTAGTACGCTTTTTTATAGTCAAAAGTGATTGAAAACCTAGAAGATAGGTTTCTGAGGAGGACACTCCCCCACAACCCTCAGGGCAAGGGTTTTAAGTTATGCCCTGGGGGCATATAAGGTTTTTATAGAAAGCGTTGTCGTAGAAACTTCAAAACAGGTTCATTCGATTGGAAATTCAAAGGGCTAGTACCCTTTTTAATAATCGAAAGTTATTGGAGGGCAACTAGCCCCCCCCCACGCCCATCATTCCCCCAAACACATCCAATCAAAATTTTGAGATAGCCATTTTGTTCAGCGTAGTTGATTTCCAGATAGAAAATATGTTTTTGAGGAGGACACTCCCCCACAACCCTCAGGGCAAGGGTTTTAAGTTATGCCCTGGGGGCATATAAGGTTTTTATAGAAGGCGTTGTCGTAGAAACTTCAAAACAGGCTCATTCGATTGGAAATTCAAAGGGCTAGTACCGTTTTTAATAGTCAAAAGTGATTGAAAACCTAGAAAATAGGTTTTTGAGGAGGACACTGCCCCACAACCCTCAGGGCAAGGGTTTTAAGTTATGCCCTGGGGGTATATAAGGCTTTTATAGAAGGCGTTGTCGTAGAAACTTCAAAACAGGCTCATTCGATTGGAAATTCAAAGGGCTAGTGCCATTTTTAATAATCGAAAGTGATTGGAGGACAACTAGCCCCCCCCCACGCCCATCATTCCCCCAAACACATCCAATCAAAATTTTGAGATAGGCATTTTGTCAGCGTAGCTGATTTCCAGATAGAAAATATCTTTTTGAGGAGGACACTCCCCCACAACCCTCGGGGCAAGGGTTTTAGGTTATGCCCTGGGGGCATATAAAGTTTTTTATAGAAGGCGTTGTCGTAGAAACTTCAAAACAGGCTCATTCGATTGGAAATTCAAAGGGCTAGTGCCCTTTTTAATAGTCGAAAGTGATTGGAGGGCAACTAGCCCCCCCCCCGCCCATTATTCCCCTAAACACATCCAATCAAAATTTTGAGATAGGCATTTTGGCAGCGTAGCTGATTTCGAAATAAAAAATATCTTTTTGAGGAGGACACTCCCCCACAACCCTATGGGCAAGGGTTTTAAGTTATGCCCTGGGGCCATATAAGGTTTTATAGAAGGCGTTGTCGTAGAAACTTCAAACAGGCTCATTCGATTTGAAATTCAAAGGGCTAGTGCCCTTTTTAATAGTCGAAAGTGATTGGAGGGCAACTAGACCCCCCCACGCCCATCATTCCCCCAAAAACATCCAATCAGAATTTTGAGATGGCCATTTTGTTTAGCGTAGGCTAGTTGATTTCCAAATAGAAAATATGTTTTTTAGGAGGACACTCACCCTCAACCCACAGGGCAAGGGTTTTAAGTTATGCCCTGGGGGCATATAAGGTTTTTATAAGAAGGCGTTGTCGTAGAAACTTCAAAACAGGCTCATTCGATTGGAAATTCCCCCAGGGCCCCAGGGCACTCTCTCAAAACCCTCAGAGCAAGGGTTTTAAGCTATGCCCTGGGGGCATATAAGGTTTTTATAGAAGGCGTTGTTGTAGAAACTTCAAAAAGCCTCATTCGATTGGAAATTCAAAGGGCTAGTGCCCTTTTTAATAGTCAAAAGTGATTGGAGGGCAACAAGCCCCCCCCCACGCCCTTCTTCCCCCCAAACATATCCAATCAAAATTGTGAGGTAGCCATTTTGTTCAACTTATTTGATTTCCAGATAGAAAATATGTTTTTGAGGAGGACACTCCCCCACAACCCTCGGGCAAGGGTTTTAAGTTATGCCCTGAGGGCATATAAGATCAATGTTGACACAATGTACAGTTTATTATTTTTTTCTTTAAAGCAGGGCACTTCATATAGAAGGGGTCATCGTAGAAACTCCAAAAGGGGTTCATTCGATTGGAAATCGAGAGTTCTAGTGCCCTTTTTAATAGTTGAAAGTGATTGGAGGGCAACTAGCCCCCCCCCCCTCACACCAATCATTCCCCCAAACACATCCAATCGATATTTTGAGATAGCCATTTTGTTCAGCGTAGTTGATTTCCAGATAGAAAATGTCTTTCTGAGGAGGACACTCCCCCACAACCCTCGGGCCAAGGGTCTTAAGTTCTGCCCTGGGGGCATATAAGGTTTTTATAGAAGGCGTTGTCATAGAAGCTTCAAAACAGGCTCATTCGATTGGAAATTCAAAGGGCTAGTGCCCTTTTTAATAGTCGAAAGTGATTGGAGGGCAACTAGCCCCCTCCCCACGCCCATCATTCCCCCAAACACATCAAATCAAATTTGTGAGATAGCCATTTTGTTCAGCGTAGTTGATCTCCAGATTGAAAATATGTTTTTGAGGAGGACACTCCCCCACAACCCTCAGGGCAAGGGTTTTAAGTTATGCCCTGGGGGCATATAAGGTTTTTATTGAAGGCGTTGTCGTAGAAACTTCAAAACAGGCTCATTTGATTCGAAATTCAAAGGGCTAGTGCCCTTTTTAATAGTCGAAAGTGATTGAAGGGCAACTAGCCCCCCCCACGCCCATCGTTCACCTAAACACATCCAATCAAAATTTTGAGATAGCCATTTTGCTCAGCGTAGTTGATTTCACGATAGAAAATCAATTTTTGAAGAGGAGACTAGCCCACAACCCTCAGAGCAAGGGTTTTAAGTTATGCCCTGGGGGCATATAAGGTTTTTATACAAGGCGTTGTCGTAGAAACTTCAGAAAAGCCTCATTCGATTGGAAATTCAAAGGGCTAGTGCCCTTTCTAATAGTCGAAAGTGATTGGAGGGCAACTATCAAACCCCCCCCCCCCTTCCACGCCCATCGTTCCCCCAAACACATCCAATCAAAATTTTGAGATAGCCATTTTGCTCAGCGTAGTTGATTTCACGATAGAAAATGTATTTTTGAGGAGGAGACTACCCCAAAACCCTCAGAGCAAGGGTTTTAAGTTATGCCCTGGGGGCATACAAGGCTTTTATAGAAGGCGCTGTCGTAGAAACTTCAAAACAGGCTCATTCGACTGGAAATTCACATGGCTAGTGCCCTTTTTAATAGTCGAAAGTGATTGGAGGGCAACTAGCCCCCCCCACGCCCATCATTCCCCCAAACACATCCAATCAAAATTTTGATACAGACATTCTGTCAGCGTAGCTGATTTCCAGATAGAAAATGTCTTTTTGAGGAGGACACTCCCCCACAACCCCCGGGGCAAGGGTTTTAAGTTATGCCCTTGGGGCATATAAGGTTTTATAGAAGGCGTTGTCGTAGAAATTTCAAAACAAGTTCATTCGATTGGAAATTCAAAGGGCTAGTGCCCTTTTTAATAGTCGAATGTGATTGGAGGGTACCTAGCAGCCCCCCTCCTCGCCTATTATTCCCCCAAACATATCCAATAAAAATTTTGAGATGGGCATTTTGTCAGCGTAGATGATTTCCAGATAAAAAAAAATATCTTTTTGAGGAGGACACTCCCCCACAACCCTATGGGCAAGGGTTTTAAGTTATGCCCTGGGGCCATATAAGGTTTTTAATAGAAGGCGTTGTCGTAGAAACTTCTAAACAGGCTCATTCGATTGGAAATTCAAAGGGCTAGTGCCCTTTTTAATAGTCGAAAGTGATTGGAGGGCAACTAGACCCCCCCCCACGCCCATCATTAACCCAAACCCATCCAATCAAAATTGTGAGATAGCCATTTCGCTCAGCGTAGTTGATTTCCAGATAGAAAATGTATTTTTGAGGAGGACACTGCCCCAAAACCCTCAGGGCAAGGGTTTTAAGTCATGCCCGGGGGGCATATAAGGTTTTTTTTTATAGAAGGCATTGTCGTAAAAACTTCAAAACAGGCTCATTCGATTGGCAATTCAAAGGGCTAGTGCCCTTTTTAAAAGTCGAAAGTGATTGGAGGGCAACTAGCCCCTACCCCACGCCAATCATTCCCCAAAACACATCCAATCAAAATTTTGAGATAGGCATTTTGTCAGCGTAGCTGATTTCCAGATAGAAAATATCTTTTTGAGGAGGGCACTCCCCCACAACCCACGGGGCAAGTGTTTTAAGTTATGCCCTTGGGGCATATAAGGTTTTTATAGAAGGCGTTGTCGTAGAAACTTCAAAACTAGCTCATTCGATTGGAAATTCAAAGGGCTAGTGCCCTTTTTAATAGTCGAATGTGATTGGAGGGCGACTAGCAGCCCCCCCCCCCACGCCAATTATTCCTCCAAACATATCCAATCAAAATTTTTAGATGGGCATTTTGTTAGCGTAGCTGATTTTCAGATAAAAAATATCTTTTTGAGGAGGACAATTCCCCACAACCCTATGGGCAAGGGTTTAAGTTATGCCCTGGGGCCATATAAGGTTATTAATAGAAGGCGTTGTCGTAGAAACTTCAAAACAGGCTCATTTGATTGGAAATTCAAAGGGCTAGTGCCCTTTTTCATAGTCGAAAGTGATTGGAGGGCAACTAGACCCCCCCCCCCACGCCCATCATTAACCCAAACCCATCCAATCAAAATTGTGAGATAGTGATTTTGTTCAGCATAGTTGATTTCCAGATAGAAAATGTGTTTTTGAGGAGGACACTCCCCCACAACCCTCAGGGCAAGGGTTTTAAGTCATGCCCTGTGGGCATATAAGGTTTTTATAGAGGACATTGTCGTAGAAACTTCAAAACAGGCTCATTTGATTGGAAATTCAAAGGGCTAGTGCCCTTTTTCATAGTCGAAAGTGATTGGAGGGCAACTAGCCCCCCCCCCATGCCCATCATTCCCCCAAACACATCCAATCACAATTTTGAGATAGCCATTTTGTTCAGCGTAGTTGATTTTCAGATAGAAAATATATTTTTGAGGAGGACACTCCCCTATAACCCTCAGGGCCAAGGTTATAAGTTATGCCCTGGGGGCATATAAGGTTTTTATAGAAGGCGTTGTTTTAGAAACTTCAAAACAGGCTCATTCGATTTGGAATTCAAAGGGCTAGTGCCATTTTTAATAGTTGAAAGTGATTGGAGGGCAACTAGCCCCCCCCCATGCCCATCATTCCCCCAAACACATCCAATCAGAATTTTGCGATAGCCATTTTTTTTAGCGTAGGCTAGTTGATTTCCAGATAGAAAATATGTTTTTTAGGAGGACACTCCCCCACAGCCCTCAGGGCAAGAGGTTTAAGTTATGCCCCGGGGGCATATAAGGTTTTTATAGAAGGCGTTGTCGTAGAAACTTCAAAACAGGCTCATTCGATTGGAAATTCAAAGGGCTAGTTCCCTTCTTAATAGTCGAAAGTGATTGGAGGGCAACTAGCCCCTCCCCCAACGCCCATCATTCCCCCAAACACATCCAATCAAAATTTTGAGATAGCCATTTTGTTCAGAATAATTGATTTCCAGATAGAAAATATGTTTTTGAGGAGGACACTCCGCCACATGGTTTGGGTTAATGATGGGGTTTTAAGTTATGCCGTGGGGGCATATAAGGTTTTATAGAAGGCGTTGTCGTAGAAACTTCAGAAAAGGGCTCATTCGATTTGAAATTCAAAGGGCTAGTGCCCTTTTTAATAGTCGAAAGTGATCAGTAATATTTTTTGTTGTTGTTGTTGTTGAGACCAGGGCACTTCGTATCGAATGCCTATCTCAAAATTTTGAGATAGGCATTTTGGCAGCGTAGCTGATTTCGAAATGAAAAATATCTTTTTGAGGAGGACACTCCCCCACAACCCTATGGGCAAGGGTTTTAAGTTATGCCCTGGGGCCATATAAGGTTTTTAATAGAAGGCGTTGTCGTAGAAACTTCAAAACAGGCTCATTCGATTGGAGATTCAAAGGGCTAGTGCCCTTTTTAATAGTCGAAAGTGATTGGAGGGCAACTAGACCCCCCCCACGCCCATCATTCCCCCAAAAACATCCAATCAGAATTTTGAGATGGCCATTTTGTTTAGCGTAGGCTAGTTGATTTCCAAATAGAAAATATGTTTTTTAGGAGGACACTCACCCTCAACCCACAGGGCAAGGGTTTTAAGCTATGCCCTGGGGGCATATAAGGTTTTTATAGAAGGCGTTGTCGTAGAAACTTCAAAAAAGGCTCATTCGATTGGAAATTCCCCCAGGGCCCCAGGGCACTCTCTCAAAACCCTCAGAGCAAGGGTTTTAAGCTATGCCCTGGGGGCATATAAGGTTTTTATAGAAGGCGTTGTCGTAGAAACTTCAAAAAAGCCTCATTCGATTGGAAATTCAAAGGGCTAGTGCCCTTTTTAATAGTCAAAAGTGATTGGAGGGCAACAAGCCCCCCCCCCACGCCCTTCTTCCCCCAAACATATCCAATCAAAATTGTGAGGTAGCCATTTTGTTCAACTTATTTGATTTCCAGATAGAAAATATGTTTTTGAGGAGGACACTCCCCCACAACCCTCAGGGCAAGGGTTTTAAGTTATGCCCTGAGGGCATATAAGATCAATGTTGACACAATGTACAGTTTATTATTTTTTTCTTTAAAGCAGGGCACTTCATATAGAAGGGGTCATCGTAGAAACTCCAAAAGGGGTTCATTCGATTGGAAATCGAGAGTTCTAGTGCCCTTTTTAATAGTCGAAAGTGATTGGAGGGCAACTAGCCCCCCCCCCACACCAATCATTCCCCCAAACACATCCAATCACAATTTTGAGATAGCCATTTTGTTCAGCGTAGTTGATTTCCAGATAGAAAATGTCTTTCTGAGGAGGACACTCCCCCACAACCCTCGGGCCAAGGGTCTTAAGTTCTGCCCTGGGGGCATATAAGGTTTTTATAGAAGGCGTTGTCGTAGAAACTTCAAAACAGGCTCATTCCATCGGAAATTCAAAGGGCTAGTGCCCTTTTTAATAGTCGAAAGTGATTGGAGGGCAACTAGCCCCCCCCCCACGCCCATCATTCCCCCAAACACATCCAATCAAAATTTTGAGATAGCCATTTTGTTCAGAATAGTTGATTTTCAGATAGAAAATATATTTTTGAGGAGGACACTCCCCTATAACCCTCAGGGCCAAGGTTATAAGTTATGCCCTGGGGGCATATAAGGTTTTTATAGAAGGCGTTGTTTTAGAAACTTCAAAACAGGCTCATTCGATTTGGAATTCAAAGGGCTAGTGCCATTTTTAATAGTTGAAAGTGATTGGAGGGCAACTAGCCCCCCCCATGCCCATCATTCCCCCAAACACATCCAATCAGAATTTTGCGATAGCCATTTTTTTTAGCGTAGGCTAGTTGATTTCCAGATAGAAAATATGTTTTTTAGGAGGACACTCCCCCACAACCCTCAGGGCAAGAGGTTTAAGTTATGCCCTGGGGGCATATAAGGTTTTTATAAGAAGGCGTTGTCGTAGAAACTTCAAAACAGGCTCATTCGATTGGAAATTCAAAGGGCTAGTTCCCTTCTTAATAGTCGAAAGTGATTGGAGGGGAACTAGCCCCTCCCCCAACACCCATCATTCCCCCAAACACATCCAATCAAAATTTTGAGATAGCCATTTTGTTCAGAATAATTGATTTCCAGATAGAAAATATGTTTTTGAGGAGGACACTCCGCCACATGGTTTGGGTTAATGATGGGGTTTTAAGTTATGCCGTGGGGGCATATAAGGTTTTATAGAAGGCGTTGTCGTAGAAACTTCAGAAAAGGGCTCATTCGATTTGAAATTCAAAGGGCTAGTGCCCTTTTTAATAGTCGAAAGTGATCAGTAATATTTTTTGTTGTTGTTGTTGTTGAGACCAGGGCACTTCGTATCGAAGGAGTTGTCATGGAAACTTCGAAAGGGGCTCATTCGATTGAAAATAGAAAGGGCTGATGCCCTTTTTAATAGTCGAGTGTTTGGAGGGCAACTAATCCCACTTCCACTCCCACCCTCCCATTTGCCCATTATGTTTAAAAACTAAATGTTGCCTTAACATTAGATCACAATGCACTGTGATAATGCTAATTCCCAATAAGGCATCTCAGCAGTATCCCAAGAACGACTGAGGATATTATGTTCAAACTATCGAGGCTACTTCTGCACTTAAAATTTAACCAAATCAAAATAGTGTAAGTGTATCCAAGCTATCAAAGAAAGTAAACAGATTTTTTTGCGAATGGTATCAAGTTTTCCATTTCAGGTCAACTAGAGGAGGTATGAAACAGTTAAACAGTACTATTTGTGCCCAGATTTTTCAAAGGGTGTATGTTGTTAAAAATTGCTGAAAATTTTTCTCCGGCATACAAATAGCAGGCCAAACTATAAAGTCTTAGAAAACGAAAAGATTTAAAGTGTTATTTTCTTTTTCCCTGAAAAGACTATGTCAATATAAAACGAACAGAAATTAATTAAAAAACTTTTTCCACAAAATAAGTTTTTCAAAGAAAAGTAAAGAACTCCATTAAACAAAAAATGAACAAAACTAAAATCAAATAATCTACCAAGCTCGAAACTACCTCAAATCAGCATCGATAAATAAATGAAACCCAAAACGAACAGAAATTACAATAAATAACCGAGTTAAACTCAAAACGAGCAGAAATTAACATAAGCTGGGCGCAAAACCCTATGCCTTCCCAAGGCCAGAACAAAATTTGCACTTTACTGGAAAAACACAAATGAATGTGCATTGTCAGTTTAATACACATATACTGATATTTAGTAATCAAAATGTTAAAATTATTTGATTTATTAAAGTTATAAAAGTAAAAACATTTATTTTTTTTTCAGTAAAGTGCAAATTTTGTTCTGGCCTTGGGAAGGCATAGGGGTTTTGCGCCCAACTTATTTTAATTTCTGCTCGTTTTGAGTTTAACTCGGTTATTTATTGTAATTTCTGTTCGTTTTGGATGTCATTTATTTACCGATGCTGATTTGTGGTAGTTTCGAGCTTGGTAGATTATTTGATTTTATTTTTGCTCATTTTTTGTCTAATGGAGTTCTTTACTTTTCTTTGAAAAACTTGTTTTGTGGAAGAAGTTTTTTTAATTAATTATTTAAAAAGAAAGAGAACAACGTGCCTGCTTTAAAGAACTTTTAACAAACGTTCCAACACAGTGGAGTAGGTTTCCCAATACTAGGTTATAGCACTGTGTTTTTTACTGCAGTCCGAGCAAATTTGCAGCAAGTTAATTTGCCGAAGATGAAGAATAAAAGAAAAGTCTTACTTTCGTTCAGCATCTGTTACCATGCAAGACGAATCCTTTGCGGTATCATCAAGGACATCTTTCAATTCAGTTTTTGCTAAATTGCACTTCTTTATAACTTCAATTTCTAGCCGTGCTTCATTTTGTCTTTGTATTATTTCATCGTTAAGAATCTCTGCTCCTCGCACAGAAGAGCTTAAGTCGCCGATATTACTGGGATTTAACCTAAAATTAAATCATACATGAATCCAGAAAAGAAAGAGAGAGAGAGAAAAAAAAATCATGGGCTCTTCAGGGCCGTACGCATGGGGGAGGGCCTCCTGGGACATGTCCCTCCTCCTGGAATCCCATTTTTTTTCCTAATTTAAGAACAATTCTAATTGAAATCATGAAATAGAATTTGTTTGTTTTTATCATTACCCCCTTCCAAAAAATTGTGTAGGCGCCTTGAGCTGTCTCCATTTTTTAATGGAGTTGAGAGTTGGAGAAAAGTTCTAAAATCCTCATCATTTATCCATTATATTTTCACACTTCTGATGTTATCAAAGCTAAAAACTGTCTGCTCAGCTGTTCTCAAAGGGATAAGCAAGAAACTATAAATTTGGAGCATAAAAGTGTTAATCGAAACACATTGCTACGTTGATCTTCCCTTTGAGTACATCTTCGAAAACAATTTCAGAGTTATCTCAAAGTGCGAAGTCTCAGAGTCGATATTTAGGGGTGCCAGGGATGATTTGTGAGTTGCATTGAGAAGCAAACATACTTTCAAATTCAAACTTGTAATATATATATATATATATATATATATATATATATATATATATATATATATATATATATATATATATATATATATATATATATATATATATATATATATATATATATATATATATATATATATATATATATATATATATATATATACATATACATATATATATATATATATATTATATATATATATATATATATATATATATATATATATATATATATATATATATATATATATATATATATATATGTATATATATATATATATATACAAATATAATTACATAGGTAGATATTGTATTCATATTTTTATATAAAATACATACATATATGTTTACATCATTTCAAAGACAAGCTCAAACAGTGTTGTATAATATATATATAAAATTCAGGGTTCGGACAGGTCGGTTCGTTTCAAATTATAGGCTTTGTCATATTTTTATAGAATTTCCCGGCCCAAATATAGGATTCGGAAGTCCTCGGGATCAGATCTGTGGTAGATGGCGTGGGATGCCTGGTCACATAAATTCGTCATTTAACGAGTTTTTTGCATTTACTTATTTTTTTTCAAATACAAACTGTACAAATAGTAAAAAACAGTAAAAAATCAGGTACACACACTGTGCCAACGATTGACTGATACAGGTAAAATATTTGGAATCAATCTTGCTGCATCTTGGGCATCAATTTCGATATGAGGTCAGTTTTTCTCTTTGCAAGAGAGTCCTCCATTCTCGCAGATTCCAACATCTGCTCTCTTTCACTTGTTCTGGACTTCACAGCTACTTCGAGCAAAGAAACAGCTAGGGCAATGTCTATGGAACTCTTGGAGTCGGCAGCCTTCTTCCTTCTGTCGGTCGCTTCCTGAAGTAGAGTATCTGCTACTGTTCTCTTTTCTTGCTCTGATGCTCTAAGTTTTTTCCTTTTGCTTTCCAGGTCTTCTATTTCTTTCTTTTTGTCGTGGACTTCCTGCAACTTCTGCTTGCTTTCCTCTTCGAAAGCTGCTTTCTCCTTCTCGGATAGCTCTTCTTTTTTCTTTTCATCCAGATATTGTTGATACCGAGACCGTACGTAACGTGTAAGATTCAACAGCTCTTTTGTAATAACAACCCGTTCTGGTTTTCCTTCATAAAGCCTCAACGTGTCATATACCATGAGTCTCGCATCCAGAACGCGTTCAGACATCAAGACCTGGTCTTCACCGAGAATCCTACCAGAACGCGAGAACCGACGCTCAACATCTACGCTGTCATGCGACAACGTCAGCACCGCTTTGATAAGCTTGGCAAGTTCCGGGTACTTGCTGTCCCCGCGCTCTTTCACTAGTCCAAAATAATGGCTCGAAAAATTATCGATCCAAGTAATGTCCTCACGGGGTCCAGTTTCCGTTCGCAAAAGCAGCCACTCAGCCTGGGCGACGTCTGAGCTTACTCCAATCGCAATCTTGCGTGCCAAAACCGCTATGTCTGCAATGCTTCTTGAATCCTTCATGTTGATCGGACTCAAACAGCATAAAGCCTCTAGAAAACCATCCTTTTCCCGAGGACAGTTCTTTAAAATATGGGGAATAACCGTAATAAAATGTTTTCGCACATTGACATAGAAAATGGTATAGTCTTTCAGTGTTGCTTTCTCACCGAAAGCTCGTTCCACATTTTCTGAAACTATGGGCTTTTCTGCAAATTTTTCAGCAAGATTCAACATTTCTGGTGAGAAAATTTCAGTCTCGGTCACGAAATCTGGAGTAAAGACCCGTCCGCAAAGCGTCACAACTAGTCTTTTGATCTCTGAGTGCAGAACATGAATGAGAGGTTCTTCTTTCTGGAACAGTTGGGTGAAACTCATGAACAGTTCTGCTGAGGCTAGAACAAACTCGAGTTGGGTCTTCATCGTCGCACTTTTGATATAAGCCACAATCTTCAAAAATTTGGGAGTGGACAGAAGATTCTTCAGTTTTTTCTCTCTTGGCACGAAGTTCAGGAAGTACTCTAAGATTGCCGGCCACTGCTGCATGATTCTAGCGAGGGCACGTCCGATCGTCAGCCAGCGGCTTGGGACATGCTTCATGAAAGCATTCTCTGGCACTCCCACTTTCGATGGTTTTCACAACTTGCAGGCCAGCCGTCAAAAAATGAATGCACAAGAATAACAAAGTCGGAACTTTCTTCTCCGAACACCTGAAGACCTTTCAAGAAAGCGTTATGAATTATATGGATGTTGCAAGAACCAATGTTCAACATTCCCTTTCCCGTCACTTTCTTTTTTTCGGCATTGAACTTGTTCCAAACGCTTTTGTTGACGTTTGGTCCGTCACTTCCAAGCGTGATCAGTTTTTCAAGTGGCAGCTGATTCTACTCAATGGCTGACACAATCTTCCTATACAGGTCATCACTTGTCGCGTGGCCCATAAAACTTGTGCATAAATGACTGCTCTGGATTTCGCTGCGTATGAGGAGCAATATCGAACACGTATCTGTAACTCTTTCATACCAGCGTTGTTGGTTGTCTCGTCATATTCTAGTACAAAATATGACTGAATGTCCTTCACAAGCATTTGCTTACAGCAAGGATGCAGCGCATCGGTGATCAGATACGTGAGTTTCTTCGCACATAGGGACATTCCGTCGGGATCTTACCGGGGAACATCGCATGGAAGGTTGCAACAATATGGTCTGAAGAGTTAGCAGACATGGAACTCTGTACCGTCTAAAGTGCACATACTAACTCAGCTTTATAAGCGGCATCACGCTCAAAAGAACGAGTACTGGTCGTTCCCAGTCTTACAGTATTCGCCAATCTTTCTACCACTGCAATCTGTCTTAGCAAGCCATGAACTATTGAACTTGGAAAGCCCCATACTTAATTACCAAGCATCACCTGCAAAATAGCATCCCATGATTAAAAGGCCATAAAAAGAAAAAAAGTGGATATGTCCGAAACTGGGCCGTATTCGCATCAGTCTTTTATAGCGTTCAGCCAGGAAATGCATAAGTCGCATGAACTCACAGTCTCATTAAGCAGAGACTACTAGCCTATATACTGATCTTCGCTCATTTCGGACAGGCCCAACATGACAAAAACAAAACATAGGCTACTAAGTCAACACAACAGCATAGCCCAGGCAGAAGCAGCTTACTAATCCCAACACAAAGCATTAGTTAAGTTCAAACAGCTCAACAGTTGTAATTAATTATCGATCTGCACCAAAAGACAGCACAGTCTACAAGCAGAATAAAAAAGCAAAGAAAAGCACATCTTGGCTTACTTAATGAGCAGTGAAAATTGCAAATCATGAGCAATGTTCATGGTGCTATTCAGCAAAAAATATAGGAATAATAAGATTTTAGCCAAAATATAGGCATTTAATAGGAGTGCATTAAAATATATAGGAATTTATTGGAATTTCTAGGCGAGTCCAAACCCTGAAAATTTACTGGAGGCATGAAAATAGGATGGTTTTTCGACAGAAATATTGTTTCTATTGAAATTGAATTCAACAAAAAAGATGTCTACAGAAACATTTTCCTAATAAAAAAAAGAGAATAAAATTCCTATACATACTGTACCAACTGAAGAAAGAGTCTAAAAAATACATCTGTAATAAGTGAAGCTTTGCTCATACTGTCTATTAAAACTTCTTGCGAAATGCAGCTTCTGCTTTTTTTCCTTTTGAATATTTTCATATCTACCTATATAATTACTGGTAACTTATAGCCATCGAATTAAGACTTTCAAGAAAAAAAATTTGTTGGGGAAGGGGCTAAGGGGAATTCCAATTTTACCCTGAGGCGATGAGTTCAAAATATTTTTTCTCATGTCGTCATACAAGAGTCCTAATCACCTTTTTTTATGTGTCTTTTTTTATACCTGTTGCACCAGTAAATTTTTTCCCTTTTTTTGAAAAAGAAGTTACCCCTTTTTTTGAAAAAAAGTAACCCTTTTTCTCTTTTTTTGCACCTGTTGCCTGACCTTCAGTTAGGTAGAAAATACAAATTGGTAGTTTTTGAAAATAGGGAACAGCAGGAATACGTATAATTTTTCGAACCAATTCTGACCTTTATTTGGCAGACCTTTTCCAAAGAAAATAGGTTAACAATTATTGACAAAGAAACAGTCTCGGAAGCCAAAGGGGCTCAAGACTTGACAAACTGAATGAGGTTGTGTATTTCCTGGAGAAAGTTAGGTTTTTGGTTGGAATTGTAAAATTATAACAAAGACTGCTTGAATTTTTGGATTTTAACCAGGACATTATCAAAATCAATCTAGGTTAATTAGGAACTTACAACTTATAGCAGTTAGGTCACAGAATTTGTCAATGCTTTTAACAAATCAAAAATATTAACATGCTTCATGACAGTAATAGATATATTTTTTCGTGGCAAACATGTTGTAAATTCATTATAATAAAGATTTGAGAATTAAAAATATGTAGAAACCTATTTATGTAATGGATTCGCTCCAAAAACCATCAAACGTTACACTTTCCTTGAAAAAATTAAGTCTTTGGCTAGAGGACATTATACATTTGTTTTGTCCCGTGGCAACCCTGGCCTTGACGTGGTGAGTATTGTGCGTTTGTGTGGGGGAATACACTTGTAACCAATAAAAAAAAAAACTTTGCAAAAAAAAAAAAATGTAGATAGGTAAAGATTCATGTTAAAACCTGAAACGAATAGAAGTAGTGTCACATAATAATTCAAACTTAGAATAAACAGAAATTAAAATGAACAATCACACCAAGCATAAAAATTATTCATGCTACTATAAATGAATGGATGATGCCTTAAAACGAACAGTAATTACCACAAATACATATAGGGCTACCATTCCTCTAAATATTCTTCAGACCAGAGCGTCATTTGCCCTTTACAGAAACGATTTTTATTCCGAGCCAGTCCTTTCCCAAACACTCCCTGTGACTTTCCACTCCATCAACCTAGCTACTCCCAAGATATTGCAGACATTTTGTTTTGTTATAATATGGCAAAAAGGGCAAGAGAGGGGGAGGGGCTTGTTGCCTTCTATTCAATTCTAGCCCTTGCAAAAGGCACTAGTACTTTCAGTCATTAGACTCAAAGGCATTTGGAAAAAAGTAGTATATGGAAGCACCTAAATCTTTACTATGGAAATATTAGTACTTTGCTTCTGATGGTAGCTCTATAAATGCTGAGCCAGCATTCTTCTTCTTCTTCTAATTCACAGCAGGCGGGCTATTCAGTTGATACTATTTAGCCCTTTTCTTTTTGCTTCACTCTGTGGGCAACAGAGCTACTGGCTTGGTTGTCTCTTATTTATTAGATATTCTCATATATCTTTCAGTAGATCTTTCGACTCAAGGAGTTCAAATATAAAAAGATAGATATCAATTTCTGTGCTCTGTGTGCAGGTATAGTTGGCTAGGCTCTTGGCTGATAGCATTTCGCATTTGATTCAAACCAATTTCATTTTCTTCTGGATAACACAACTGTGCAATTTCGGGTATTAAGCTCATCACAAAAGGAGTTGACCCAGACTGGGGCAATGCAGCATGGAGGCTGAGCTGGGATGTCAGGTCATAGTCTAGAAACACCACCAGCAAGATTTTCAACAGGAGGTTTAATATCACCTTATCTTGCTGAACACGAGAAACCCCCTTCTCACACCCACCATTTCCCCAAACATATCCAATCAAAATTCTGAGATAGCCATTTTTTTCAACGTAGTTGAAAGTTCTGGAAATTATGTCTTTGAGGATGACAACCAAACCCCCCCCCCCTCATGCTTCCTTAACCCTAGCATACAGAGAGAGACGGGGACGCTATTATATGACAAAAATCATATCTAAGTTAATGATCTAAAAGAAAACAGCCATGCCAGCCTCTGACCATTTTACTACCAGAAAATATGAAGCTTTTGAGAAACTACATTGACCAATCTCAATGGCATTCAGTGGCTGCCCCAGCATTATCTGATAGCAGTGTAAAAAGCATCATACTGAGAGATTCATTATATAAAAAAAAAAAACTTTTTCCACAAAACAAGTTTTACAAAGAAAAGTAAAAGCTACATTAAGCCAAAAATGAGCAGAAATAGAGTAAAATAATCTTCCATGCGTAAAACTACCACAAATCACCATCAATATAAAAAAGAAACCTAAAACGAACAGAAATTATATAAAAAACCCATTCAAACTCAAAACGAGAAAAAATTAACATGAGTAGGGCTGATAATCCCCATGCCTTCTCAAAACCGAACATAATTTGCACTTTACTGAAAAAACAAAACAAAAACGAATGACTGTGGATTGTCAGTTCAATTGATATATACCCATATTTATTACTTAATGTTTTGATAACTGTTTATTTATGAAATAAAAAAAAGTGAAAACATTTAAAATGCATTTTGTTTTCAGTAAAGCGCAAGTTATGTTCTGAATTGATAATCAGAAGTTCTAGTGCCCTTTTTAAGAGTCACTGTGATCAGAGCAGAGCAACCCTCCCTCCCCACAGACACACACGTCGTGTTTTCCCAAGATGCATAAAATTGAAATTTTGAGACAGTCCTTTTATTCAAAATAGTCCAAAAATCATATAACAAGGCTTTTGGGGTTGGTACAAACCACCAGAGCTTGAGTCCTTCCAAAGCATATATGACCACACTTTCTATAAGAACCTTATATGCCACCAGGGCAAAACTTACAACCCTTGTCCTGAGAGCTGTAGGGAGGGGGGGTGTCTTCCTCAAATACATAATTTACGGACCCTTCAACTACAATGAACAAAATTGCTGTCTTCAAATAGCTTCAAAATTGCTGTCTTCAAATAGCAAACCTAAATAGCTTTGCCAATGACCACTTCAAAGCCTCTGTGTGGCATTTTAGTGCACCATTGCTGAATTTGGTGTGTGGATCTGTAAATTTTCCAAGGAAGACAGGCTAATGGCATCTGTTTCAGCACCACTTTACCTCCTGAACATGCACTTTAAGGTAGGTAGGTAACTTTAAACTCCTACTGTCACATGACTAACATCTTCTCCAAACATCAGTCAAACCACTTTGTTAGGAACCATGAAGGGAGAGAAGTCTGGTTCCAACAAGACCAAGTCAAAACTAATGCTTCACAGTATTCTCTAGCAATTTTGATAGATTTGTCTCCTGGAATTCTTCTCTCTTAGCAAGGAGACATTGCCTGGCTCCAAAGTTCACCCAATTAATCCCCTCTTGATTTTTTCTTTGTAAACAGTTTTGACAAAAGTGTTCAAATTTAATTTAAGGTATTAATTTAAGGTGGTAATCACCTAGTGATGCCAGAGGCACTAGCAGTCAGCACTGCTTGTAACAGCCACAAGCCACCATTCAACCAGAAATGACACAAAGGACTAGATAAAACTTCTGAGAAAGGCTGCAATGCATTATTAATGGAAGATGTCATTACCGGACATATTCCTTAAATCCAATTAGTGTAAAATGGCAGAGTTTTGTTCACGATAAAAATTTACTTGTGATTTCCTTTGTTGGTCTGTTGCTCTTCTTGGAAATACAGGTTTTTTTACTTGATGCTACATAAAGCACTTTTACAGCAGACATACCTTGGCCACTCCTTTGCATAGAGTCGCCACTTCTTTGTAGTGCATATGTTTTTTATGTCAACTAGAATTGGATTTTTATTGCCTTGGTCCTAGGGCTTCCAGAGCAATTAAATAAAAAAAACAAGTTTTTTTTAACAGAAAGTAAGGAGCGACATTAAAACTTAAAATGAACTTGACTTGACTTGCTTTATTAAATACTAATTACAAAATAAACTATATACAAGCAACCGCCCGGGGAAGGCTCAAAAAGCCTGATGAAGGAAGGCTGAACAGTTTTTTAAAAAAACTAAAAGTTTTTTAGTACTTTTGAAAAAAGCTTCACATTGTTCCCATTAAAAAAGATAGCGTTCCAGAAGTCGTTCTTAAAGAATTAGGAGAAAATTTAAACTTGACCGTAAAGAATGAGGTGTTGAGGAGAAGGCAACCCCCTTCATATACGGAATAATTTCTGTTCGTTTTAAGTTTTAATGTCGCTCCTTATTTTCTGTTAAAAACCTTGTTTTTTATTTAATTTCTGAACGTTTTTGAATTAATGCAGGTTTTGAAATTAGCTAACCACATATGAATAATTAAAACGAAATTTGCATATTAATTTTACTTTTTTTTTTACTAAATGGCTTTCTCAAAATTTTGATCGTACGAATTTGAGAAAAAATAGCGGAGGAGGGTGCCTAGTTGCCCTCCAATTTTTGGGTTCCTTAAAAAGGGCACTAGAACTTTTAATTTTATTTACGAACGTTTTTATTAGTAATAAATATACATAACTTACGAATGTTCTTCCAATTCATTAAGAACGACTTCTGAAACACTATCTTCGTTTAACTGAAACAATGAGAATATTTTTTTATTATAATGCTGAATCAGCATTATAGGCCCATTCTTTTGATATATTTATTGACATCAAAATTCCGTTTTTTAAAGTTTTGATTACTATTGAGCAGTATCGCTTGTTTTTTTATTACGTATATGTTATTACGTATATGAGGGGTTTCACACACTAGTCAATACCTCTCTCTTTACACTAAAGTTCTAATTTTGTTCGAATCCCTGAATCACAAAGGCTGTTTAATTAGAATAGATAGCTCTTATGAAAGTACTAAAGAAAAACTTTAGCATAAAGAGCGAAGTATAGACTAGCAGGCGAACCCCCTCATATACATAATAATTTTTGTTCGTTTTAAGTTTTAACCTTGCTCCTTACTTTCAGTTGAAAAAAACTTGTTTTTTTATTTAATTTCTGATCGTTTTTAAATAATGCTGTGACATCCGGCGCCCCCTTCATAAAAATGTCCCTTCCCCCAAGAAAACATCCTCCCACGTAACCCCCTCCTCTTCTCCCCCACCAAAAAAATCCCCCCTGAAAGCGTCTGTATACTTCCCAATAACCAATACTATATGTAAACAATGGGCAATGTTCATAACTTGCAGCCCTTCCCCCAGGAACTGTGGGGGATTAAGTCATCCGCAAAGAAATATTTATTAGATTTTCGACTATGCTGAACAAAATGGCTATCTCAAAATTTTGATTGGGTTACATCAGGAAAAAAATGAGCGTGGGGGGGGCAAATTGCCCTCCAATTATTTTAGTCACTTAAAACGGGCACTAGAACTTTTAATTACCGTTCAAATGAGCCCTCTAACGATATTCTAGGACTACTGGATCGATACAATCAACCCTGGAAAAACAAATAAACACACATTGATGATCTTTCTTCAGGCAAAAAATACAAAATTCCACAGTTTTGCAGATAGGAGCTCGAAACATCTACAGTAGGGTTTTCTGTTATGCTGAATCTGATGGTTTGATTTTCATTAAGATTCTACCACTTTTAGGGAATGTTTCCCCTTTTTTCAAAAACAAGGCAAATTTTTTCAGGCTTGTAACTTTTGACAGGTAAAACTAAACTTGATGAAACTTATATATTTGAAGTCAGCATAACAATCCGCTTCTTTTGATGTAGCTACTGGTATCAAAATTCCGTTTTTTTTAAAGTTTTGATTACTATTGAGCAGGGTTGCTCCTTACTTACAGTTTATTACCAAGAACTGTTTGATAAAGGTATTATTATTAAGATATTATAACTGTTTGATAAAGATATTATTATTATGCAAAGGTGAAAGTAACTTTTGAGGGTGTCATGTAAGTATTGAAGACTGACTATTTTATAGGGACCAAAGCCAAAGATGCTGCCAGACAACAGCAAGTCTTTAACCCAAAAAGGTAGCATGTACAGAGTAAAGACAAGAAAACAAGCTAATATAAAAATACATATTTTCTTATAAAGAAATAATAATCCTTTGTGTATTGGAACTATAAAAATGGAGAGAAAACAAATGAAAAATACAGTTTTTGTACCTGAGTAATGAGCAACAAAACTTTAAAAAGGCAGATTCTGTCCACTTCAATTCCCCTTCCCACCACAGAAAGTGTAAAAGGAAATGTGTTGACTTTACTTAAAACACCACACTGAAAAGAAATAGTGAATTTAAGTCATAAAAGTCAAATTTTTGTGTAAGGAGACATGAGGAAGGGAAATGCAAATGATTACTATTACCAATGATTGCAACTACTGAAATTACTAATAACTGCAAAACTATGTCACTGTGTTGCATTATTTATGATATTGGATTCAACATGAACCTAAAATGAAGAATTGCTAAAATTATCATACATGCTAACATGTATGATAAACTAAATATAACTAACTATAACTATCTATAAAAATAAACTAAACTGCCTGAAGAATTTAGTAAGTCTTGCTTGTTTAAGCAAAGTAATTTAGATGTTACCAGCGTTATGCTCTTTTATTGAAGGGAAGAGAGTTAACTTAAAGCTTTAATTGCTCTCTACTTGTATAAAACGAAAAGTTGTGTTTATTCAATGTACTCAAAAATACCTATATAAATGGAGTTTGGAAAGTAAAATAGATGACACCAGTATCATGGTTTTTTATGAAAGGGAAGATAAAAGACTATTTACCCAGAAGCAGTAACTATGTCCAGGATCTGGCTTGACATCCCAAATTTTAGTTCTGTAATTTTTAGGCTTGACATTGATGCCATCTTCACTCGTAATTTATCTCTGTCTTTTTCATCAAAAGTTGGGTTTTCTTGGTTTTCATCTGTAAAAAAAAGAAGTGAAATTTTGGCAGAATTCAAAATCAGCTGAAATTTAGCAAAATTCTTGATTTCTGCAGAAAATTTGGCATAAAACAGGTAGCGATTCGGTAAAATTTACGAAGATCGCCCCCCGAATAAAACGAGCCTCGGGACGCCCCTGGGGCTAAGCAACCCTTTAATTGGCCGGCTCACAGTTTCTCTAATGTTCCTTTCAAGTGACAGTATGCTCTATACCATGTAGTTGTCAATTCATCTTTTCTTCAAGGTGAACCAAACTTTTTTTCGGTTAAGAAAAGCAGTACAATAATTAGTTGGAGTTGGCTATATGATGCATAGTTAACAATTATAAGGAGGATCATGCACATTTTTAGAAGAAACATTTTCAAATTTTCCTATTCCACAGAGCACTAGTTCAAAATTCCATCTTCTTCCTCTTAAATACTAGGTTAATAAAGTTGAAGGGTAGCAAATTATTGGCTCCTTGAACCTTTTTCAAAAATCAGAACTGAGAAAATTTTTACAATTCTTATAGCAATTCTATTATCAGCTTCTATTCTTGAGGTAAAATAAACTTTCAAAGTTTCCTTTGATAATAAAAATATATTTATTGCAATCCTAACAAGATGCTGATTGAAGATATGTTAATATTTTGCTGTGTAATTAGGACAACATTACAGCTAGTTCATTGCTGTTTTGTTTACACAAAGGCTGAAGTAAGTCTTGTCAAAGTCATTACAATCATATACATGTAAAACTTGATACCTGTGAAAAACCATACACTACCAGTCAATTGAAAAAATTAATTAGGACCATTAAAGAGTGGCGTAATTTTGTCAAAATCCTGGGGGTGAGGGGGGGGGGGAGTTGGAGCCAATTTTCCCCAATCAAGTGAAAATGACAGTGAAAACTAGAGCCATATATCACCATAAAGGCAAAGATATACTAAAGAACACTGACCTGTTTGTGTGGATGCTTGAATTACATGGGCTTATTTTAGTGTTGACAAGATTTTTGAAGAAACTAAATTTCAGCTGGTGGGGGTGGGGGGGGGGGGGGGGTAAACTGGGATCTGGGGTGGGCAGTTACCAAAAACCTCTCAACTCCTTCCCAATAGTAAATTACACCCCTGCTATTCAATGTGATCTATTTAAGCAAGGTAAAACGCCTAAAAACAACTTGCTGCATAGACACATGAAAAAACATATAAAAGATTTCTTCTAATAAACTACCTGTCAAAAATTGAAGCCAATAGCTCATTACCCTGTATAACTGGTTAAGAAATTCTCTGTATAGATTTTCACATGGTAGGTCTGTTTGATATGTTTTTTTTGTGAATATTGATATTTAATAAAAAAAAAAAGAATTTCTCTCATCCATGTATAGAGGAATTACAAATGAGTTTGCCAGTACCTGAAAGAAATTTCCAGTGCCTGGAAAGTCCATTGCACCCACTCCCCCCAAGGGAGTTGGTCAATCCCCATAATAAACACTAATTTCTCAAAGTGGACTAACAAACTTACCTCCATGGCTTTCACGCAGAAAACATTTGCTGAATTTAATACAATTACATATAAGGACCAAATCCCAATTTTTATTGATGGGTCCAAAATGAATGAGAAGGTGGAATGTGGAGCTTTTCTCCCATCTCTCAATATTGCTACGGGTGAGAGACTGTATGATAATCTATTTATAATGTCTGCAGAGTTAAATGCCATAATCGTGGCATTAGAAGACATTCTGAATAATCATCCTTTGATTCCTAATTTAAAAAATATTGTACTTCATTCTGACTCTTTGTCAAGCCTAGAGTTGCTGTACTCAGCTTCTCAATAAAAGAATGGATATAGACACACTTTATTGTCTTAATATTATTCATACTCTTGCTTCAAGAGGCATAAGAATATACCTTCAGTATGTTCCAAACCACTCAGGTATAACAGGTAACCATCAGGCTGATGAAATTGCAAAAAAATCCCTAAGGATTAACAAGCCAAGTGGGAGACCAATCCCCATTAGAAAAATATATTGCTGAAGATTATCAGAGGTACAGTTAAATAAGAACATACCAAATCTATCTCCCTTCTGCAACAAGCACCTATCTAAAATACATTACCTTAAATTACATTAAATCATATGTCCTGCAAGACATGCAACTAACTCAGACATGCAATATAACTCAATGTATATCTTCTGATATTTCAACTCCTAGAATCAAAAGTTTTACTGCATGATATCTAATCAGATTCAAGCCAATGGAAGTTAAATAAGGAACAACTACTTGCAGTAGTTCATATAAACTCACAGAATGAATCAAAAGGAAAAGGGCAGAATAGTATTGACTGAAAAGCCCATGGTTGATGAAATAGAAGAAGAAGAAATTCCTTTCTTCTATAAAACATAGCCTCCTTCCCACTCTTGATTTTGTGTCACTCATCTTTAATATTATTTCCCCTATAAAGATGAAACCAAAACATTAAATAGTGCAACACCTGACATTCCAGTTCAACCAATTAAATCCTTTTCAATAATTTATTAAAAGTTTTGTTTTTGACTTTTAATGAAACTACTTCTACTAGTAGATTCCCTTATTGTTGGCTTAAGTACCTTCATAAAAAGAAAGGCAATAAACAAGGTTTTGGTGGTATCCAGGCCATTACACTTATAACTGATTTTGGAAGACTATGTTTAAAGTTTTTTTGCTGACTAGTTGAAAAGAAAAGAGGTAATTCCAAATGTTTGACCTTAAAAAACTTGGAAACTTCAATTCTACTTCAACCACTGAAAAAACCTAACATCTGGCTTAATCTTAGAGTAGTGAGCTTACAAAAAGCTTTTTATTTAATTAACTTACAAAAAGCTTTTTACTTAATTAACTTACAAAAAGCTTTTTATTTAATTAACTTACAAAAAGCTTTTTATTTAATTAACTCTAAAACTGTGGTAGATAAATTTTTGAATGAATTAATAGAATGCAGGCAGTTAATTGCCTCAACATCTATTCCCCCCTCTTCCCTTTTACACTGGTCTCCCATAGAGGACCCCATCAAGTCTAACTTTATTCCTTGTGCAGATCAACAGACTCAACCCCCCTTTGACTCTTCAAGTGCATGGAAAATTTTGAATGATTTGATTATGATCCATATTAACTGATATCTCAGATTAAGCTATTAATACCAATATGACAGTCATTCCTTCAAAGTCAACAATGTTGTCTCTACCTTATCTTATTCATTTTATCCTACGTGAAATGTAGTTTGTATTGTAAAAATGTTATAATCTCAAATGATTACTGACGGTCTTTTACAACATATAAATATCACCATCTCTCTCCTAAACTCCTTAATAAGTTTAGGTGCCCATAATCCTGCTAGTTGAGAATTTTCAATACTCAATTATACCTGCCCTGTATAATATCTCTAGGGGATTGGAGGACAGAAAAGAAACAGTTCAAAAGATGCATAGAAATTATCTTTTGTTTAAAAAAAAGACCCTGTATCCTCCAGGGCTGGACCTAGGGGGAGGCAAAAGAGAGAAAGCACCCTGGACAGCATACTGGGGGGGGGGCAGCAAAAGAGGCTAAATAACATTTAGGGGCAAAAATTGCAATATTTACAATGCTGATGGTGCAGCAAAGGGTAGCCAAGTCTATATTCCACCCACCATGAGAAAAAACCTAACTTCAGCTCTGGGATCACCATTTCTGGTAAAATAAATTTTGTAACACTTGAGCAAGGGAGGAAAAATTTGTTTTTGCTGAATTTGTAGTGCTCTTTATAATCACAAAACAAATCCACTATTCTCTTGTCATTTGCCTCTCCCCTTGAATTTCCCAACCTTGTTCAGTCTGAACAAATGGCTCATTTTGCCATAATAAAATTCTCAAATGAAAGACATCACCTAGCCTTAATCCATTTGAGAGCTTTAAGGTCCTCTAGACCCATAAACATAAAAGAAATTTTGTTCCCTATGTTACAGAAAATCATACAAGTGACTCCCCCTCCCTCTACTCTCCCCATGGGCATAGGGAGGGGGGGCAGCTGCCCCCCCCCTAGACCTTCAAATTTACATTAGATATGGCTGAAAAAGCAGTTGATGAAAGGCCCTCCACCACACTATTGACTGCCCCCCCCCCCCTAGACAATATGCTGCCTATGCCCATGACTCTCTCTCTTTTTTATTCACTATTTGATGGGTAAAATTGATTTTATTATATTTTCAGAGAATAAATATGTTTGTATGTTATATTTTACTCATCTTGTACTTCACTTTTATCTGGACCTACTGATGAATATTTGAACTCTCTATGTTGATTGGCAATTTTCTTAGTGTTTTATTGAATGTTATAGTTTCTTTATTCTATACTTAAGCTGTAGATCTAAAAAGAATTGTACCTTTTTTTTATCATCTGCTTTACTACAGACTAAATTTTCTGCTAAACCAAAAACTTGGGGATAAGGTAAGTGATGTCTTACAATAAACATCCCAAAATGAGTAATCCTCACTGCCTTTTTATTTGGTGCCACTGCTGTAAAATGCTCCTATTTCAAAATAAAAAATGTACCTACAAGTTAACATCAGACATTGTTGATATGGAAAGAATCTAAAACCCAAAAGTTTTGTAGTTTTTTCATTATTAACTGACTGTTGATGAGAAATAAGCCACAAAAGTGATGGCAAAACCAACAAATTGACAACTTTTTTTTTGTTTCCTAGGGCTAAACTTATACATAGTTAGAGAGGAGGAGGACATAATTGCAATGCTAGCAATTATTATTGGTTCTTTGGAGAGACAATGGGATAGAAAATTTAGAGGTTTATTTCTTTTTTTGGTAAATTTCTAGTGGGTCATATAATCTGAACATCCACCATATGGCTAATATGGGGGTAAAGTTCATTTGCAATGTAAATAAGTGTTATATTTAGATTCAGGATGCAATTCTGGGTATATATTTGCACATTAGAGGGGTGGGGATATATACTCTGTAAATATATAGGTTCTAAGAAATTTATGAATTTCTTAGAAAAACTGCAAAACAAGGAAATAAGTGAAGATAAAGGTTCTTCCCCTGCAAAATGTGTTAACTATGATTATCCTGCATATCATGGAGTAAGAATTGTTTTCTTAACATGCTTCCCTATGTCCAACTGGGCTCCTAAGCTTATAATACTGGTCGGCTCATTTAAAGATTTGTGTATATATACACTGTCAAATTAGCCATCTGGTGGTATCCCATATAATTTAGCTGAGATGGAAGTGCAAACATCATTTGATGCCTTTTTTTATGGTCTTTCATAATTCAAGAATTGTTTCTGGGGCTAATTGCATCTTAAGCCCTTAAATAGGCCCCAAAGGTATTTCAGTTTTGTAATCACACAAAGAAGTTATCAACACAAGTTAAGTTATTGAAAAGTGATTAAAACACATCCCTAGTATATAAATAAGTTGTTCAAGAGTAATGTATTCCAAAAATACTTATGCTATTTATGAATATTCAAACCTTGTTTATTAGGCAACTCAAATATAAAACATTTCCTACCATTTCAAGTTTTTCATATGCTGTCAACCAAAATAGCAGTGAATTTTGCAATTCAAAACTTTGTAGTGGACAATTCAGGGTACATATTTGCACATTAGGGGGGGGGGGGTGGTGTAAAGTTCATGCTAAATTTGCAGTGGGCCATATAATTTAGCAAGGATGAGTGAAAACATCAAGAAAGAGGCTGCAAACCTAAAATCAAGGTAAAATGCTTTTGCCACAATTTAAATAGCCTAAACCTATCATCTAGCCTATGCAATTTTTAAGCCCTAGTAACAAGAAAAGGATAGAAATAGGCCTAGTAGCTTGATAGCATTTCCCAGGGTGTATTTTATTTCTTGGATTAACTCTTGAAAGTTTAATTTTTGGGATGTTACAAAACACATTCCCAGAAGGATATGTTTTGGGCTTTAGATCCATCCCTGAAAGTTTCAGACACCTAGCTTACCCTAACTTAATAACTACCTAAATACCATAACTCTCATCACTCAGAATTTTACCTTCTGATAAAGAACCCTAACTGACTTCATCAGCTTTTCTAATAAATTAGCAAACAAAATATCTTTCTTTTGAGGTAGTCGCACAGCCTAAGTCTAATATCTCTCCTTCATAAATTAAAGCCCCTTCCAAGACCTCTTAATTGGAAGGAAATGACAGACAAAGAACAATTACACTTCAGCCTTTCGGAAACTTTTCGTCGGTTATATTTGAGCACACAGAGGCTCTGGTATTCATCAGTCAGCTTTTGAAGTTTATCTAACTTGCTGGGTGTCACAGATTGCATTTTTGAAATTTGAATTTTGTAGAAAGAACTAAATTCATCTGTCAAATATTATATTGTTATGTCAAAAATAGCTTCGAGAATTTTATAAAAGCTAATAAAAATAAAATCTAAATTATTATACATTGTTTGCTAAGAGCTAATATTAATTCTTTTTTCAGGTGAGCTTCTATTAGGGATTTGATATACGATTCATTATAAAACAGGCTATTTAAACATATAAAACGTTGCTTCTGAAATGAGAACTTTACTCCTGTTCATGAGTTTTGGGCTCTGTTTGGCATGGGAATCGTTTGAACTTGAAATATTTGATGTTATTGAAGAAGTTAATACGAATTTTTATGAGTTCTTAGACATTGCCCCTGTAAGTAAGCTATTAGCCTACAAGCTCAACCAGGCCTAGGGCCAAGTTTAATTGAGTTAAAACTCCCTTATAAAGAGTTTTCCTTTGGTGATTTTCTTTGAACAGGTGAACTTCAGCTCCTTAATGTAATACATAGCCTACCTTTCAACATAGAGGGAACATAAGATAAGTTATTATCAGATCCTCAGAAGCAGACATGGCCTGTTTTTAAAAATATGCCTATAGGGTAAGACACCCAGTAGTCGGCCACCTGCCTATTCTCAGACAGAATGTAACTAACAGGGAACCTAGCTCTTGGCTAATGTGCTTAGAAAGTTTTTATGCACTACTATAATACTATAAAGGAAGTTTTAATGCACTACTATCAATGCTATTAGATATCCATATGGATATCTAAGTGACCAGGGAAACCAGCTTTGTCTTTGTATAAAAACTTTCTAAGCACATTAGCCTAGAGCTAGGTTCCCTGTTAG
Organism: Artemia sinica; assembly: GCA_027921565.1. Taxonomy (NCBI): domain Eukaryota; kingdom Metazoa; phylum Arthropoda; class Branchiopoda; order Anostraca; family Artemiidae; genus Artemia; species Artemia sinica. The sequence continues at coordinate 42,570,494 of CM051274.1, forward strand.
TTACATTCTGTCCAAGAATAGGCAGGTGGCCGACTACTGGGTGTCTTACCCTAGTAGTTTATCATGTAAAGGCAGGGTTGTTGTTTGTGGTGGCAGTTGCCCCCCAATAATTTGGAATAAACAAATATACAGCCCATGCCTGTTGATTAGGCTATCTGGATATGAACCCCTCTTGCTCCCCCCCCCCCATAAAAATGCTAGAGATTTGCCCATATGTAACAGTAAGCTAATTCAAATATACTGTCAGTTCTATGAGCAATCTGAAGGTAGTTAGTTACCCCAAATAAAAGGTTTTCAGAGATTTATGACTGACCATGTCCACAGGACTTCAGCCAATTAGGCAATTGAGATTGTTCATGTCATATAAGCTTTGCCTACTAAGAAAGCCCACTGGAATTACAACAGGAATAACCAAGATTTTTGTGTTGATTAATGATGAACAATGTCCACTAGACTTGTATCCTAAACTGGGTACTGAAGTCCCAAGCTCCTATTTCAAAACCTTCATTATTTTGAAGATTTATAAAATTGGGTAAATTTATAGAATAGTAGATTGATAAATATTTACCAAATCATATTATTGAGTTATAACTAAAGTGAATATACCACTCAATGCCTTTTTTTAATGCTCTTTGCAAATATAATAATTATTTTTGTCAGAAATGAATTTTAGCCACCACCCCTATATATAGCCTACCAATTTAGTGTATATATTTGGTTAAATTTTTACCAAATCATATTATTGACTTATGACTAAAGTGAATATACCACTTGATGGTTTTTTTTATGCTCTTTACAAATATAATAATCATTTTTGTCAGAAATGAATTTTATCACCACCCCTGTATATACCAATTTGGGTGTATATTTGCACATTAGGGGGTGGGGGTAAAGCTTAAACTTACCTCCCATTTACATCAGAAATAAAATATACCCCCACCCCCCTAATGTGCAAATATATACCCTGAATTGGTATATATAAGGGTGGGGGTAAAATTCATTTCTGACAAAAATGATTATTTGCACAATAGGGGGGGTGAGGGAAAGTTTAAACTTACCTCTCATTTACATCAGAAATTAAATTACCCCCACCCCCCTAATGTGCAAATATATACCCTGAATTGGTATATATAGGGGTGGGACTAAAATTCATTTCCAACAAAAATGATTATTATGTTTGTAAAGAGCATAAGAAAAGGCATTGAGTGGTATATTCACTTTAATTGTAACTCAATAATATGATTTGGTAAATATTTACCAGTAGATCTCCAGAAGAGGACATGCTAGAAACAAAAGAGATGTTTATTTTAAATCTAAATCTTAAATTGCAGCTAGGAGCAGTCTAAGGATTTCTTGGGTAAGGTTTATGTTAACAGACTAATCAGATAGATAAAAAAAACATACCTCTAGCATCAGAATTTCATCCTGAGTCCAAATGTAACACTTATTTCTGTTGCAAATTATTTTCAAAATTACTTCTAAGCTTCTTTAAGTTTCTTCAATTTTCCTGTTTTTTTCACAGAAACATCATGGCAGCAATTCAGTTTGAAAAATACAAAATTTTGCTGAAAGCTGTGATTTGAATTGAAATATACTGAATCTTGTTGAGTGGTGATTTGATATGAAAAATACTAAATCTTGTTGAGCAGTGATTTGATTTGAGAAATACTAAACAGTTTGAATTATTCATTTTTTGGGGAAACACTTGTCACAGTGCTGCCACCAAAGTGTTGCAATGCTGCTGGTGCATCACAAGTGGCATATGTGGCACAAACTGGCACTATGAGCATCCAGTTTCAAACAGTTTGTGGTAACAAACTGTAAGCAAGGAGCAACCCAGCTCAATAGTAATCAAATTTCTAAAAAAAAACTGAAATTTGATACCAATGGAACATCAACAGAATCAGATTTTTATGCTGATTTCAAATATATAAGTTTCATCAATTTAGTCTTACCCATCAAACTTTACGAGACTGAAAAAATTGCTTTATTTTTGAAAAAAGGGGGAAACAACCCCTAAAAGTCATAGAATCTTAATGAAAACACCATCAGATTCAGCAAATAAGAAAACCCTACTGTACAGGTTTCAAGGTCCTATCTGCAAAAATGTGGAATTTTGTATTTTTTTTTGCCAGAAAAAAGATCACAGATACACATTTATTTCATTTTTTTCCAGGGGTGATTGTCAGTAGTCCTAGAATATTGCAACAGCACTCATTCAAACAGAAATTAAAAGTTATAGTGCCTATTTTAAGTAACCAAGAAAATTTGAGGGCAACTAGGCCCCCTCCTACATTCCTTTTTTTCACAAAGTCAGCTGATCAAAATATTGAGATAGCAATTTTTTTCAGCATAGTTGAAAAATTTGATAATTATGTCTTTGAGGATGACTTAATCCTCCACAGTCCCCAGGGGAAGGGCTACAAGTTATGAACTTTGCCCATTGTTTAAATACAGTATTGGTTATTGGGAAGTATACAGACATTTTCAGAGGGATTTTTTAGCCCTTCCCCTGGGGACTGTGGGGGATTAAGTCATCCTCAAAGAAATAGTTATCAAATTTTTTGACTATTACTGAACAAAATGGCTATCTCAATATTTTGATTGGCTGACTTTGGGAAAAAAATGAATGTGGGAGAGGGCCTAGTTGCCCTCAAATTTTCTTGGTTACTTAAAATAGGCACTATAACTTTTAATTTCCGTTTGACTGAGCACTGTTGTGATATTCTAGGACTACTGATGATCACCTCTGGAAAAAAAAAAAAAAAATGAACATTTGTGATATTTCTTCTGGCAAAAAAAAAAAAAAAAAAAAATCTACATTTTTGCAGATAGGACCTTGAAACCTGTACAGTAGGGTTCTCTGATTTGCTGAATCTGTTGGTGTTTTCATTAAGATTCTATGACTTTTAGGGGTTATTTCCCCATTTTTTCCAAAAATAAAGCAATTTTTTTCAGTCTTGTCAAGTTTGATGGGTAAGAATAAACTTGATGAAACTTATACATTGAAATCAGCATAAAAATTCGATTCTGTTTATGTTCTATTGGTATCAAATTTCAGTTTTTTAGAGTTTTGATTACTATTGAGCCAGGTTGCTCCTTGCTTACAGTATGTTACCATAAACTGTTTGAAACTGGATGCTCATAGTGCCAGTTTGTGCCACACATGCTGCATGTGGTGCGCCAGCAGCGTTGCAACACTTTGGTGGTGGCACTGTGATTGGGTGATGGAATGAATGTCATATTTGGATTCAGGATGAAATTCTGAAGCTAGTGGTAAGTTTTTCCCAAAAAATGAATAGTTCAAACTGTTTAGTATTTTTCAAACCAAATCACTACTCAACAAGATTTAGTTTTTTTATATCAAATCACCACTCAACAAGATTTAGTATATTTCAACTCAAATCACAGCTTTCAGCAAAATTTAGTATTTTTCAAATTGAATTTCTGCCATGATGTTTCTGCAAAAAAAAAGAAACCCAGGAAAATTGAAGAAACTTAAAGAAGCTTTGAAGTAATTTTGAAAATAATCTGCAATAGAAATGAGTGTTATATTTGAACTCAGGATGAAATTCTGATGCTAGTGGTATGTTGTTTTTTTTATTCATCTGATTAGTCTGTTAATATAAACCTTATCCAATTTCTCCTTGTAGAGCTCTTGAATGATGACTAGTTGTATGCAAGGTTCACTGGTGACCAGGTGCTGCTCCATCCTCAGTAGCATCCCAATTGAGTTTACACTTTCTGGAGGACCACTCTGCATCTTAGACTCCATTTAAAAACATCAATAGATTTAGCAGTAATTGTTACATTAGATAGTTTGTTCCAATTGTTGACAATATTTGTTGAGAAGAATTAAGTACAGACTCTAGATGTTGTAGGCTGCTTGACAAGTTTCATGTGATGACCTCTAGTTCTTGAATTGGTACCAACAGGAGGGAATAATGCTGAGAGAACATTAACCCTCAATAACTTAAAGGCTATAATGGCATCCCCTCTATTTCTCCTGTAAACAAGTGTAGTGAGATTCAGCTTTGATAGTCTTACAAGGTAGGAAAGGTCTTGCATGCCAGATATCACTTTAATGACATGTCTCTGCAAATCTTCAAGAACCTTCATGTCTTTTTTAAAATATAGAGAGGCAAGAGACATTTCAACTTCAAGCTTAGGATGCACAAGTCCTTTGTAAAGAAGACTGATTACTTAGGGGAACAAGTGGAATGGCCTAAATAAAAATAAGAGCAGCAAGGATTCAGTTTGCCAAAGTGAATGATAAGGCACTTAGCAACATTGAATTCAAGAAGCCAGGCCTCAGCCCAATGACCCAGCAGTTGAAGATTATTTTGTAGCAGGGCTTGATCTTCACTGGACAAAGCTGGTCAAAGAAGCTTCAGGTCATCTGCATAAAGAGTTGATTTACTGCTGATAATGGAACGAGCATCTTTGATGAAGATATTAAATAGTGTAGGACCCAAGACACTTCCCTGAGGAACTCCACTCAGAACTTGCATTGAGGAAGAAAGAATACAATTACCAGAGTCATCAAATAACTGAACACACTGATTTTGCAAATAAAGAAAATCAAGTATCCAGAGAAGAGATTTCTCTTTAAGCTTTACTGTGCATAATTTAATTGGATGTGAATTGTGACACATTTTGTCAAAACCTTTAGAAAACTCAAGCAGAATCATCTCAGCAGGTCCCCCATATATCAAGCAACTTGGTGATGTGATCATATGATTCAAGGAGATTGGAGATTGGTGTCAACAGATCTACCAGAACAAAAGCCATGTTGTGAACTGTGTAAAACATTGTTTGCTTCAAGGTGTTTAACAACTGCAGAATTGATTATTCTTTCAAGAACCTTAACAACTGCTAATGTCATGCTGATGGGTCAATAATTTTCAGCAAGATCCTTTCTACCTTTTTTAAAAATAGGAATGATATATGCAGTTTTTCAGTCCTGAGGTAGTTCAGAAAAATTTAATGATAATTTGAACAGCAGGGAAAGAGGTTGACACAAAACTGTATGACATTCATGTAGGATACATGGGTGAATACCCTCTGGACCAACAGATTTATTCAGTTTGAGGGATTTAATTTCCTTTAGAACCAAAGTATCTGTAATCAGAATTGGTTTCTTATGTGATACATCATATAAAGGAGGTGTAGGATATACAATACTGGAATTGGATGAAAAAACAGAAGAGAAATATTGGTTGAAAATTTCAACTTTTGGCTCAGGATCAGCAAGTGATTTACTATCATCCAGGATATCTGGTATTATGCATCTGCTGCTACATTTTTGAGTGGCATAATGCCAGAAAGATTTATGGTTATCCTTAACTTCCTCAACCAGTTTTTTGTCAAACCTTCTCTTCAAATTCTTTATTTGATTTGTTGTTTGATTACAAAAGGATTTGAAGACTAGATAATTTTCTGTCATCTTATTTTTTCTATAGTGATTCCATGCTCTGTGTTTTCTATTGATTAACTTGCTTACTTTAGTAGTAAAAAAGGGTAAGCTTTTTGCCTGAAAAATTCTGGTGCATGACTTTTCAACATTTAGGATTTCTGTTTTTACATTTGACCAACTCTCCTCAATATCATCAGTAATAAGCTTTTTCCAGTTGAGTTTGGCAAGTTTTTCAGAAACTATTTTGTAGTTTACATATTTTTGTTGCTTAGAGGAAAGTTGTTTGGTAGGGAGACATAACTCTGAAATAATTACTACATGGTTGCTATTACCAACAGGTGGGGTTACTACATCCTCTATAAGAAGGTCAGGGTTACTGAGAATAACCAGATCAAGAGTGTTGGAGACTTGACCTTCCCTGAAACGAGCTGGTTGTGAGATTGTTTGACAGAGGGAATTATCAGAGAGGGTAGACAAAAAAGGAGAATCACAAAAACCAGATCCATTAATCCATTAAGTTTCAGGAAGGTTAAAGTCCCCCATAAGGACAAAATCATAGCTTGCAAATTTGGACATCACATGAGACAACATGGCAGCCAAATTAGATTCAGAGTCCAAAACACATGGAGTGCTGGGGCTTCTGTTAACAACACCCACTGCAATTGAAATTATTTGATTGTGTATTTTAATCCACACAGACTCAAATTCCATCAGTATTAAGAGAATTGAATTGAACAAGACTAACATTTAGTCCATCTCTTATATAAAGGCACACTCCTCTGTGGCAAAGTGGGGAATTCAGATTAGAAAATAGTTGGTAACCATTGATTTTGATTTTATCAGGAGATAAGACTAACAAGGTATTTTTTGGTGAAACTTCTGTAATTGCTGCAATGTCTACTCCTTCAGATTCCATATGAAAGGAAAGTTCATAAAGCTTATTAGAGAGTCTATCAACATTGGAGCTAAGGATTCCCTGAGAGGTAGGAATGTGAGAGGATGCAGGAACTAAAGAACTGGTAAAGTTGTTGGATATAGCTCTATGATACAACAAACAAGAAACATCAGGTAAGCAAGTGTTTGCTGAAGAAACAAGAGAAATGTCAGCATCAGACAGGGAAATATTATTATTATGTTCATTACTAGACTATTGAGAGACAAGAATTTGGTGATGCAAGTCCATAAACATTTAACAGAGGTAGAAGGAAGCAGAAACATTAACGGGGCATTGGAGTGGTTGGGGGATTACTCCATTTGGCAAGTTTTTTTGAATGATGGCACCCTTACAAATTATCAAATCTGCCTCTCCCTTTGCTTTTCTGTATTTCAGCTCCTCAACTAGAGCTTTGTGCTTTATGTGATCCTCCTTAGGACTATCACCATAGAAACTGATTGATCCTTTTGTTTCAAAGGATTTCTGTATTATTTGCCTTCTTAATTCAGTTGATGGTACATAGAAGAGAAGAACACTGGCACTCAGAACATGCTATCTGACAAACATCAGTTTCAGTTAATTTGGTTGCTGGAAGTTGAGACAATTTAGAAGACACTGTAGAAACCACTAGGTCCTTCACAGTTGAAATGGAACAAACTGATTGTAGAGAACTTTCTATATGTGATACCCTGTTTGCAATACCACTAACCTGGGCAACAATGTCACTTTTAATGTCAGTTCTCTGTTGGGAAAGTGTTTGGGTCAACTGACTAGTGGTGGCAAACTCCTTCTTAAGATCCTCCCTGAAAGATTTCAAGGAATTGTCCATAACACAATGCTAGCTTATTTATCATAGCTTGCTCACTAGAGGGGGGAGGAGGGGGGTTAACTTTGCAGGCCATACATGACCAGGAACAAGTAAGGGATTGCATTATCTTGCTTAATAATTTATATTCTCCAGGGGACAGGTCCAGACATTCATCACAGATCCACTTCTCACAAATATCACACTCTATAACAGAGAATCCCTCATCCAATTCTGTAGAACAGGCAGTACGTCTATCATGGCCTTTAACTGGGCTTATGTGTTTTCACTTAGCCTTGCTGGACTTAATATATTCAACTAAATCAGCAAATGAAACTAATCAAAATATAGAAACAACAAACCTTAGCCAATTGTCAACAAATTGGTTCATTATGTAGACTCAATTTGGTAGGCTATTGTTGTTATTTTGCTTATATAAACAATGATTATTATGGTGTCACTATGAATCATATGCTGAAGAAAGAAAAAGCTGTCTACAGCACTCCCTATCCAGTTTAGACTAACTTGAGGAGCTCTAGTTAATAGATGGCAGGACTGTATGGTAACTGAAGTACCCTAAATCTGGAGAATGGTTAGATATTTTATTTTCTGGTCAATTTCTTTTGATAGATTAGACTTTTCTGAACAGTTTGGTATATAGGAGTTTATTATTTATGCACTGTGTCTTTTTGTATTTCACAGACTTTGGCAACTGGGATTTATTTCACTGTTAATAAATTCATCATCATCGTCACTCAATATAGGTGGCTAATTACATGTTCTGGGCTATTTTATTGTTTAAGTTGTATTTGTGACAATTGAACCCCCTCCCCTCCTATGTTGACCTAGGCTATATACAAAACAAGACTAGTGCACAGTTAGGCCTGCTCAGCAGGAAATACCTTAAATTACCATAAATCACATTGTCCAGCAAAATAAGGATTACAGGTCTGTGAAGATAGGGAGCCATTCACTCAATAGCATCACACTTTGTCTTTTATGGTTTAATGAACTAATTCTTATCAACAAAAATCTTAAAGGCAGATTGGAAAATTGTCTATTGAGCAGTAGTGGATGCATACTCTAGTATCTATCCTCTTCTGGGATAACTTCTTGCTATGCCCTCTTGTCCTGGAGGACTCATCAAACTGAACGGACTTTTGATAGGAGTCACCATTAAAAGCTTATAAGTCATTACAATGTCACCTCTTCAATATCAGTCCACAAGCATTAGGAGCTGTTATTTATTTATTTAGTTACCTTAAATTACCTTAAGTCACACTTGCCAGCAATAGGATAAATCCTGTGTCTGCCAGCTTCAGTGATGATATTGAGTCCTCTGTGGGGTCCCAAGCAGTCATCCATGGTTTATTGAGCCACTCCCTATCCACTGATGACGTGAATGCCTCCATGCTAGTTGAAGTCACTGTTTTTTCACTGAGGAAATTCTATTAGCTGACAACTATTTGAAAAGAATTTGTTCCTTAGTCTGGTATCTGCTTGTTCCTAGAAAAGCTTATGAGGGTGACCACAAGTTCTCTTTGAATTGTCCAGTTGGAAAAGGCCAGGAATAGTATCCTCAGCATTTAGAAGCTTGTATACTGTAACCACATTGCCTTGTTTGTGTCTATACATTAGAGATTGTATTCTGAGCTTATGGAGATGGGATGGATATGGGACATCACAGAGGCCTTTAATACATTTTGTTGCCCTCCTCTGATCTAATTCCATTGCTGCTTGGTCAGTCTTGTTGACTGGGCATGCAACATGCATTCCAAATTCTAGCCTTGGTCAAACTTGACTCTTATACAGCTTAGTAATAGCATTTGGAGGTCTGCTAGGGAAAGTTCTTTTGATTAAGCCAAGTGTCTGATTAGCCTTTGCAATAGTTGCTTGTGCATGAATATGGAAATTCAACTTGTCATCTACCAAGACACTAAGATCTCTCTCTTCATGGCTGCTAGAAATAGTTTTGCAAGACCCATCACTACAATTCATATGGTACTTAGTGCAGTAGCGTATCCAGGGGGGCCGGAGCGGCCCCCCCCCCCCCGAAATTTCTTTTCTTCTTTTTTTTTTAAGTGCCAATATAGTAAGTTCCGAAATATTCACGCTTTTAAGTTATTTGCAACACCCATTCTTTTTTTTTCATTTCTTGTTAAATGGCTATCCATTTCTCCAGCAAGCTTATATCATTATTTTATCATCAAACGTGCAATCGCCTCCTGTAATCAAACAAGATTTCAAGAAATTTTTCTCACTATTTAACCCCCGCAGCTATAAGCACTAGCTTCTCTGCAATGAATGAATTGCGATAAGGAATCGGACTAAGAGGCGATAGTTCATTCAAAGTTTCAAACGCTGCTATAATTCCAGTGTAAGCTAAGCATTGAAACGGAAAGGTCACATGAGAGGAAAGAAAGAAAATTACCTTAAATCGCATGTCAAGCGAGATAAGGTGGTTTTGAGCCTCCTGTAGAAATCTTGCTGGTGGTGTTTCAAGGTTATGATTTGACATCCCAGTTCAGCCTCCATTCAGCATTGCCCCAGTCTTGATCAACTCCTTTCTTGAAGGCATCTAGAGTTTTAGATTGGATGGTGGCTTTGGATAGGCTGTTCCAGAGTGGGACAGAACGGACTGAGAAGAACTGTTGGTGCTCTTGCTTGATGCAATGGGGGGCCTGCAGCTTCTTGGTGTGTCCTCTTGTGGTAGTTGAGGAGGACGGGGAAAAGACATGACTTAATAGGTCATTTTCTAGCAACTTACGAGTTGCTATTATGTCTCCTCTTTTCCTATGGTATGCTAACATAGGGAGTTTGAGTAAGGTGAGACGTTCCTCGTAAGATTTGTTTTGGAATTCAGAGATAAGCTTAGTTGCTCTTATTTGGACACTCTCAAATACTTTCACATCCATCTTATAGTATGGAGAGGCTAGGGTCATGCCAAATTCCAGGTGAGGACGGACCATGGCTTTGTATAGTTTTGTAATCACTCCCGACTTCCTGGTGGTAAATGTTCGCTTTATGAGGCCAAGGGCTTGGTTTGCTTTTGCAACTTGAGCTCGTGTGTGGTAATGAAACTTCAGCTCATTGTCAACAATAACCCCCAGGTCCTTCTCCTCACTGACTGCCTCAAGCTGGGCGTCTCCTATGTTTTATGCAAGTTTTGGATTATTGCGTCCAAGATGTAGAACTTTACATTTTAAGGCATTGAACTGAAGACACCAATCTGATGACCATCTAGATAGTCTGTCCAGATCTTCTTGCATAGTTGATAGATTTAGGTCGTTCTGGGCCAGTCCTAGGAGCTTGCAGTCATCAGCATATAACGTCAAAGGATTCTTCAGGTTTGTTGTACAGTTATTGATAAACATGCTGACAAGCTTAATTAGTTCTAGTTAGTTCTTGTAGTCAGATACTAATATGAAACTCGTGCTTTACTTGAAGAGCAGTTTTTTGGGTTTTCTGTTTGTGGAAATTTCATTGGCTCTGCAGTAGCAAAACAAATCATCAGCCAATGCATTGTGTTTGGCTTAAAAACGGAGAAATTTGTGGGGGTTGGTTTTGATGGGGCCAGCAACATGTCAGGCTGCTATTCTGGTGCACAGGCAGAAATTAGGAAAAAATATCTGCATGTAATCTACACCCACTGTGCATTGCACAGCTTAAATTTGGCTTTATGTAAAACTAGTAGGGTAGGACTTGTTAAGTCAACCTTTGCTACTATACAGCAGATTATATCATTTTTATCATCCTCACCAAAAAGAACGAATATGTTTGTAGAAGCGGTCGCTGTCGTTTGTCCCGATAGTCCTGTGAGGAAGCTTGTGAAGTTGTGCGAAACAAGATGGGTGGAGTGTCACAATTGCATTTTAGTTTTTATGTCTTTGTATTGTGCAATTATTTCCATACTTGAGGAAATAGTTGGTAGCATACGGTGCGATACGGAAGTTATTTCAAAAGCGAATGCGCTGGTTTCAGCAGCAACCGAATTTAGTTTTATGTTCATGATGGCTATGCTAGAGTTTGTAAGTGCCATAATGCTCACTGTCTCTAAGGTGCTGTAAGCCGAAGATTTAGACTTAGTTGAGTGCTGTCGGCATGTTAAGCTATGTTCTGATACTTTACTGCATTCAAAACAAAATAATTTTGAAACAATTTTTCAGAAAGCCTGTGAGCTTGCACAAGAGTTAAATGTGGCTCCGGCTGTTCCAAGGTCTATCCGCCGAAAGTCCATCAACGATAATGAGTCCATCAAGGTTTTTTATCGCGAGTCATTGTTCAAACCTTACTTTGCTTCACTTATTGAAGAATTTGATCAAAGATTTTTGCGCCATCAGGAGGCATCTTTCAAAATCGGAAGGCTTTTGCCAGCTAACAGCGAGTCATTAAAAATTAATGTTTTTGTGGACGCTGTTGCTGTTTACGAGGGATTTCACGGGGTAGACGTGCGCTCGAATGTGAGTTAGTCTTTTGGAAACAGAAGTGGCTCGGAATGTCTGAGAAACCATCAACTGTTGCTTCGACTCTTGCGTCATGCGATGCAAAATTTTCCCCATGCATTCAAAGGCTTTTGACAATTTTCCAGACATTACCAGTGACTACTGCTTCTGCTGAGAGGAGCTTTAGCTGTCTTAAGCGATTAAAAACCTATCTGCGGAGCTCAACGGGTGAGGAGCGTCTGAACGGACTAGCTCACATGACCCTGAACCACGATATCCAGGTCGATGCTGACCAAGTTTTTGATCGATTTGCAGCCAAAAAAGACCAGCGGCTGTTACTATGAGAGGTTAGGTCGTCTTTCGTTTCTCGTTTCTCTAAGTGCAGTTGATTCTGTTTTTTAAACTTTAATTGTGCTTCATCATCTGTAAACAATGTTAATATCAATACATTTCTTGCTTTCATGGCTGCTATATTATGTAGACTGAGGCCCCCACCCCTCCGAAACCAAATTCTGGGCAATTGTCTTTGATATAATATTATTTTTTATTCATTTGGTTCTCTAAAACAAGGGTTCCATAGGCAAATATAAGGAATAATGTACTTTTTTTTTATATTTTCTAAATTCTGCTGCTTCGTGGCAGTTCCAAAACATCTACTGGCCCAAAATAGAAACTCTCACTGCTTCTAACTTTCTTTTTAATTCTGACTTTGTTGGCAAAATTTTGTCATCCATTCTCAAAAAAAAGTCTACAACTAGAAATACTCATGACAATTGTGTACTTTTCATTTCTTTACCTTGATACCCCCCCCCCATACCTCCCGCCTGAAATCTTGCCCTATGATAGATAATTTTCTTGCTCACATGACTGCCATAAATAGGTAGACTGACGGGCCCCCCCAAAACAAAATCCTGGATACGCCACTGACTTAGTGTGCAGGTTTTCCTTCCCCAGGTGGAGAGTCTTGCATTTTGCTGCATTGAATTCAAGCTTCCAAATATTAGTCCAGTGAGTGAATTCATCAAGGTCTAGTTGTTTTGACTCAATATTTTCTGCTGTGTCTGAACAACGAATAAGTTTTGAGTTATCAGCATAGAGGCTTACTTTGCTATTAAGGATTTTTGACACATCATTTATATATATATATTGCCAAAACTTAGTGTGCCAGACATCAGTTACCACTGGGTAACTTACCCAGTAATGGTAAGTTTTAGGTCAAGCTTACTTGTAAGTTTAAGTTTTTGATGAACAAAAATGTTCCCAATTGAAACAAATCCATCCCTAAGAAAGCTGCCACTTTGCTAAAATCTATTGTAAAAAAATTTCATTCATCAGATTCAATGCATGAGTCATACCCCTTGAGCTTATGCTGATATTGCTCTGTTGGACTACCTTCTTATCATTTCCTGCCTGAGTAAGAAAAAAAAGGGATACACAATAACTCAGTCAGTCTGAATAAATAACAAAAGCTTATAAGTCATTACAACATCACCGCTTCAATATCCACAAGCATTAGGAGCTGTTGTTTATTCAGTTAATTAATTAAAAAAAAACTTTTTCCACAAAATAAGTTTTTCAAAGAAAAGTAAAGAATTCCATTAAACAAAAAATGAGCAAAACTAAAATCAAATAATCAAACAGTTCGTGGTAACAAACTGTAAGTAAGGAGCGACCTGGCTCAATGGTAACCGAAACTCTAGAAAACGGTATTTTGATACAAATAGATACATCAAAAGAATCATATTTTAATGCTGATTTCAAATATATAAGTTTTATCAAGTTTAATTCTACCCATCAAAAGTTAGGCGCCTGAGAAAATTTGGCTGATTTTCGAAAAAAGGAGGAAAGACCCCCTAAAAATTACAGAACCTTAATGAAAATCACACCATCATATTCAGCGTATCAGAGAACCCTACTGTAGAGGTTTCAAGCTCCCATCTACAAAAATGTGGAATTTTGCATTTTTTGCCAGAAGAAAGATCACGGGTGCGTGTTTATTTTATTTTTTTTTTCCCAGGGGTAATCGTATCGACCCAGTTGTCCTAGAATATCGTGGGAGGGCTCATTGGAATGGAAATTAAAAGTTCTAGTGCCCTTTTTAAGTGACCAAAAAAAATGGAGGGCAACTAGGCCCCCTCCCACGCTAATTTTTTTCCCAAAGTCACCTGATCAAAATTTTGAGATAGCCATTTTGTTCAGCATGTTCGAAAATATAATAAGCATGTCTTTTAGGATGACTTAATCCCCCGAAGCTCCCAGGGGGAGGGCTGAAAGTTATGAACTTTACCCAATGTTAACATATAGTATTGGTTATTTGGAAGTATACAGACGTTTTCTGGGGAGATTTTTCCTGGTAGTGGGAGGGGGGGGGGGTTGGTGGGTCGGGGGTTATGTGGGAGGATATTTCCATGAAGGAAGTTTTCATGGGGGAAGGGACATTGCTATGAAGGGGACGCCGGACTTCCCAGCATTATTTAAAAAAAGATCAGAAATTTAATATAAAAAAACAAGTATTTCAACTGCAATAGCAGCAACATCGAAACTTTAAACGAACAGAAAATATTACATATATGATTGGGTTCACCCCGTAGTCAATACCTCGCTCTTTAAGCCAATTTTTTAGTACTTTCATAAGAGCTATTTATTCTAATTAACGGCCTTTGTGATTAAGCGGTCATTTTTAAAGAATTGGAACAAAATTCGAACTTTCGCTTAAAGAGCAAGGTATTGACTAGGGGGTGAACCCCCTAATAAACAAATTAAAAATATATGAATATAAAAGTTCGTTACGTAAGTTAATTCTTAAGTTACGTATATTTATTACTAATAAAAACGTTCGTAAATAAAATAAAACAAGTTTCGAGAAAGCCATTTAACTAAATAAAAGTAAATTAATATGAAAATTTTGTTTTAATTATTCATGTACGGCGAGCCAAGATCCAAACCTGCATTTATTCAAAAACGTTCAAAAATTAAATAAAAAAACAAGTTTTTTTAACTTAAAGTAAGGAGCGACATTAAAACTTAAAACGAACAGAAATTATTCCGTATATGAAAGGGACTGTCCCCTCCTCAACGCCTCGCTCTTTACGCTAAAGTTTGACTCTGTCTCACAACTTTATTTTTTAAAACAATAAAAAACTTTAGCGTAAAGATCGAGGCGCTGAGGAGGGGACAGTCCCTTTCATATACGGAATAATTTCTGTTCGTTTTAAGTTTTAATGTCGCTCCTTACTTTCAGTTAAAAAAACTTGTTTTTTTATTTAATCTACCAAGCATGAAACTACCACAAATCAGCACTGATAAATAAATGAAACCCAAAACGACAGAAATTACAATAATTAACCAAGTCAAACTCAAAACGAGCAGAAATTAGCATAAGTTGGGCACAAGACCCCTATGCCTTCCCAAGGCCAGAACAAAATTTGTACTTTACTGAAAAATTGCAAATGAAAGTGCATTGTCAGTTTAATATACATATACTGATATTTAGTAATCAAAATGTTAATATTATTTTATTTATTAAAGTTATAAAAGTAAAAACATTTATATTTTTTCAGTAAAGTGCAAATTTTGTTTTGGCCTTGGGAAGGCATAGGGGTTTTGCACCCAACTTTTGTTAATTTCTGCTCGTTTTGAGATTGACTCAGTTAATTATTGTAATTTCATTTCGTTTGGGGTTTCATTTATCTATCAATAATGACTTGTGGTAGTTTCACGCTTGGTAGATTATTTGATTTTAGTTTTGCTCATTTTTTGTTTAATGGAGTTCTTTACTTTTCTTTGAAAAACTTATTTTGTGTAAAAAGTTTTTTTTAATTAATTTCTGTTCCGTTTTATATTTACATAGTCTTTTCAGGGAAAAAGAAAATAATACTTTAAATCTTTTCGTTTTTTAAGACTTTATAGTTTGGCCTGCTGTTTGTATGCTGGAGAAAAATTTTCAGCAATTTTTAACAGCATACACCCTTTTAAAAATATGGACACAAATAGTACTGTTTAATTTAGTTTCATAACTCCTCTAGTTGACCTGTAATGGAAAACTTGATACCATTCGCAAAAAAATCTGTTTACAATGCCTTCTATAAAAAAACTTATATGCCCCTAGGGCATAACTTAAAACCCTTGCCCCGAGGGTTTTAGGGAAGTGTCCTCCTCAAAAACATGTGTTTGGGTAAATGATGGGTGTGGGGGGGGGCTAGTTGCCCTCCAATCTCTTTCGACTATTATATCGGGCACTAGCCCTTTGAATTTCCAACCGAATGAGCCTTTTTTGAAGTTTCTATGACAATGCCTTCTTTAAAAACCTTGTATGCCCCCAGGGCATAACTTAAAACCCTTGCCCTGAGGGTTGTGGGGGAGTGTCCTCTTCAAAAACATATTTTCTGTCTGGAAATCAACTATTCTGGACAAAATGGCTGTATCAAAATTTTGATTGGACTTGTTTGGGGGAATGATGGGCGTGGGGGGGGCCTAGTTGCCCTCCAATCACTTTCGACTATTAAAAAGGGTACTAGCCCTTTGAATTTTCAATCAAATGAGCCTGTTTTGAAGTTTCTACGACAATGCCTTCTATAAAAACCTTATATGCCCCCAGGGCATAACTTAAAACCCTTGCCCGAGGGTTGTGGGGGAGTGTCCTCCTCAAAAAGATATTTTATATCTGGAAATCAACTATTCTGGACAAAATGGCTGTCTCAAAATTTTGATTGGATGTGTTTGGGTGAATAATCGGTGTGGGGGGGGGGGCTAGTTGCCCTCCAATCACTTTTGACTATTAAAACGGGCACTAGCCTTCAGATTTCCAATCGAATGAGCCTTTTTTGAAGTTTCTATGACAATGCCTTCTTTAAAAACCTTATATGCCCCCAGGACATAACTTAAAACCCTTTCCCCAAGGGTTGTGGGGGAGTGTCCTCCTCAAAAAGATATTTTCTATCTGGAAATCAACTACGCTGAACAAAATGGCTATATCAAAATTTTGATTGGATTTGTTTGGGGGAATGATGGGTGTGGGGGGGGCCTAGTTGCCTTCCAATCACTTTCAACTATTAAAAAGGGTACTAGCCCTTTGAATTTCCAATCCAATGAGCCTGTTTTGAAGTTTCTACGACAACTTCTTCAATAAAAACCTTATATGCCCCCAGGGCATAACTTAAAACCCTTGCCCTGAGGGTTGTGGGGGAGTGTCCTCTTCAAAAACAAATTTTCTATCTGGAAATCAACTATACTGAACAAAATGGCTGTCTCAAAATTTTGATTGGATGTATTTGGGGGAATGATGGGCGTGAGGGGGGGGGGGGCTAGTTGCCCTCTAATCACTTTCGACTATTAAAAAGGGCACTAGCCCTTTGAATATCCAATCTAATGAGCCTTTTTTGAAGTTTCTATGACAACGCCTTCTATAAAAACCTTATATGCCCTCAGGGCATAATTTAAAACCCTTGCCCCGTGGGTTGTGGGGGAGTGTCCTCCTCAAAAAGATATTTTCTATCTGTAAATCAACTACGCTGAACAAAATGGCTATCTCAAAATTTTGATTGGACGTATTTGGGGAAATGATGGGCGTGGGAGGGGGCCTAGTTGCCCTCCAATCACTTTCGACTATTAAAAAGGGTACTAGCCCTTTGAATTTCCAATCAAGTGAGCCTGTTTTGAAGTTTCTACGACAACGCTTTCTATAAAAACCTTATATGCCCCCAGGGCATAACATAAAACCCTTGCCCTGAGGGTTGTGGGGGTTTGTCCTCTTCAAAATCAAGTTTTCTATCTGGAAATCAACTGTGCTGAACAAAATGGCTATCTCAAAATTTTGATGGGATGTTTTTGGGGGAATGATGGGCGTGGGGGGGGGGCTAGTTGCCCTCCAATCACTTTCGACGATTAAAAGGGGCACTAGCCCTTTGAATTTCCAATCGAATGAGTCTTTTTTGAAGTTTCTACGACAACGCCTTCTATAAAAAACCTTATATGCCCTCAGGGCATAACTTAAACCCCTTGCCCTGTGGGTTGTGGGGGAGTGTCCTCCTCAAAAAGGTATTTGCTATCTGTAAATCAGCTATACTGAACAAAATGGCTATCTCAAAATTCTGATTGGACGTATTTGGGGAAGGATGGGCGTGGGGGGGGGATAGTTGCCCTCCAATCACTTTCGACGGTTAAAAAGGGTACTAGCCACTCCAATTTCCAATCGAATGAGCCTTTTTCGAAGTTTCTGC
This sequence comes from Artemia sinica, assembly GCA_027921565.1. Classification (NCBI taxonomy): domain Eukaryota; kingdom Metazoa; phylum Arthropoda; class Branchiopoda; order Anostraca; family Artemiidae; genus Artemia; species Artemia sinica. The sequence continues at coordinate 42,588,309 of CM051274.1, forward strand.
GATGACTCCTTCAATACGAATTGCTCAGGTATGGAGGAAAAACAAGAAAACAACACATTGTGCCCACATCGTTCTTTACTTAGGCAGCGCTAGTGCGCTGCCTATGATTACCTTAAATCACACTTGCTAGCAATAGGATGAATCCTTTGTCCACCAGCTTCAGTGATGATATTTAGTCCTCTGTGGGGTCCCAAGCAGTCATCCATGGTTGATTGAGCCACTCCCTATCCACTGATGAATTGAATGCCTCCATGCTGGGTGAAGTCACTGTTTTTTCACTGAGGAAATTTTGCAATCTGACAACTATTTGAAAAGAATTTGTTCCTTAGTCTGGTATTTGCTTGTTCCCAGAAAAGCTTATGAGGGTGACCACAAGTTCTCTTTGAATTGTCCAGTTGGAAAAGCTCAAGAATAGTATCCTCAGCATTTAGAAGCTTGTATACTGTAACCACATTGCCTTGTTTGTGTCTATACATTAGAGATTGTATTCTGAGCTTATAAAGATGGGATGGATATGGGACATCACAGAGGCCTTTAATACATTTTGTTGCCCTCCTCTGATCTAATTCCATTGCTGCTTGCTAGTCTTGTTGACTGGGCATTCAACACACATTCCAAATTCTAGCCTTGGTCAAACGTGACTCTTATACAGCTTAGTAATAACATTTGGAGGTCTGCTAGTGAAAGTTCTTTTGATTAAGTCAAGTCGCTGATTGGCCTGTGCAATAGTTGCTTGTGTATCAATATGGAAATTCTACTTGTCAGATCTCTCTCTGCATGGCTGCTAGAAATAGTTTTGCAAGACCCATCACTACAATTCATATGGTACTTAGTGTGCAGGTTTTCCTTCCCCAGGTGGAGAGTCTTGCATTTTGCTGCATTGAATTCAAGCTTCCAAATATTAGTCCAGTGAGTGAATGCATCAAGGTCCTGTTGTTTTGACACAATATTTTCTGCTGTGTCTGCACAACCAATAAGTTTCGAGTCATCAGTATAGAGGCTTACTTTGCTATTAAGAATTTTTGGCACATCATTTGTATATTTATATAGAGCGTTGAAAGTGGGACACTACTTCCAACAGAAGCCACCTCAGAGAAGAATGTCCTTCCATCCCTTCCAAATATTTTAACTATCTGTTTCCTATTTGTTAGGAACTGCTTCACCCACTTTTACCACATCCTCATTCACTTCAATAGCTTGGAGCTTGATTTGAAATCTTTTATGGCAGGCTTTGTCAAATGCCTTTGCCAAATTCAGTAATATAGTGTCAACAGGGAACCCCTGGTCCAGAAGATTGGTGACATAATTGTAAGTATCAATCAGGTTTGTTTGAACCAACCAACCAGACAAAAAGTAATGTTGACATGATGAGGAGAGTTTATTGGGTTTTAAAGTGTTTCAACATTGCAGTGTTAACAATTATTTCTAGAAGCTTCCCAACTGCAGAGGTGATGCTTCTTGGCTTGTAATTACTTGTTTCCTCTTTGTTATCACCCTTGTGTATGAGGGTTATATTAGTGTGCAAGACATCATTTACCACTGGGTAACTTACCCAGTAATTGCAAGTTTTAGGTCAAGCTTACTTGTAAGTTTAAGTTTTTGATGAACAAAAATGTTCCCAATTGAAACAAATCCATCCCTAAGAGAGTTGCCACTTTGCTAAAATCTATTGTAAAAAAATTTCATTCATCAGGTTCAATGCTTGAATCATACCCCCTTGAGCTTATGCTGATATTGCTCTGTTGGACTACCTCTTTGTCACTTCCTGCCTGAGTAAGAAAAAAAGGGATACACAATAAGTCAGTCAGTCTGAATAAATAACATGTTCATAACAGGGGTCAATTTTATCTGGTCAGTTTTTTTTACTTTTTACTTGAATTTTTTGACTGGCTATCTTTAACTATGGAATAGATAATCAGTGAATTATATATCCAGCTATAATGCAGGTAGTAAGGCCTATTAAAAACAATATTCCAATCGAATCTCTTCTAATCTAGCATGGCAATCACGATACAGGAGCAACCAACATAAATATTTCCCATTATCCCACTAGATTCTTAATTATTTCTGGATGAAGCTTTGTTATAAGGAGGTTTTCCACAAAATCAAATTGAATCTTTTCTTTGGAATCTTGGTTTTCACATGGATACTGGTGCTGGCTTTTGCCAATATCTTGACTTTTTATGCTATTTTACAATCATAGCCAAGTCTGCCTCAATGTCTTTAGTTGTTTTCCATTCTGTCTGTCTGTCCATCACTGCATATGTTTATCAAATGCTTTTCATGATTTATTACATTTATTAGGCTAGTATTGGGTAAAAAAAAATGCACATTTGATTTTTGATTTGTTAAACTGCAATTGTTACCAGCTTTGATTCTACTTGGTGCAAGGTAGCCTAGAAAAGGTTTTTTTGCTGTTGTTTTTACTATGTAAGTTTTTCTTCTATAAAGGCTATGCTATTAAGGTATATAAAAGGAACGCTTGTTAAGGATTTTATGAATGCAAAATTATTGCAACTTTTCTTAAAAGTAAGATTACATGATGGGTAAAGCCATGCAGATTTAAATGAATTGCACAGTTTAGTGTATGGATTCAAGCCACAAAAAGTCTAGTAATGTGTAAAACGCTGCGTTTTTCTAAACGATTACCTATTCAGCAACATATTTTAATGTTTCCAGCAGGGCTTCCACTATCCCTAAATTTTTGGGGATTTCGCCTGAAAATCTATGTGTCTCTCCAAAAAAATGATACTCACACTGCTATTCACAGATATTAGTAAAGAAATGTTGTTTAATATAAGCTATCTAGGTACAGAGTGGACTGACTGAATCACTGGAGAATGACAATAGGTGGTCAGGTGTGCAAAAAGTTCTAAAGCTGCCAGTAGCGGAATTCCAAAAGCTGCCAACACTTTAGCAGCACAACTTGTTTTGACATCTTTGCTTTGAGCAAAAAGTATTTTTATACATAACATTTGCTGAAAAGTAACAAACATAACTTAGTATAGCTTCCTGTTAGAAATATCAATAGTTTTCTGAATAAAAATTAACAAAGTAGTCTAATTCAGTGGTGAGCCATATAGTAGCCATAAATATCATGCTCCATTATTTTATATGTACCATTTTATCAAAAGTACTGTATCATATTGACTCTAATACTGCTAGTGGAGTATAGTATTCAAAATCTGAAGTATACTGTGTATAGCTTACTGTTGTTACTTTATGGATGGAGTTGTACACTCCAATGCTATTGGTATTATAGAAATAATGCATACCCAACTGATACTCATTGACCACTGTAGTTGAACCATAAAAAGCACCATTTGATTTTCTGGGAGAACAGTATTGATTGGCAGCCTGGCAGTCACATGTATTATCAAGCTGTGATATTAGTTTTGCCCTAATGTAATCCCCAAAATAAACAGAGAATTGCTGCTACATTGTAGTGTGGCTGTTTTAAGCTACTAATCTTCCATGTTCCAGCTTTCCCATTACCTGCTTTAACTGTATGTACACCTTCATAGCTACTAGGCTTTTTAAGGTTCTTTCAACTGATGCATAAACAGTATTGAGAGATTTTGGCTATTTGTGCAAGATTTGGACAAATCTTCACTTTCAGTTGAAGAGAAGTGGAGTAAGCAAAAACTAGTCTACAAGGAAGAAGAATAACAACAACTTAAAAGTAAATTTTCACATAGCAACATTGAAACTCAATGAGCTTTTAATTTGAACAAGTTTTAAAAAGCAGCAGCGTGAGAGCTCACTCACAAAGTAGGATAGTACGTTACTTCTCTAATTGCGTGCTCTGTACTAATTAAATTCGATGCCAATCTTTAGGATTACCAATATCTTTGCCTTGAAGCATTAGAGATCAGGATTGCATAATAGTTTTAATGAGAATATAGGACATAATGGTAGTCACAAAGCAAGTACAACAAAGGGCTTTTCGGAACCAATCCTGTGTCTACTACTTCACTAATGTAATGAAATTTTAGTTTTTCTGCATGATCGGTTGAATGCCAGTTCTTCCGTGAACGTGAATGAGGTGAACATCCAAGGTCGCTTCAATGAATGGTTTACATGTTCCAATAAAGGTAACCCCAAAGCAACATGGCAAGTTGTGAATGATCTTCTAAAAGGCCCTATGAAGCCATTGGAGCCAAAAATTGTACTAAATAATAGGACCTTGTAAGAAACTGAGGAAATCTGCAACGCATTTGGACAATATTTCTCTGAAATTGGCTGCAAGATTCAAGAAGAAGCAAGGAGCTCCCATGTTTTCGAATCAAGCAGTTTTGTTGATGAGCGAGGAAGAGGTTTCGAAATGCATTTCCAGCCTTGTACTGAAGAGGAGGTACGCAAAATTGTTAGCACGATTAAGTCAAACAGTGCAGGAGTTGATGGAATGAACCTTAGAACGCTCAAGTCGGTTCTGGTTTATTTGCTTCCTGTCCTCGTATACCTTATCAATATTTCTATGGAAAAGGGGATGTTCCCGAGTGCGCTTAAAATAGCTAAAGTTGTACCGTTGCACAAAGGTGGAGTCAAAACTGATATATCTAATTGGAGACCAATATCAATTCTCCCGATTTATTCAAAAGTTTATGAAAAGATTGTTCATCACCGGCTTTATGAGTATCTGATGAAAATTGGTGTTTTACACGATGGTCAATTTGGCTTCCAGAAAGGACATTCGACGACGCAGGCAGTCCAGCATCTTCTGGAAAATATCAACTCAGCACTTGAGAATGGCGAGCAGTGCATGGGCGTTTTTATTGATTTTCGAAAAGCTTTCGACACTGTTGATTTTAAGATTTTATTAGAAAGGCTGTGTTATTTAGGCATAAAGGGTAGTGTTTTAAATTGGTTTGAATCGTATTTAAGTGAAAGGAAGCTACGAGTGACTTTGAGTAACAAATCTTCTCAGCCGTTTCCCATAAAGTGTGGTGTTCCACAGGGCTCAGTTCTTGGCCCTCTCCTGTACCTGATATTTGTAGACACAATGAGATTCTACATTCCCGGAGCTTCAGTTACTTCTTTTGCTGACGACACGGCTTTAGTGATTGCAGCAAAGTCGCTGCAAGAGCTCTTGTTCAAGGCTAATAAGGCGCTGGATGGCCTACATGAATTTGTTTGTGCTAGCCTACTTAGCGTCAATGCATCAAAAACTAATTTTATGATGTTTACGAGGACTGGTTCTGCTCCCACTCTCCCTGGTGTCATTATTTACAATGGCCTACCGCTATCACAAGTTGAAGAGATCCGATATCTGGGATTCATCCTGGATCGAAACTTGAGTTGGAGAAAACACTGCGACATTATAGCATGCAAGCTGGCGCGAGGCCTTGGAGTTCTGAACCGTTTTCAAAATTTTTTACCTTTGAAAATTCTGCTTTTATTGTATTTTTCCATAATAGCGCCTTATATAAATTATGGTTGTTTGATTTGGGCGAGTAATTTTAGTTGCAATTTTAGAAGAGTTCAAGTTCTGCAGAATAAGGCTATAAGGTTGATTGGAAGGTATGATCGTGGTGTTGATAGCACTGAATCACTTTTTAGAAAGTTTAAAATTTTAAAGGTTGGTGAAATAAGGGATTATCAAATTGGAGTTTTTGTATTTCAGTGTCTGAATGGTTTTGCACCGGATTTTTTTATGAATATTTTTAAGCCTAATTCGTTTTATCACGATTATTCGACTAGGAGTGCGGATAGTCTTGCATCTGAGCCACGGAACACAACCAGAGCGAGTCAAGTGACCAGACACATGGGCCCGTCAGTTTGGAATTCGTTCCCAGATTCTGTTCGTCAAGCTGAAAGTGTGCCGCAACTTAAAACCCGTATTAAAAATCATTTCTTTTCAGGAATTTGGTAGTGTTAATGGTTCGAGAGAAGGCTTCTTTTTTTTTTTTTTTTTTTTTTTTTTTTTTTTTTGTAGATATTTTATTTTTATTTTTGTTTTATATTTTGTGCCATTATATATTTATCATTATTTTCTGTTATTATTATTGTTTTCCCCTTTTTTCATTTTAATTGGTTTGATGATTCGGCATGCATGATATCCAACCGGTCGCTTTTTCAAGCATCTTCTTGCTTTAGTGCGACTTGTTGTCACATTGAGTTGTTTTTTGTTAATAAAAATGTATGAACCTGAAACCTGAATAATAAGGGGGCCCTGTCATTGGATAGCTAACTCACTTTGAACAGTGGTAGAACTAACACTACGACCACTTACGTCTGCCCACAATACTGCCTATACTCTTGACAACATATTTGCATGACGTCTTGCACATATAGCTCAATGAGAGGTGAAAAAAAAAAAAAAATCGGGAATGCCATCATACAGTGCTGGCTGCTTAGGATCTGCATTTGCGCTAGAAACACAATCTAACCATGTTTTGTACTGATTGAGAGCTGCACTTTATGGCAATTTTGGAAACCTTCTGAATTTGCAACATCAACCAAGTGTCCAAGTTGACCAGGTGTTCCGATCGTCAATTAAACCAAGCTGGTGTCAAATATATTTCCCACAATGGTGGTCCATTTGTCAACTGGGTTGTTTGTGGCAACAAAAAAGCATGAATTGAGATTTTTCAATAGTTTGTCTAAGAAGCTGTAAAGTTTTTGGGAAGTTGTAGCAACCACCTTTCTAGCCATTCCTGCGGGCTCTTGTCAGAGGCAACACTATAGCGTTGCCTATAGTATTAAATAAAAAGAAACAAGTTTGTTTAATTGAAAGTAAGGAGTGACATTAAAACTTAAAATGAACAAAAATTATCCCATATATGGAAGGGGCTGTCCCCTCCTCAATGCCTCGCACTTTACGCTAAAGTTTCGCTCTTTGTCACAAATCTACTTTCTAAAACAATAAAGACTTTGGCGTCAAAAGTGAGGCGTTGAGGAGGGGACAAACACTTTCCTACACGGAATAATTTCTGTTGTTTTAAGTTTAAATTGATCCTTAATTTCAGGTGAAAAAACTTGTTTTTTTTTTAATCTCTGAACGTTTTTCAACTAATAGAGGTTCGAATTTGGCTCACCAGACATGAAAAATTAGAAAAAAATTTGTATATTAATTTTGGCAAGTTAATTCCATATATGAAGGGTTGCCCCTTCCTCAATACATTGCTCTTTACACTAAAGCTGTTAGCACTTTTAAAACAGCTCCCTATTCTAATTAAACAGCCTCTGTGATTCAGTAGATGCTCTTAATGAAATGGGACAAATAGTCAAACTTTGGCATAGAGAACAAGGTATCGAGGAGGGGGCAACCCTTCATATATGGAATAATTTCTGTTCGTTTAGCGTTGCCTATAGTAAAGGCCATACGGCTCCAATGTTTTATTATTATTTATTTATTTTTTTCCCAGAGGCACTTCATACGAAAGGGGTCGTCATAGAAACTTCAAAGGAGGCTCATTCGATTGGAAATCGAGAGTTCTAGTGCCCTTTTTAATAGTTGAAAATGATTGGAGGGCAACTAGCCTCCCCCCCCACGCCCATCATTCCCCCAAACACATCCAATCAAAATTTTGAGATAGCCATTTTGTTCAGCGTAGTTGATTTCCTGATAGAAAATATATTTTTTAGGAGGACACTCCCCCACAACCCTCAGGGCAAGAGTTTTAAGTTATGCCCTGGGGGCATATAAGGTTTTTATAGAAGGTGTTGTCGTAGAAGCTTCAAAACAGGCTCATTCAATTGGCAATTCAATGGGCTTGTGCCCTTTTTAATAGTCGAAGTGATTAGAGGGCAACTAGCCCCCCCCCCCGCCACGCCCATCATTTCCCCAAACACATCCAATCAAAATAGCCATTTTGTTCAGCGTAGTTGATTTCCAGATAGAAAATATGTTTTTGAGGAGGACACTCCCCTACAACCCTTAGGGCAAGGGTTTTAAGTTATGCCCTGGGGGCATATAAGGGTTTTTAGAAGGCGTTGTCGTAGAAACTTCAAAAATGGCTCATTTGATTGGAAATTCAAAGGGCTAGTGCCCTTTTTAACAGTCGAAAGTGATTGGAGGGCAACTAGCCCCCCCCCCCCCCCCACGCGCCCATCATTCCCCCAAACGCATCCAATCAAAATTTTGAGATAGCCATTTTGTTCAGCGTAGTTGATTTCCAGATAGAAAATATATTTTTGAGGATGACACTCCCCCACAACCCTTAGGGCAAGGGTTTTAAGTTATGCCCTGGGGGCATATAAGGTTTTTATAGAAGGCGTTGTCGTAGAAACTTCAAAAATGGCTCATTCGATTGGAAATTCAAAGGGCTAGTTCCCTTTTAGATAGTCGAACGTGATTGGAGGGCAACTAGCCCCCCCCCCCCCCCCCGTCCACGCCCATCATTCCCCCAAACACATCCAATCAAAATTTTGAGAGAGCCATTTTGTTCAGCGTAGTTGATTTCCAGATAGAAAATATGTTTTTGAGGAGGACACTCCCCCACAACCCTCAGGGCAACGGTTTTATGTTATGCCCTGTGGGCATATAAGGTTTTTATAGAAGGCGTTGTTGTAGAAACTTCAAAAAAGGCTGATTCGATTAGAAATTCAAAGGGATAGTGCCCTTTTTAATAGTCGAAAGTGATTGGAGGGCAACTAGCCCCCCACCCCCGAGCCCATCATTCCCCCAAACACATCCAATCAAAATTTTGAGATAGCCATTTTGTTCAGCGTAGTTGATTTCCAGATAGAAAATATGTTTTTGAGGAGGACACTCCCCCACAACCTTTAGGGCAAGGGTTTTAAGTTATGCCCTGGGGGCATATAAGGTTTTTCTAGAAGGTGTTGTCGTAGAAACTTCAAAAATGGCTCATTCGATTGGAAATTCAAAGGGCTAGTGCCCTTTTAGATAGTCGGACGTGATTGGAGGGCAACTAGCCCCCCCGTCCACGCCCATCATTCCCCCAAACACATCCATTCAAAATTTTGAGAGAGCCATTTTGTTTGCGTAGTTTATTTTCAGATAGAAAATATGTTTTTGTGGAGGACACTCCCCCACAACCCTCAGGGCATGGGTTTTAAGTTATGCCCTGGGGGTTTTTAAAGTTTTTATAGAAGGCGTTGTCGTAGAAACTTCAAAAAAGGCTCATTCGATTGGAAATTCAAAGGGATAGTGCCCTTTTTAATAGTCGAAAGTGATTAGAAGGCAACTAGCCCCCCCGACGCCAATCATTTCCCCAAATACATTCAATCCAAGTTTTGAGATAGCCATTTTGTTCAGCGTAGTTGATTTCCAGATAGAAAATATGTTTTTGAGGAGGACAATCCCCCACAACCCTCAGGGCAAGGGTTTTAAGTTTAGCCCTGTGGGCATATAAGGTTTTTATTGAAGGTGTTGTTGTAGAAACTTCAAAAAGGGCTCGTTCGATTAGAAATTAAATGGGCTAGTGCCCTTTTTGATAGTCGAAAGTGATTGGAGGGCAACTAGCCCCCCCGCCGCCCCTCATTCCCCCAAACACATCCAATCAAAATTTTGAGATAGCCATTTTGTTCAGCGTAGTTGATTTCCAGATAGAAAATATGTTTTTGAGGAAGATACTCCTCCACAAACCTTAGGGCAAGGGTTTTAAGTTATGCCCTGGGGGTATATAAGGTTTTTATAGAAGGTGTTGTCATAGAAACTTCAAAAAAGGCTCATTCGATTGGAAATTCAAAGGGCTAGTGCCCTTTTTAATAGTCGAAAGTGATTGGAGGGCAACTAGCCCCCCCCCCCACGCCCATCATTCCCCCAAACACATCCAATCAAAGTTTTGAGATAGCCATTTTGTTCAGCATAGTTGATTTTCAGATAGAAAATATGTTTTTGAGGAGGACACTCCCCCAAAACCCTCAAGGCAAGGGTTTTAAGTTATACCCTGGGGGCATATAAGGTTTTTATAGAAGGCGGTGTCGTAGAAACTTCAAAAAAGGCTCATTCGATTGGAAATTCAAAGGGCTAGTCCCTTTTTAATAGTCGAAAGTGATTTGAGGGCAACTAACCCCCCTTTCACGCCCACCTTTTCCCAAAACACATCCAATCAAAATTTTGAGACAGCCATTTTATTAAACGTAGTTTTAAGTTTTGGAAATTAGGTCTTTGAGGATGACAAATCGCCCACAGCCCTCAGGGCAAGGGTTGTAAGTTATGCCCTGGGGTCATATAAGGTTTTGTATAGACAACATTGTCGTACAAGCTTCAGAGAGGGCTCATTTGATGTGAAATTGAAAGTTCTAGTTCACTTTTTAAGCGTCAAAAGATATTGGAGGGTAACCAGCTCCCCCCTCCTAAACCCTATTTTCCCAAATGCATCCAATAAAAATTTTAAGATAGCTATTTTGTTAAAAATAGTTCAAAGATTATATAACACAAATTCCGGTGTTGACACAACCCAGCAGGGCCCGGGGGTAGGCATTATAAGTTATGCCCTGGGGGCATATATGGTTCTTATGGAAGGGATGCTCGTGTTAACTTTAAAGAGGTATCAATTGATTGGAATTTGAAAGTTGTAGTTCACCTTTTAAGAGTCAAAAGATATTGGAGGGCACCTAGCCCCCCCCCTCCACGCCCTTTTTTCCTCAAACCCATCCGATTAGAACTTTGAGATATCTTTTTTTTAAATAGTTCAAAGACCATATAACGAAAACTCAGGGGTCAACACAGCCCCCCTGGGCCCGATGGCAGGTGTTGTAAGTTATGCCCTTGGGGAATATATTGTTCTTATTGAAGGGATGCTCGTAAAAAACTCAGAGATGGCTCATTTGATTGGAAATTGAAAGTCCTAGTTAAGTTTTTTCGAGTCAAAAGATATTGGAGGGCAACTAGCCCCCCACGCCCCTTTTACCCAAATGCATCCAATAAAAATTTTGAGATAGGCATTAAGTTAAAAATTTTTCAAAAGTCAGATAACAAAAACTCAGGTGTCGTCACAACCCCCCAGGGCCCGGGGGCAGGCGTTGTAAGTTATGCCCTGGGGCATATATTGTTCATATGAAAGGGATGCTCGTATAAACTTCAGAGAGGGCTCATTTGATTGGATATTGAAATCCAGCCCTTTTTAAGAGTCAAAAGTGATCAGAGGGCAACTGGCCCCCAAGCCTTTTTCCCCCAAATACATCTGATAAAAAATTTGAGGTAGCCATTTTGTTAAAAATAATTCAAAGATCATATAACAAAACTCCTTTACGTATGGTAATTTCGTTAAAAATAGTTCAAAGGTCAGATAAGAAAATTCCTGTGTCGACCCCCCCCCCAGGGCCGGGGTAGGCGTTGTAAGTATTGCTCTGGTGGCATATATGGTTCTTATGGAAAGTATACTCGTATAAACTTCAGAGAGGGTTCATTTGAATGGAAATTAAAAGTTGTAGCTCATTTTCTCGGAGTAAAAAAGATCAGAGGGCAAATAGCCCCTCCCGCCCTCCACGCCTTTGGGCGTATCGGATGGATAAACCCATCCGATAAAAATTTCAAATGACCATTTTGTTAAAAATAGTTCAACCATCAGATCTTGAAACTCCAGGGTCGACACAACCTCCCAGGGCCGAGGGACAGGCGTTGTAAGTTATACTCTGGGGATTTATACGGTTTTTATAGAAGGGAAACTCGTTTAAACTTCAGAGAGGGCTCATTTGATTGAAAATAGGAAGTTCTAGTTCACTTTTAAAGAGTCAAAAGAGACTGAAGCTTAATCTAGTCCCCCACGCCCTTTTTCCCCAAACCCATCCGATAAAAAATTTGAGATAACAATTTTGTTAAAAATATTTCAAACATCAGATAATAAAAACTCCGAGGTTGACACAAACCCATTTTTCCACTTTGATATTGTTACTTTGATATCAGTTTTGATACTTTGATGAATATTTGATTTTTTTTTTTTTAAGTTTGATTTTGAAATAAGGAATTTTTAAAAACTTGAAATTTTTTGCAATAAAAAACAAACAAAAATTAATTCAAAAAAACTTTCCGCAAAAATCAGTTTTTCAAAGAAAAGTAAAGGCCATTTTAAACTTAAGCTCAGCAAATACAAATACCTTTTAAAATTCAAACTCAAAACGACCAGAAATTACTATTAAAGAATAAATGAAGCCCAAAACGAACAGAAATTAAATAAACAATCATAGCAAAAACATACAAAAAGTAATGATATAAATGAATAAATTGATCTTAAAGCGAGTAATGCTTAGATTGAATATGAAAATCAAGCTTAAGACGAAACAAATATTTTCCTAATGAAGTACAAATGAAACTTAAAACGAATGGAAATTAAATAAACAATCAATGCAAACAAACATACAATAGATATTAATGTAAATTAATAAATAAATCTTTAAACGAGTGAAACTTAAATTGAATATGCAAATTAAGCTTGAAACAATCAAAAATCACCACAAACAAGAGTTTGGGTATGACCTCCTTCTCTCACTGTAAAAGTCTAAAACCTACTGCCTCATTGGCGCTTTACTGAAAACTATATGCGTCTTGAACAGTCTTGGAAAGTATTAACAACATCAAATTGAATATTTGATGTATAACGATAATAATTGTTGAAAGATCCATCAGTTCAAGAATTTATTTCGCTGTAAATGTATTTTTATTTTCAATGCTGTAAGAACTGGAAAAGAAAGTATTTGTAATATAATCCGTTTTCAGTTAAGCGCCAATGACGCAGTAGGCTTTTGGTTTTTATTTACAGTTAGGAAAGGAGGCAGTATCCAATCACTTGTTTGTAGGGAAACTATATTTGTCTTTAACAACTTTAAAAAGAGCTAATAAATTAAACTGAATATTTGATGTATAATGATATTAATTGCTGGAAGCTCATCAGTTCAAAATGTTAGTATAGTTTTAATGTTTATTTTCAGAGATAAATACAAAAGAAAATATTTGTCACAAAATTGGTTTTCAGTAAAGCGGCAATGACGCAGTAGGTTTTAGTCTTTTACAGTGAGAGAAGGAGGTCATACCCAAACTCTTGTTTGTGGTGATTTTTGATTGTTTCAAGCTTAATTTGCATGTTCAATTTAAGTTTCACTCCTTTTAAGATTTATTTATTAATTTACATTAATATATACTGTATGTTTGTTTGCATTGATGGTTTATTTAATTTCTGTTCGTTTTAAGTTTCATTTGTACTTCAATAGGAAAATATTTTTTTCGTCTTAAGCTTGATTTTCATATTCAATCTAAGCATTACTCGCTTTAAGATCTATTGATTCATGTATATCATTACTTTTTGTGTGTTTTTGCTATGATTGTTTATTTAATTTCTGTTCGTTTTGGGCTTCATTTATTCTTTAATAGTAATTTCTGGTCGTTTTGAGTTTGAATTTTAAAACGTATTTGTATTTGCTGAGCTTAAGTTTAAGTTTAAAATGGCCTTTGCTTTTCTTTGAAAAACTGATTTTTTCGGAAAGTTTTTTTTTTAATTAATTTTAAATAATGCCGGTAAATCTGGTTCATCCTCTATTAAATATACCCATCACAGAAAACTCCTCCGTGAAAATTACATCCAACTTAAAATGCACCCCCCCCCCGTCAGATTCAGTCCAGACAGTTCCATCCTCGCTGAGAATCCCCCTCCCTGTAAAATTGCTTGCAGATGGTTCAGCCTGAAAAATTCTCCTTAGCATTCTTTCATTTGAATAAGACTTTGATCTCTAATCGGTTCCTTGCCCATTCCAGAAATGCCCCCTTTAGTGGAAATTGTTTCCCGGAATAAAAACACGCGGGAAAAGCCCCTGGATAATTCCTCTGGAACATCTCATGCAAACTGGGCAAAGAGAATGTAAGATAATTAAAAATAATTTCGTATAGTAATTGTGTCAAATCCCCCCAGTGTAACATTCCCCTGGAATATTCACCCCCCAAGAAAGATTCTATCTATAGATATTCACCCCCTCCCCCCCCAAAAAAAAGTTTTTTATACTTCCCAATAACAAATTCTATGCATAAACAATGGGCAAATTTCATAACTTACAATCCTCTCCCCACGGACTCTGGGGGGTCATTTTGCACCTAAAGACATAATTGTTTGATTTTTCAACTATATTGAACAAAATGGCTATCTCAAAATTTTGATCAGATAATTTTAGGAAAAAAGGGCGTGGGAGGGGGTTCAGTTGCCCTCCAGTCCTTTTGGCACTTGAAAAGGGCGCTAGAACTTTTAATTTCCGCTCGAATACACCTTTTCCGATCTTACTGGACCATTATTTTGATAGGATCACCTTTTCGGCAAAAAAAACGAACAGGAAAACGAATAAACGCTCATCCATGATCTGTCTTCTGGCAAAAATAGCAAATTCCACATTTTTGCAGGTATAAGATTGAGATTTTTAAAGTAGGGTTCTCTGGTATGCTGAACCTGATGGTGTGATTTGCATTAAGATTCCTTTAATTTTAGGGGATGTTTCTCCTCTATTTCAAAAATCAGGCAAATTTTCTCAGGCTCGTAGTTTTTGATGGATCTTACATATTTGGAATCAGCATAATAAGGTGATTCTTTTGATGTATCTATTGACATTAAAATTCCGTTTTTTAGAGTTTTGGTTACTATTGAGCCGAGTTGCTCCTTCTGTACAGTTTGTTGCCACAAACTGTTTGAAAGCCCATAAAGTTTCAATGTTTTATTTATTTAATTTTTTTAGAGGCACTTCATATGGAAAGGGTGGTCATATTTCAGAGGGGGCTCGTTCGATCGAAAATCGAAAGTTCTATGCTCTTTTTAAGAGCCAGAAGTGATCAGAGGACAACTAGTCCTCCCCCCATGCCCTCTTTCCCCAAATGTCTCCAATCCAAATTTTGAGATAGCCTTGTGTTCAAAATAGTCCAAAGGTCAAACAATTATGCCTTCAGGGTTGATAAAAAACCCACAGCCCCCAGGGTAAGGGCTGGAAGTTATGCAAGCTGTCCATTGTTAAAATATAAGGTTTTTATGGAAGGGGTGGTCGTGTAGGCTTCAGAGAAGGCTCATCCAATTCAAAATTGAAAGTTATAGCTCTCTTTTTAAAAGTTGAGAGTGATTGGTTGGCTACTAGCCCTCCACCCCACGCCCTTTTTCCCCAAATGCTTTCAATCACAATTTTGTGATTGCCATTTTTCAATCACCATTTTTTCAAAATAGTCCAAATGTCAAATAAATATGGTTCCGGGTTTGATACCCCTCCCTCGCCCTCGGGGCAATGACTGTAAGTTCTGCTAGTTGCCCGTTGTTAACATGGAACTCTTTTATGGAAGGGGGGGGGTCGTATAAACTTTGCAGGATGCTCATTCGATTGGAAATTAAAAGTTTCTTGTGTCCTTTTTAAGAGTCAAAAGGGATCAGAGGATAACCAGCCCTCTCCTCGTGCCTTAGTAGAGATGACCCTATTGACCCTACGACCACACCATATATGGGCATAGAGTCATTAGGGAGAATGATTGCGTAATGGGGTCAATGACCTCTTTCTCCAGGTATGTTTTTGGCACGCTCTTAGCGAATGTTGCTATTGTTTCCGAGGCAGATGTCAAGGTCAATGTTGTTATTGTTGTTTCCAAGCCAAATGTTGTTGTCGTTCGAAGCAAAGTTAATGACATTTCCTTCCTGTTTGAGGCGGATGTTATGATCCAGAAATAGAATTTGTTATTGCTATTCGAACCAGATGTTATGAGGTTCCGAGAAACAGTATTTGTTGTTGTTTCCGAACCAGATGTTATGATCCGGAAATAGAATTTGTTTCCGAGCCAAATGTTACGAGTTCCCGGGAAACACATGTGCTATCAGTCATTAATCAAATTGTCTCCGGCGCGAAGTTTATTAATGTCTTTGGATGTCGAACAGAAATGTTCCCGAGAAACAGTTATATCACGCATGACAGATGATGCCATGATTGATTGATTGACATGGAAGGGGAATTAATTTGTTGTTCTATAGAGAATTGATTTGACACAAAAGGGGAATTAATTTGGACTTCTAACAAGAGAACTGTTTCCGAGGCAGATGTTTTGATCTTAGCGCGCGAAAAGGTTTCCAAATAATTGAAATAAGCCAGCGCAGAGATGCCAAACAAAAGGAACACGCTGAAATTCCGTTTAGGGATAATTTGGGCGAAACTGTTTTAGACAGGTTATGGAATTATTTCGGCGAAACAGCTAGAGACATTTTAAGAGATGATTTTTGAAGATATTTTGGAAGAGGTTTTGAGTGTGGTCGTTATAATACACAAGTTTCATTTGAACAGTGTTGCGAGGTCCTCTACCCCAACCCCAAAGGGTTCCAATCCCCCTACTCCAACCCAGAAGGAAGCCCCCGGTACTCAAAGGTCCCCAAGCTCCCAAAGGGCCCCCCGACACCCCAAACGCCCCCCCCCCCCAGACCTCCAAAGGCCACCCCCGGGCCCCCCAAAGGCCCATCGAGCTCCCAAAGGACCAACGGGGTCCCAAAGGGCCCCCAGACCCCAAAAAGGCCATACCCGAGTCCCAAAGGCCCTCCCCGGTCCCCAAAGGTCCACCAGACCCACAAAAGCCCTCCCTGTGCCACAAAGGCCATCCCCGGGCCCCCCAAAGCCCCATCGAGCTCCCAAAGGACCAACGGGGTTCCAAAGGCCCTCCACCGGTCCCCAAATGTCCCCCAGGCCCCCAACTGCCCCCCCCCCCGGACCTCCAAAGGCCCACAGGGCTCCCAAAAGACCACCGGGCTCCAAGGGC
>CM051274.1:42609965-42612465 GCA_027921565.1 Artemia sinica
GCTTTACCTTCTCACAGTTACATTCTCTTGATTTTTCGAAGTTCATGAAATGCAAGAGTTGGAAAATTGGGGTCTTAGTCCACCAGCCCGAATGGTGGAAATCCACTAGCTCGATATTGGGGTCTCAGTCCACCAGCCTGAATGGTGGAAATTCACTAGCTCAGAACTAGGGTCTTAGTCCTCCAGCCTGAATGGTGGAAATCCACTAGCTCAATATTGGGGTCTCAGTCTACCAGTCTGAACGGTGGAAATTCACTAGCTCAGAATTGGGGTTCTAGTCCACCAGCCGGAATGGTGGAAATCCACTAGCTCGATATTGGGGTCTCAGTCCACCAGCCCGAATGGTGGAAATCCACTAGCTCAGTATTGGGGTCCCACTCCACCAGCCTGAACGGTGGAAATTCACTAGCTCAGAATTGGGGTCCTAGTCCACCAACCTGAATGGTGGAAATCCACTAGCTCAATATTGGGGTCTCAGTCCTCCAGCCCGAATGCTGGAAATCCACTAGCTCAGTATTGGGGTCCCACTCCACCAGCCTGAACGGTGGAAATTCACTAGCTCAGAATTGGGGTCCTAGTCCACCAGCCTGAATGGTGGAAATCCACTAGCTCGATATTGGGGTCTCAGTCCACCAGCCTGAATGGTGGAAATTCACTAGCTCAGAATTAGGGTCTTAGTCCACCAGCCTGAATGGTGGAAATCCACTAGCTCAATATTGGGGTCTCAGTCTACCAGTCTGAATGGTGGAAATTCACTGTTTAAGTTAGGTTAGGTTAACTTATCATGAGCGCTCATGATAAGTTAACCTAACCTTTTCCGGCGAGTACGGTTAGGTTAGGCTAGATTAAGTTAGGTTAGGTTAAGTTAGGTTAGGTTAGCCCATGTACGCTTCACTTACGTTAGCTTAGGTTAGGTGAGAGACAGGCAAAAAGTTAGGTGTATGATTAGGTTAGGTTAGGTTAGATTAAATTAGGTTAGGTTAAGTTAGGTTAGGCAAGGTTAGCCCACGTACGCGCGCGTACGTAGGCTAACCTTGCCTAACCTAACTTAACCTAACCTAATTTAATCTAACCTAACCTAACCTAATCATACACCTAACTTTTTGCCTGTCTCTCACCTAACCTAAGCTAACGTAAGTGAAGCGTACATGGGCTAACCTAACCTAACTTAACCTAACCTAACTTAATCTAGCCTAACCTAACCGTACTCGCCGGAAAAGGTTAGGTTAACTTATCATGAGCGCTCATGATAAGTTAACCTAACCTAACTTAAACAGTGAATTTCCACCATTCAGACTGGTAGACTGAGACCCCAATATTGAGCTAGTGGATTTCCACCATTCAGGCTGGTGGACTAAGACCCTAATTCTGAGCTAGTGAATTTCCACCATTCAGGCTGGTGGACTGAGACCCCAATATCGAGCTAGTGGATTTCCACCATTCAGG
This sequence comes from Artemia sinica, assembly GCA_027921565.1. Classification (NCBI taxonomy): domain Eukaryota; kingdom Metazoa; phylum Arthropoda; class Branchiopoda; order Anostraca; family Artemiidae; genus Artemia; species Artemia sinica. The sequence continues at coordinate 42,611,412 of CM051274.1, forward strand.
CTGGTGGACTAGGACCCCAATTCTGAGCTAGTGAATTTCCACCGTTCAGGCTGGTGGAGTGGGACCCCAATACTGAGCTAGTGGATTTCCAGCATTCGGGCTGGAGGACTGAGACCCCAATATTGAGCTAGTGGATTTCCACCATTCAGGTTGGTGGACTAGGACCCCAATTCTGAGCTAGTGAATTTCCACCGTTCAGGCTGGTGGAGTGGGACCCCAATACTGAGCTAGTGGATTTCCACCATTCGGGCTGGTGGACTGAGACCCCAATATCGAGCTAGTGGATTTCCACCATTCCGGCTGGTGGACTAGAACCCCAATTCTGAGCTAGTGAATTTCCACCGTTCAGACTGGTAGACTGAGACCCCAATATTGAGCTAGTGGATTTCCACCATTCAGGCTGGAGGACTAAGACCCTAGTTCTGAGCTAGTGAATTTCCACCATTCAGGCTGGTGGACTGAGACCCCAATATCGAGCTAGTGGATTTCCACCATTCGGGCTGGTGGACTAAGACCCCAATTTTCCAACTCTTGCATTTCATGAACTTCGAAAAATCAAGAGAATGTAACTGTGAGAAGGTAAAGCACAACAAGTCACTACTGAAATATTCCAACTCTTGCATTTCACGACAGAAATTCAAATGAAATTTGAAAAATTAAGACAATGTAACTGTGATATGGTAAGTGTGTAAGTTTTTGTGTGTGTAAAAGTTTTGGCGTGTGTGTGTGTAAGTTTTCGTGTGTGTGCGTAAGTTTTCGTGTGTGTGTGTGTAAGTTTTTGTGTGTGTGTGTAAGTTTTTGTGCGTGTATGCAAGTTTTTGTGTGTGTAAGTTTTTGTGTGCATGTAAGTTTTTGTGTGCATGTAAGTTTTTGCGTGTGGGTGTAAGTTTTTGTGTGTGTGTGTGTGTGTAAGTTTTTGTGTGTCTAAGCTTTTGTGTGTGTAAGTTTTGACGTGTGTGTATAAGTTTTCATGTGTGTGTGTGTGTGTGTGTAAGTTTTTGTGTGCATGTAAGTTTTCGTGTGCATGTGTAAGTTTTTTTTTTGTGTGTGTGTG
>CM051274.1:42617465-43029965 GCA_027921565.1 Artemia sinica
CAAAACCTCTTCCAAAATATCTTCAAAAATCATCTCTTAAAATGTCTCTAGCTGTTTCGCCGAAATAATTCCATAACCTGTCTAAAACAGTTTCGCCCAAATTATCCCTAAACGGAATTTCAGCGTGTTCCTTTTGTTTGGCATCTCTGCGCTGGCTTATTTCAATTATTTGGAAACCTTTTCGCGCGCTAAGATCAAAACATCTGCCTCGGAAACAGTTCTCTTGTTAGAAGTCCAAATTAATTCCCCTTTTGTGTCAAATCAATTCTCTATAGAACAACAAATTAATTCCCCTTCCATGTCAATCAATCAATCATGGCATCATCTGTCATGCGTGATATAACTGTTTCTCGGGAACATTTCTGTTCGACATCCAAAGACATTAATAAACTTCGCGCCGGAGACAATTGATTAATGACTGATAGCACATGTGTTTCCCGGGAACTCGTAACATTTGGCTCGGAAACAAATTCTATTTCCGGATCATAACATCTGGTTCGGAAACAACAACAAATACTGTTTCTCGGAACCTCATAACATCTGGTTCGAATAGCAATAACAAATTCTATTTCTGGATCATAACATCCGCCTCAAACAGGAAGGAAATGTCATTAACTTTGCTTCGAACGACAACAACATTTGGCTTGGAAACAACAATAACAACATTGACCTTGACATCTGCCTCGGAAACAATAGCAACATTCGCTAAGAGCGTGCCAAAAACATACCTGGAGAAAGAGGTCATTGACCCCATTACGCAATCATTCTCCCTAATGACTCTATGCCCATATATGGTGTGGTCGTAGGGTCAATAGGGTCATCTCTACTTGCCTTTTTCCCCCAATCGCCCCTAATTAAAATTGTAAAATATCCATTCTCTTCAAAATCATCCAAAATCCAAATATCTATAACTTAGGGATTGAAAAATCAACCATAGCCCCCAGGGCAAGGGCTGTAGCTTATGCAAGTTGCCCATTGTTATTATTTAAGGTTTTTGTGGAAGGATTAGTCGTATTAACTTTGGGGGAGGCTCATTCGATTAGAAATTGAAACTTCTAGTTCCTTTTTTAAGCGTCAAAGGGCAACCAGCCCCCCCCCCCCCCCCACACCCCCTTTTTCCTAAAGGCATCCGGTCAAAATTTTGAGATAGACATTTTCTTCAAAATAGTCAAAAAATAAAATTACTATGCCTCCGTGGCTGAACCCCCCCTCCCAGCCCCCAGGCTAGGGCTGTGAGTTATGCAAGTTGCTTATTGTTACTTTGATACTTGGATTTACTGATTTACGGGGTAACTTTGATTTACATGGCAAGTGCTGTAAGTTATGCAAGTCACTTATTGTTATTTTGATACTTCGTTAGTTTGATACTAGTTGATACTTTGAGAAAACTTTGATGTTGAAAAAAATTTGATTTTGAAGTAGGGAATTTAAAAAAAACGTGAAAAGTTGGCTATCAAAAACGAACAGAAATTAATTAAGAAAAAACTCTCGAAAAAAGACGTTTTTCAAAGAAAAGTAAAGACCATAGCATAAATAAGAGCAGAAAAAAACGTAAAATAAGATCAGCTGAAAACTCAAAATGACCAAAAATTACTTGTTGAGAATAAATAAAACTCAAAACGAACAGAAATTAAATAAAAAATCATAGCAAACAAACATACGACAGGTACTAATATAATGAATAAATAAATCTTAAAACGAGTAAATCCTGAATTGAATATGCAAATCAAGCATAAAACGAACAAAAATCACTACAAACAAGAATTTGGCTACTACCCTCTTCCCTAACTGTAAAGGTCTAAAGCCTACTGCATCATTGACGCTTTACTGAAAACTATTTGTGTCTTGAACAATCTTGGAAAGAAGTACTAAAATTAAACTGAATATTTGAAATATAATGATATAAATTGCTGAAAGCTCATCAGTTCAAGATTATATTAAATTTTAATTTTATTTTCACTGCTATGATAAGTACAATGTAATGTAATTCGTTTTCAGGAAAGCCCCAATTACGCTGTAGGCCTTAGAATTTTACAGTTAGGGAAGTGGACAGTAGCCAAACTCTTGTTTGTAGTGATAACTATATTTGCTTGAACAGTCTTGGAAAGAAGCAATAAATTTAAACTGCATATATGACATATAATAATTTTAATTGCTAAAAGATCATCAGTTCAACATTTCGTTTTACTGTAATTTTCATTTTATTTTCACGTTGTAATAAGCACAAAAGAAAATATTTGTAATAGAATTTGTTTTCAGATCTTTGAATTAAAACAACTTGGTGGAAGTGATAAAACACTTGAGAGCTATGGCTAATTAAAGTCATATATACCATTAGTATCATTATGTATCAAATATTCAGTTTAATTTTATTAATTTTTTCCAATACTGTTCAAGACACCTATAGTTACACTTGCTTTTTTTTTCAAGAATATTGTTTTGTCTTTTTTTTTTTTTTTTTTTTTTTTTTTGTATGCTCATCAAAAACTTTATAAATGTAATTGAAAACTTCATAAAGCGTAAGCTGCTTCCAAGTGAAGCTACTTTTTTCAAATTTATCAGCTGATCAAAAAAATACTTATTGGACACCCTAGGTAAACTTTTTTTTCAGGATGCCTCATCAGCTGATATAAAGAAAGCTTATCGGAAGCTTTCACTTCAGCTGCATCCTGACAAAAATGACAAACCTGATGCCGAAGTTCAGTTTAGAAACCTTGTGGCCATTTATGAAATCCTCAAAGATGAAAAGAAGAGAGTTCGTTATGATAGAGTATTAGTAGAAGGCCTGCCAAATTGGAGGAATCCCTTATACTATTATAGGCGCTACCGAAAAATGGGAGGTATTGAAACATCAATATGGCTTATAGTTTTGACAAGTATTATCCAGTTTGCTGTTTCCTGGACTGCATATTGGGAGAAAAAGTTTGAAACTGTAAGTTAATCCAAAGGTATTGATTTTTTTTTTTTACCACTTTCCCTGCAGACATGGCTGCAGAATACCAAAATACAGAAAAACACAATAACATTCGTCATCTTCTTATTATGTTTGGGGCTATCACACCAATATTTTGCCTTCATCTTCTGTTCTGGGTTATGAGCGTTTTAGTTTTATTAATTTCAATTTGTGAAGGCTAGAAACTATTTTGCCTTCTTCTTATTTCTCCTGTCATGTTGCGGTGCAGTTCAAAATAGCCTTTTTTATTCGTAAATTAATAAACAAAAACAAAGAGAGAAAAACAAAATCTCAAGATGGAGAAAACAAACGGGACTACAGCCAGTAGAAGGAAAAGACAAGCTAAAACGACGCGGATAATCCGCCTGTATACAACAAGATGTCTTCAACGCTACAAGCAGATGAAGAAAAAAAGGAAAAAATTAAAATAATCTATAAAACCTAGAATAAAGTTAAATATAAAACTAAGAAATAAAAATAAACCAATATCTATATATACAATTAATACTACTGTGATTGACTATCTGTGATAACACTGAAGCGACTGGATAAAAGAAAATGAATATGAAATTAATTATTTCGATCCATCACGAGGTTTTAGATGACTGTTAAGTATTCTTTTGAAGGAGCCAACAGAGACACTTTTAGGGATGACGTCCCTAGGATAACGTTCCAGATAGGGATAATGTTCCAGATAAAGTGCAACATCGAATGAAGCTGTTCTTCAAGAACTCTGTTCTCGTCTTGCCAACCTAAGGACAATTGGTCCAATCTGTGTGTCTTCGTGTCTGTCTTGACGGTGGAACAATGGGGGGCAGGGGCATAATGCTAGGGGCATAATGCATAATGCGGTGGCACAATGGGGGGCAGGGGCATAATGCTAGAAAGCTGTAGAGAAGATGGTGAATTTACCTACTTGTAGAAAACAGTCATCGGTACTACATCAATCCTTTCCCTAACAGAGTGGAGAGAGCAATGGGAAATGTATGAAATTGCCCTATTAGCCTTGTTCTGGATCTCTTAAAGCGGTGCCAACAACGTTTGTGGAGCACCAGCATACACCAGGCATCTAGAACTGGCAATAAATAATTTATTTATAACCCAATTTTATGCAAAACAAGTGGAGTAAATTACACTAAAAAAGAATAAAAATAGAAAACCGAGAAACATAGGTAACCTAAATCTTAATCACAGACAAAAACACAATAAAATAAAACTTCTAGTGATTCCCCCCCCCCAAAAAAAAATATTCTGGCCTACAAAATGGCTTATAAAAAAGAAACAAAACGAAACTAAACAAGCTCCAAAGCTTTGGGATCAGGTAGTGTCAAACTTGTATGGATAATTTATTTATCTTTCCAAACAATCTTTTCTTCAAGATTATCTGTAATTTCGATGAATTTTCAAGTTGATCAAGTTAGGTTGGATAACATCGACACATAAAGTTTAGACCCAGAACTAGTCTTTAAAAAGTTCGTAGCAATCCGACACATAGAAGCAATGACAATTTTTAGTGACCCGAGGGCGAGGGTGTTGTAAGGTTTCAAACGAACTATATAGAAAGTAAAAACAAGTATCGTTTAAGGGAGTCTGTAACAATCTGTTTTGTTGCGAATGGCGGTTATACATTCTACTTTTACGAAACATGCCAGTTTAGGTATTCTCATCTCAACCAAACTGATGAGAAATAACAATTAGTGCTCTAATTAAACCATTTAAGGGTTCAGACTTGAGGTTATCTCTAAAAGGAATGGTGGGTCATTTTTTGTACATCAGGACTTGCACCAGAAAAGGTTGTTATATTTCAAAACTGAAAACTGATTTCCACGTCGTACCCTTATGGAATCCAAATGTGATCCAACCTCGTTGGGCGGATAGTCCGTAAATCCCGTCCATTAGGACATATACCAAAAGGCCTTCCAGATCTATGCCAAATCTAATGAGAGATAATATTACGGTTTGGGCCTAGGGACACAAAGTCGTGTCTTGTTAAATTAGCACTAAGCAACTCGAACGACGGATAATGTTGGTAGCACCATACTTCTCAATAATACGTGTATTACGATATGAAGTATCTAAAATAAGCCATACGGATCTGGCGCAAATTATTTTTATTCAATAAGGAATAGATTCCACTTAAAGACAAGACAGAATGGTCACAATATGTGGAATACATTTCAGCTAAAGTTCTTCGTAGATATTTCCCATGGTTAGGTACAATTTTCGCATATCCAATCTTCAACTTTTCTTTAACATTTCTCAGAACCTGAAGTCGCAAAAAAAGGAGTGTAGAACAAATACTGATCCCTAATCACCGTAAACTCACAACATTGCGAATTACTGGGAATGCAAGCTAAAATTTGGATGAACAAGCTGGGCGGTAGAAGTTCTTAAAACCATCTAGTTACAAGCCTAGAGATGTTGAGAAACTGCTTTTTCTCTAGACTTTCAAGTGTCAGACTAAGCATTTCCAGTTCCACACTCTTTGAAAGAGTTTGATCCACCATGCTCTTCAGAATAGATGTTAGCTTGTGAGACTTAAAGCAGTTTAGTAGCCTAAGTTGTTCTGTTTGATACTGCGTTGACAGCACATTATGCTTGTGTTTTTTGGGTTGTACTGCATAATCTACAGGACTACAGGAAGATGGACTATGGACTATCTACAGGACTATGTAGGAAAATCTATGGAGCTGGCAATGATTTAAAGATCAATAATAGATTAGAAATAGTTTTTTTCATCTCACTAGAAAACATTACCAAACTCGTATTTGTTGCCCTAATTATTAATGTAGTTCGAACAAAAAAATACATCAGTTTCTAAGGAGCGATTTTGGCTTACTACTCTTGATAAAATAAAAACAATTCAGAGTGAGAAAAAAAATATTAAAATAATTAATTATTAAAAAATATGAATTAAAAAATATAAAATATAACATAACATAAAATGTAATATAATATAAAATAATATAATATAAGTTATAATATACTAATATAATATAATATAGAAATATAAGAAATATAAATTAAAATCAACACGAAAAAAGTGCGAAATATAAGACTAACTTCAAAATGTACAATAAGAAAGCTCATTAGTTAATAACAGACTATTAAAAGTATGTTATAAACTGACTAAAATGGAGAATTTGTAACAATTGCCAAGGTTAAAAAAAGCATATGGAGTTAAAACAGAATGATAACAATTTAAAATAAACTTAAACAAATACAATAGAGCTAAAAATTAATGTTAGAAACACAAGAGGACAAAAACTTCTTTTGTACATGTACGTCTTGCAACGAGTTGGAGTGACAATGAAGTCCATTTGACTTCATTTTCTGACATTTTCTGATATTGTCTGACATTTTGTGACATTTAGGCATTTTCTGAACATTTTTCTGAGAAAGAAACAGTTTTTAAACGTTTGAATCTTGTTAAGACTAAAGTTAAGTTTGACTGTAATCAAGTCAACCATTGTCCAAACGCACTCTTGGTAAGGTGCGTTTATAAAATCTCCCCAAATTCCTTGGGAATGTACCTGCTAGTATGTTTAAGAACTTAAGAAATAATTTGAGTCTCCGAACTCACAGTGAAAGAAATACATTTTTTGTTGTTACTTATTTTTATTCCACTATTTCAATATCTATTGCGTTTAGCGGAAAAATTATGATGAAGATAATTATGAAAAAATCATGAAAATGATGAAATGATGATTTTTCTTATCATGAAAATAATGAGCCTTAAATCTTGACCGATACATAAGCAAACTAAATGAGGTCAATAAAAAATTAAAGCCATTTTCTGGGACTATCTTTGTTTCTTAAAGCTGCTGATATAAATTTTTGTTGTTGTGTAGAAATACAAATGCTGACAAACACACCTTAATTAGCATTGTATTGTATTAGATTTACGCCGCTTCTTGACTACTAAAATCCCTGCGTCGGGCCTGCAGGGTGCTGCTACAGCTGGGTTTGATCTCAGTTGATATTGGTTGACTACCAAGCTAAGATCAAACCAACTGCGCCCCTACAGGACTACATTAATTTGTAAAATTTTTGTCAGAGCCAGTGAAATATCTCACATATGCTTATGGGCTATGCACACAAAATACGACTATGGTGATCTACTGTGGGCTAGATGATGATCATTCATTTTTCTTTCTCAGAGTTTCCTGATTTTCTACAGTTTTGAGCGATGTGTCATATTTATATGTGCTATTGTATGTGCTAGACCCATGTACCATATATGCTAGTGTTGAAGTTTAGGAAACGGCGCCTTGTTTTTCTCGTAGGAACTCGCCACGTGAATTCAGCTGACGGTTTTGGGATTCAGAATTATAAGCGGTGTAATTATCTTATTTTGGAAGATACAGCAAAAACTGCACAGTCTTGAAATTTTGGAGTGATTTTTTTTTAGAACGCGTTTATATATCTTTTGTTTTAGTTTGCCATGATCTTTGAGGTGGTCATTATAAAAACAATATATTCCATAAAACAATATAATATAATATTACAATATAATAACAATATAATAACAATATAACCATAAAACAATATAATATTCGTTAAAACTTCTATGCATGGAGACTTTTCTAAAGTGAAGGTGGCCCTCCGTCATTGAGCTGGCTACAAATAAAAACAACAAAATTAATATCAACAAAACTGTGATGGTATTTCTTTTTTATATTTGTATTTATTTTTAGAATAATTAATACAGTAAGACAAATGAAAAACAGGATTAAGAAGCTCTAAGAAGGTGAGCTTAGAAATTCATGTATTCATCTAAAAGTATTAACTTATCTTTTTAGAGAGAGGTACTAGGCAGCAAAGCAAAAAAACAGAAGAAGCAATCAAGAAAGAAGGGCACAATCCAAGATGAAGAGGTTGACTTGGTGGAGGAAGAAATCAAGCAGATCCCCAAACCAAGGTACTGTCTCTAATATTTCTTACTCTTTACCTGAACATATTTTCTTTTTTGTGTTTCTCTCAGTTTAGACTGATTTTCAATATTTTCAAACTTTCACTTTAAAAAAATATAATTTCAAAGGTAGAGGCATGGGAGTGACGAGAAAGATGAATGTTCTAGATTAGGCTGGAGTAAAGTTATCTAGATTGCTAGAAACCTTGAAGCTTTCATGGAGTACACAAAGTAAAACCATAAATCTATGGAATAGAGCAAAGAACATGTGTAACTTAGAAGTGTGGGAATTGACGCAAGCGTTGACAAAAAAAAACTGTCAGCGCCATCTAGCATTTGGCGATACTTGACATTTTTTTAAGCTTTGTAATCGTTTCTCTGTTGGGAACAGGGTTCAGACTTTTATTACTACACTAGTTTTACCATTTACACAAAATTAAGTTAATCGTTCTTATTATTACACTGAAAAAAATGCCAAGTGTTGCCAAACGCTAGATGGCGTTAAGTTTTTTTTGTTGACACTATCGGCAGTCCCCACTCTTGTAAGTTACCCATACTCTTTGGAATAGAGGAATAGTGTTTACTAGAGTGCTTTCCTCAAATGGTGCAACTATTTAATTTTTCAGTTCATGATTTTTAAAAGGGGTTGAAAGTTGTGGATGAAACTTGTGCCTTAGGTATACCACCCCCTCCTTCCTTCATCTTTGCAAGTTATAATATGACTATTATATTTCATTTTACGCTCAAAATCGTCTACTAGTAACAAAGGACCTGCCAAACCCTCAGCATGGTTCAAGAAAATCGTTGAAAATATATTATTGCAAATGAAGGGAGGTTACTGGGGAAATTTTGTCCCTCTGCATTAATTTGAAGGACTTTGAGACCAATTTGGTTTAATTATATACTTTTAAGGCTTAGTACCCCCCCCTCCCCCCCTAACCAGAAATATCCATTCGCCCCTTTAAAAGCTGATAGGCAAATGTTCAATACTGTACATAAATTAATAAAGTTTCAAATGAATCTATTCTGTCCAATGAAGCTCACAGATAATTATCAGAATCTGAGATTCAGAATCTGAGAATCTGAATCGAGAATCTGAGTGGTGCTCAGACTCAATCAGACTCAGAATCTGAGTGGTGCTCTGGATAGTTTCATCTGAACATTTATTAATCAGTTTTTCATCCAAGACATTTTAGCTAGTAGACTTTGGCCATGTTAGAATGGCTTTAGTGCGGGAAGAAATGACCAAAAACCGTAATTTTGGTAATAACGGTAAAACGGTAATAACTACTGGTGTAATCGGTAATCTGTTTTGCTAGTTAAAAATGCCATAGAAACTTACATTTCCGTTTGAGTGAGCCCTCCCTCAGTATATATATATATATATATATATATATATATATATATATATATATATATATATATATATAATATATATATATATATATATATATATATATATATATATATATATATATATATATATATATTATATATATATATATATATATATATATATATATATATATATATATATATATATATATATATATATATATATAAATTTTCTCTTGGTTAACGCTAAGATGCTCATATTTATCCAAGTGCAGAAGGGGGGTTAGGGAAGTATCCCTCTAAGGATTATCTGAGGACGCTTCTCTTATGATTTGAAGGGGGGGGGGGTGTGAAGCTGAAAAAAAATATACCAAAAAACCACCCACCCCCCAAAAAATGAACCATCGAAACGCAAAATGAAGGTTAGAAAAGATTCCCTCTAAGGGGTATCTGAGGACGCTTCACCTGCGATTTTTTTTTTTGGGGGGGGGGGTGTATTTTTTGAAAATGTACAAAAAGTGTATGGAAAAGATATGAAAACGCTAAAATATTCTGACTCCCCCAAGCGCAAAAGGGAGGTGAGGGAAGTATCCCTATAAAGAGTATTTTAGGACAGGATCCCCACGACGTTTTGGGAAGAGAAAATTTCGTGAAAATATACGAATAACGTTTAGAATATGGAAAACATGTAAAAACTCCAAGATGCACAGACTTACCAAAGTGCACAGGGGAAGTCAGGGAATCTTCCGTCTAAGAAGTATATGAGGATTTTCCCCTGTGATTTGAGCGAGAGAAAATTGTGTGAAAACTTGCCAAAAATTGTATGGGAGAATGTGAAAGTGCCAAGACGCATCTAATTACTCAACTTTAGAAGGGAAGTTACTGAAGTATTTATCTTACAGAGTGTCCCCCCCCCCCCCCAATTTTGATAGGAGAGGGATTTTTGTGAAAATTCGGAAAATATATAAGATAACTAAGATGCAGAGGCTTATGCAAGTGCAGAAGAGAGGTATTAGAAGCTTTCCTCTAATGGGCATCCGGGGAACTTACCCACACAATTCTTTTTAGGAGAAAACATTGTGGGAAAATGTGTAAAATAGTTGTGAAAAATATGCAATAAAGATAAAATGCACACATCTTTAAGATGCCAATCAAAACAATGCTTAACATATCTGCTAATTTTTTTAGGGCAAAATCCAACACCCGTTTTGTAATTTAATTTTGTTTTAACACTGCAATGATATGCACAGCACACATAAGATACACAATTGTCTATCTTACTGCGTATTCATTTGTTGACTCAGAACACCCAGGCTAATGGCAATTGTCATTTATCTGATAACTATTCATTTATTTTTATTTAATTATTATTAATTAGTTAATTATTTATTTAATAATTTATGCCAAAGGTAACCCTGGTCATAAAATATTTTTTTTCTTTGGCCCAGAAGTCGTGGGAAGAGGTCTCAAGAGAGATGAATTAGCCATTTAAGGGCGTGGCTTACTCAGCAAAGGCTACTGTACTGTTTTAACAGTATACCATCCATCAAAGTATAACCAAAGCCGACAATACGTTTCTAAATAATGAGGGAAGGCGGCATTTCTCATATTTTGCCCTTTTCATGATGTTAAATGACTCTTAGATTTCACTGCTGTGGGGTTTGCGTTGCGGAATCTACTGAACTGCGTTTTCTTTTGCTCGTCTGTTTATATGATGTTAAAGTTATTTTCATTTTCTTTTTGCGCTTTACTGATTAGCCGCAACGCTAATCAACCAATGAAATGGGAAGAAAACCGTTTTTTTTTTCAATACAGCCTAGGGAACCGTGGTTTGCATTTGGCGTTTTCTTAATGAAATAGCAAATGGTAACCTGGCCTTACAGGGAGTAATTATTTACATTTATTATTAATATTAAATTCATGGCGCTCAAGTAGAATCTTAAGGATGTAAAATAAACCACAAATTCTAATTTATGAGTAGCGTGATGGTGAACTAACAAGAGAAACAAAAAACACTGATATTATCTGGTTTTTAACATGAAAAGATAGAAAAATATGTTGAAAAGTACATTTATATTTGGCAATACTTCTACAAATAAAATAATTTTAGGAGAAATCAATAGTCCCCATAGTTTTCAGCTATAGTGTAATATTTAATTTTGCATTCCAACGTTATACTTTTCTCGTTAAAAATTGCAATTCTCGGGTATGAACAACATTACATGGTTCAATTAAAATGGGGGCAAATATTTCCCCTTAAATGAGGGTAATCAAGATGTTTTAATTGTGGTTTCTTTATGTTCCATTTCAATGTATTCGTCTTAAATGAGGGTAGATAAGATGTTTTTATTGTGGTTTCTTTATGTTCCATTTCAATGTATTCCTCTTAAATGAGTGTAAACAAGATGTTTTTATTGTGGTTTCTTTATGTTCTATTTCAATGTATTCGTCTTAAATGAGGGTAAATAAGATGTTTTTATTGTGGTTTCTTTATGTTCCATTTCAATTTATTCCTCTTAAATGAGTGTAAACAAGATGTTTTTATTGTGGTTTCTTTATGTTTCATTTCAATGTATTCGTCTTAAATGAGGGTAAACAAGATGTTTTAATTGTGGTTTTTTTATGTTCCATTTCAATGTATTCGTCTTAAATGAGGGTAAATAAGATGTTTTTATTGTGGTTTCTTTATGTTCCATTTCAATGTATTCCTCTTAAATGAGTGTAAACAAGATGTTTTTATTGTGGTTTCTTTATGTTTCATTTCAATGTATTCGTCTTAAATGAGGGTAAATAAGATGTTTTTATTGTGGTTTCTTTATGTTTCATTTCAATGTATTCGTCTTAAATGAGGGCAAACAAGATGTTTTAATTGTGGTTTCTTTATGTTCCATTTCAATGTATTCCTCTTAAATGAGTGTAAACAAGATGTTTTTATTGTGGTTTCTTTATGTTCCATTTCAATGTATTCCTCTTAAATGAGTGTAAACAAGATGTTTTTATTGTGGTTTCTTTATGTTTCATTTCAATGTATTCCTCTTAAATGAGTGTAAACAAGATGTTTTTGTTGTGGTTTCTTTATGTCTCATTTCAATGTATTCGTCTAAAATGAGGGTAAACAAGATGTTTTAATTGTGGTTTCTTTATGTTCCATTTCAATGTATTCCTCTTAAATAAGGGTAAATAAGATGTTTTTATTTTGGTTTCTTTATGTTTCATTTCAATGTATTCGTCTTAAATGAGGGTAAACAAGATGTATTTATTGTGGTTTCTTTATGTTCCATTTCAATGTATTCCTCTTAAATGAGTGTAAACAAGATGTTTTTATTGTGGTTTCATTATGTTTCATTTCAATGTATTCGTCTTAAATGAGGGTAAACAAGATGTTTTAATTGTGGTTTCTTTATGTTCCATTTCAATGTATTCCTCTTAAATGAGTGTAAACAAGATGTTTTTATTGTGGTTTCTTTATGTTCCATTTCAATGTATTCCTCTTAAATGAGTGTAAACAAGATGTTTTTATTGTGGTTTCTTTATGTTTCATTTCAATGTATTCCTCTTAAATGAGGGTAAATAACATGTTTTTATTGTGGTTTCTTTATGTTTCATTTCAATGTATTCGTCTTAAATGAGGGTAAACAAGATGTTTTAATTGTGGTTTCTTTATGTTCCATTTCAATGTATTCCTCTTAAATGAGGGTAAATAAGATGTTTTTATTGTGGTTTCTTTATGTTCCATTTCAATGTATTCCTCTTAAATGAGTGTAAACAAGATGTTTTTATTGTGGTTTCTTTATGTTTCATTTCAATGTATTCCTCTTAAATGAGTGTAAACAAGATGTTTTTATTGTGGTTTCTTTATGTTTCATTTCAATGTATTCGTCTTAAATGAGGGTAAACAAGATGTTTTAATTGTGGTTTCTTTATGTTCCATTTCAATGTATTCGTCTTAAATGAGGGTAAATAAGATGTTTTTATTGTGGTTTCTTTATGTTCCATTTCAATGTATTCCTCTTAAATGAGTGTAAACAAGATGTTTTTATTGTGTTTTCTTTATGTTTCATTTCAATGTATTCGTCTTAAATGAGGGTAAACAAGATGTTTTAATTGTGGTTTCTTTATGTTCCATTTCAATGTATTCGTCTTAAATGTGGGTAAATAAGATGTTTTTATTGTGGTTTCTTTATGTTCCATTTCAATGTATTCCTCTTAAATGAGTGTAAACAAGATGTTTTTATTGTGGTTTCTTTATGTTTCATTTCAATGTATTTGTCTTAAATGAGGGTAAACAAGATGTTTTTATTGTGGTTTCTATATGTTTCATTTCAATGTATTCGTCTTAAATGTGGGTAAACAAGATGTTTTTATTGTGGTTTCTTTATCTTTCATTTCAATGTATTCGTCTTAAATGAGGGTAAACAAGATGTTTTTATTGTGGTTTCTTTATGTTTCATTTCAATGTATTCGTCTTAAATGAGTGTAAATAAGATGTTTTTATTGTGGTTTCTTTATGTTCCATTTCAATGTATTTCTCTTAAATGAGGGTAAACAAGATGTTTTTATTGTGGTTTCTTTATGTTTCATTTCAATGTATTCGTCTTAAATGAGGGTAAACAAGATGTTTTAATTGTGGTTTCTTTATGTTCCATTTCAATGTATTCGTCATTGGGAAAATCGGAAATCCAATTTTTAACGAAAAAGAACTCAATATGCGGACATGCAATTTTTGGCAGTAGTGGGTGCATAGTGAAAAAAAAGGGGGGGGGGGGTAACAAAAAAAAACAAAAAAAACGGTAAAACATACAGCACCAAACCGGTTAAGAAGATGCAACTTCCCCTTGAAGGTGGAGTTGTCCTTGGAAATAAAAATATTGTTAGTATTAGAATTTTTGTAAGCAAAAGGTTACATTAAATATAACTAATTGTTTTTGGGTATTTATTTTCATAGTTTAAGGTGGCAGCACTGATTACAATTCGGTACTGCCCATGATAAATGTGGTACTGCCCATAAGTTCATAACTTTGAAACAGACTTAAAATGGATCCGAGGAGTAAAAGATGTTTTTATTTGGATTTCGTTTGTACCTGAATGATAATCAAATTGTCTCTTTTTTAGTGTGTGGGATTTGGTTCCGTGTTTGTGTATTCGTCTTTGCGTTTGGACAGCAAAATTTATTGTATCTACTCCTCGATTATATAAAGCGTATCAAGAAGAAAAACGAAAGAAGGAAGAAAAGGCCAAAATTGAAGAGGAAGAAAGGCTGGAAGAAGAGAGAAGAGTTAAAGAAATTGAAGCAGAAAGGAAGCAGAGAAAAAAGAAAACTCACAAATTTGAAGAGAGAAATGGTGACATCTATTCAGCTGGGTTTCCTCCGAGTGTTGAAGATAGCGGGTCAGTTATAGAGAGGTAATGGTTATAACAGACAAAATTAATTTCAAAGGTATTATGTGACATTAATCACGCAGGATAAGATATCCTCCTTTTCAAACAGTTCGTTGGAACGAACTGAAAGTAAGGAGTGACTCAGCTCAATAGTAACCAAAATTCTAAAAATACAATTTTGATATCAATTGATACATCAAAAGGATTGGCTTTTTATGCAGGTTCTAAATGTATAAGATTCGTCAAGCTTATGCTAAGAGCCTGAGAAAAATTGCCTGATTTTAGAAGACACCCCCTAAAAGTCGAGGAATCTTAATGAAAATCTCACCATCAAATTCAGTGTTTCAGAGAATCCTACTGTAGTACTTTCAAGCTTTATTTTAAGCTACTTTTAAACTCCATACAAAAATGTAGAATTTTGCATTTGTTTGCCAGAAGAAAGATCACGGATAGTCTTCCTCGCAGAAATGACTGTAATTCGAAACATCATCCTAATTACAGCAATGCTGATCAATGGAGTTATTTATTTCTCTGAAATTTGTCTTGCCAATTTTAGATTCGGCTAATATAAGAAAGCAATATAAGAATTAGGCCAAATTGGTGCTTTTCCTTTCGTCAATCGAGCTCTTGATCATAGGCTTATTTACTAGATATTTTTAGATTATGGAATCATATTCCTAAATTTTTTATTCCAAAAATGGTTTTGGATTCCAAAACCGTTCCCAAAACGCGGATTGTTGATCCCCAAAACTTGAGAGTTATCTTAGTCCTTAGATGAAAGCTGATTCTTGTGTGTGAATAGCGGGGAGGGGATGGAGCAAAGGACCCTATGTAGCTGTGTCAGGACTAGGTGGTGGATGCTGCAATAAGTTGTTAGTAGAAATACTATTTATTTTGATCACCCAAGTATTTAAAAATCAAGCTTTTTTATGTGTGTGTGTGTAGGGGGGGGGGGAAATTAAAAAGCGCATCAAAAGTGTCTTTATATTCATTCTTGTCACGTTTTTACGAGTCATCAAGTCATATATCAAGCTTTTTTGTAAGAAGAAAAGGGAGTTTACAAAAGGATTTATCTTGTGTAATTTTCTTGTGTGTATATATTATTATTATTATTATTATTATTTTAGATGTTTACTCCAAAAAAGGTGTCCAGTTTGGGCGTATTCAGTTGCTGTTTGAAAAACCCTTCCTCAGAAATTAATTCAGTTTTTCATATCCTATTAAGACATTTTCTGTTTCCCAATAAAAATGATTGCATTAATTTTAATATTTTCTATGTCTATTTGCATATTTTTCAAGGCTTGGTATTTCCAGTGAGTGAAAAACCAGTTCTTCAGGGTGCTGAAGAAGCACCCTGTTGCAGGGTCGGTTGACAACAGGTTGACAACAAAGGTCAACCTTTGTTGCAGTTCTTCAGGGTGCTGCTTCATTGTTAGGTTTTTTGTTGTTTTCATGGTTGGATTGCTGCAACATTTACAAAACTGGCCTTGCTAAATGTCAATGGAGAAATCATAGTTTAGCACAGTTAGTGGCAGTGCTGCCCTCTCTTGCGGCAGGGGCAAAATCTTAATTAGCACCCACCCTTTGTCTTCCAAAAATTTTCAGGCCAAATTTTTCCAAAATTGTAATCTATTAACAAAATTATTTTAAATTTATTAACAAATTAATCATTTATTTCGTCATTTTTTAATTAATTATTTAAATTATTTAATTATTATTGAATTAAATTATTTCTTAATTATTTTTTAATTTATTTTATTCTATTAATTAATAGTTCATTAATCACTTTCATTTATTAACTGTACCCTTAACTTTATTTTAATAAACATACTTTCAAAAATTACAAAATGGTTTTAACCGTTAGATTATTTATTTGAAATCGTGTGCCCCTAAAATTTCTGCGTCCCGGGAAAGCCCCCCTCAGCCTCCCCCCCTAAAACCGCCTCAGAACACAGAATAGGCTTTGAAATCTGTTTATTTTCTGGTATGTGCTTCTTTCACTTTTCTATAGTTGCTTGACCACCTTCCTGCTGCCCTATCTCCTAAAATATCTTTTGTTTCTGATCAATCGACTTGTTATCTCTTCACTTCCAACAACTCATTGATTCCTTGTACGGCATCATTTCCGTCTGACTTTAACCCTCCGATAGCTTGCAATATGATCTGAAATACGCTCCCAGAGTCTGTACAAAGATGCCATTCTTTAAAAAGAATATTAGAGAATTTCTAGCTCATAATTGAGTTTTGTTCCCTTTTTTTACGAACCCCCCATCAGCTCCCCATGGAGTTGATGGGTTTGGATGGTCTCTGGTCTCTGGATGGGGTTTGGATGTTTGTTTACGCATGAATTATGTGGGTCTTGTTGGGTGCATAATTTGAAATCATCTGCTAACCCACTATCTAGCTTTTGGTTTTAGGGACCATTGAGGGAGATTGGATGTTTTTTCTCTCCTGCTCCTGCTTTCTAGATATGGAGCCTTGTGGGAGAGACTATGTTGAAGTTGCTTTTATTGTTGTAGTTTTTTTTAAATAAGCAAACCCACCACTCAGAGAGATAAAAATGGAGCATAGAGAAATGTTTCAAGATGGAAAAAAAATAGAGAAACGGAGATAAAAATAGAAATTGAAAACATATTTAGTGAAAACTCATGAATGGCAGGGAGGATAACCAAATATCCAAGAGATGGAAATTGGGGGAAATAGAGGTTTTGCCAAGATTCTAACATAGGGTGATTAAAAGCTATTATTTACCCAAAATCAAACTAAAGAAAAGGAATCCCACCCTGTCTCTCTCTTTTCTCTCTTATCCTTCCTTTTTTTGCTTCTTAACTTTCTTTTTCTCTTTCTTTCTCTTCTTCTGACTGTTCTTCATTTTGTCCATCTTGATTATGTGTTTGTTTTGTATTCATTGCTCAGTCCTACTGTAGACCAGAGCCTGTTAGACCTATTTATTTAGACCCGAGCCTATTATAAGTGGTGGGTTTTGGACAGACGAGGATATCGCAGAGTTGGTAAAGCTCATGAAGAAATACCCACCGGGGGTTCCAGCGAGATGGGAAAAAATTGCTGAGGTCATGAACAGGACCGTTGCTGAAATCACCAAAATTGCATACCGAGAAAAACATAATATTCATAGGTAAGTGTCTAATTGTAGTTGCCACGTATTTTTTGGAGGGGGGGGGGGTGATAAAAAAAAAACTATTTTTGTTTGATAACTTGAATAAGTTCCCAGAAATTTAGGATTGTGTCGGGAGGGTGGTATCCCAGAAATTTAGGATTGTGGTATCTACTGCCTCGGAACGGAAATATATTAATAATTAATTATAATTATTTATAGTTTAATTCTGGAATGCAACCAAAGGTTCCAATCGAGTTCATAAATAATAAAAAAAAAAAAATCAATTTTGTTGCTTTGGTCAGCTGTACATAGCAGGCACCCTAAGATTCCATAATTCACAAGTAAATATGGCATTGGGAAAATGATTTAAAAAAAAAAATTGATAAAAATTAATTCATAGAAAATCAAGTAAAAAACAATTAATTTAGTTAATCATAAATTAACTCATAGATTAATAGCTTTTGTTAAATTAATTCACAGATTAATTATAGGATAGATTAGATAGATAGATTAATTATATAATTGATATTTTAAAACTAATTATACTTTTTAAATTAGTTACATATTTCTAGAATAATCAGATTAATTAGATAGATAGATTAATTATAACTTAATTGATAGATAAATAATTAATCGTAAATTAATTCAAGTAAAAAATTATTCATAAAAATAATTTTTCTATCTTCGGCCGTTAATAGACAGTATTGATATATTGGTTTAAAATCCTTTTAAATTGTAATGCTCATTTTTAAATCCTAAGGCAAGGAGTATGAGAAATTAATGAAAGAGGAAGCGTAGGTGCTTTGACATGGCTTTAATAGGTTTGTCATGTTTTATATCATAATGTGTTTAATGCGTAACATGTTAACTTGTATAATAATCTTTTTTTTTTATCATGGGTTTAAACATGTTTCTAATGCAGGTTTAATCAAAACAACAACCGCCACTGCTAGTGCGGCCTTTTTCACCAAATCTAAAAAAAAAAAAAAAAAAAAAAAAAAAAAACGCTAAAGGTACTAAAGGCATTAGGCGACTATCTGTCAATGTATCCAGAGAAGGCGCGGGGCTTTTTCTCGAACAAAATGTGGTAACCCTTACCCCTACCCGTTTTGTGTTAGTTTGTAAGATTTTAATATATTGGCATTTGGATTTTAATGAAAGATCGAAGTTTTATCTAACCATGACCGAAATTTTCTGAAAGCAAACCTTTTTTTTTACTTTTATGGATTTTAGCTAGCATCAAATTAATCTGCAGGACACAGAATAATTTAGAAAACTTCATTTATTTTAATTTATTTTAAATTTATCCCTATTCTAATATATAAAATTGATATTTATAGATTTCAGTTAGTATCTATTAAAATTTGTTTAAAATGTTTATTTTAGTTTAGTTTTAATTTGTTAAAAAATTTTATCTTGATGAGACGTCAACGTTTCAAAGTTTCAGATTTTTTTTTCTTTATACTTTTTGCTATTCAAGATTAAATCTAGGACCGAATAAGTCCCCAGAACATGGGATAGACTTCATTTATTGTAATTTATTTATTCTAGGTTTATTAAATTTTCTTGCTGAAATTCTTTGATCGTAAGCAAATTGTTTTTTATTTACTTTTTGGATTGTATTTAGCCCGAAATATTAGTCTGCAGGACATGAATAAACTTCATTTATTTGATTTATTTGTAGTTTATTTAATTTATGAATTGATATTTATTCATTTCAGTTACTATTTAATACAATTTTGATTTCTGCTCATTAGATTTATTTGAATTTTGGATCTTAATAAAAGATCAGAGGTTTATTGGATCCAAACTGAAATTTTTAACATTCTCTGGTTCATAGTAATGACCAAATTAGTGTGGAGAAAACATGACCATCCTTAAGGTTAGCCAGAGTCGATTTAGCTCCGAATGGGGTGTCTTGAGGAATTCGAGAAAAATAAATAGGAAGGGTGTGTGGAAGCACAGGATGGCTGGAACCCTCCATTGCAGTTCCTAGTTAAAGGGCCAAGAAACGGAGATCAGTACCGCCGGAAAAGAATGTTAAGTCCGGTGCCGCATCCTTTACCTTTTAACTTAGTTACAAATGGATAAGGGAGCAGACTTAAGCGTTTTGCAGTGGATAAAAAAATTGCCACTGCTAGTGGTTATAGTTTTTGACTAGAATTAGAAAAAAAAAATTAATTATAGGGTCTTTGATGGCACTTCTTGGAGTGTTATCAAACTTGTGGTACTTCCTTGACCGACCAAATATCAAATAATTAGTTGTATGGTTAGATCTATCTTTCTATGGTAATAATGTACGAAAGGTTAAGATGGCTAGGCCACCTTTTACGGATAAAGCATGGCAGATTTTCTAAGATTGTGGTTTTTGGCCATCCATCTGGGGCCAAACAAGGAGCAGGTCGTCCCTGAATTTGGTTGGGGAGGAGTTATAGAAATGATTCAAAGGAGATTGGAGCTTCATGGGAGGGGTTAAAGAGTGTATTCTGAATAGATTCGGTTGGAGGAGTGTGTGCAACGGTTATTATCGTAGCTACCCAGCCAATACACGTTCCACTATTTTCTGAATTCGAAGACATAGGAACCCTTCTATTGCCAAAGGTGCCGTCAGAAAAGAAGACAGCTTATTCCGTTACACATTTTAAAGTACGAATAAAGGGATTTAAAAAACAACAACTTTAAGCGAATGAAGAATTAAATGGAGAGGTTCAATTCCTGTTGGCTGATGCAAGATAGGTCTATGAACTGAATAGATTCTTTGATGACGTTCATCAATCAATTAAAAGTCATCAATAGGTTCTTTGAGTCATCGGAAGTGATCGGAGGGTATCCCCCTCCCCGCTACGCCTTTTCCCCCAATAATTCCGATTAAAAATTTTGAGATAGATATCTTGTTTAAAATAGTCCAAAATTCAAATTACTATAAATTAGGGGTGGAGAAATCCTCCATAACCCCCGACAAGAATTGTGACTTATGTAAGTTACAATTTGATGACTTTCAAGGTCAATAGATTCAAAGTCCTCCTCAGCAAAGTTATGTCCACGAGCTTCCTGTCGCTTATCCTTATTAATCACTTTTGCATATTAAAGTTATGTCAACGATATACGTCTCCATACTGATGGAGATACTCCATGCTCCATACGTCTCCAATACTGATGGTTTGATGCTTTACAAGGGAATTATCTAAAGAAAGTTTTGATAATCCTTTGAATGATCGTATTTTGAATAAAAAACTCAATAGGAATGTAGTTCGATCTAACTTTCTCAAGCTGTAATGAAGCAGTGATTAAGATTGTCAGTTCGAATTTTTCAGATAGTGTAGTAAGTTTTAAGGAGTTCGACTGTTTGGAATTGTATTCTGAATAGATCGGTCGGAGGAGTGTGTGCAACGGTGTTGTCCTCAGGTGACCATCACCTTATGACCTCAGGTGATCCAGTGAGTTGTGCGTTTCGGCCATCTCTCTTGGGCCTTGTAAAAGGAGCTTGTCTTCTAATAGGGTGAGAAGAGGTCATAAGGAAGGACTTAAAGGAAATTAGAACTTAATGGGAGGAGGTAACGCGTGAAGCTTTGAACAGATCGGGATTTAGGAGGGAGCGTGCACACCTTTGTTGACCCTATGTGGCTTGGTGGTGCATGAAGTATGTATCATATTTCTAAACTTGTCATAATTACGCAAACTCTTCATCTCATTATCGAAATGATTCCAAAAATTCATAGCAAACAGTTACAATAGGAAACCTAGAATTTGTAGATTCTGCTCATGGAATGTCGAGACCATTCTTATGTCTATTATCGCGTTTGTGGAAATCAAGTTTTAAAAGAAAACTTCGCAACATTCTCGGAAAAAAACAATATACAGGATACTTAAACAAAAATACTATGGCATACAAATCTCAAAGCCTCTGAGGAAAATCAGATCCTAGCCACTCAGAACAATACAATTATCAAAAATATACATAGGCGTGATCTGGTTTCCATGCCACCATGTAAACAAGCCACAATAGAAACATGTACTATTTCTTTCATGTCACCAGAAAAGGTATCCTTAGGTGTTTAGAGCAGTCGTCGCTAGCTATTCAGATCAGTGCCTTTACTTTCCCGGCATAGTTCCCCTTAATTTCCCGAAAAGGGTTCTCCGAAAATTAACGTTCGTTATATATACGAGCGTGAACATAGAATAAAAAATGTTAATTTTTTACGTTAATTTTTAGGGAGATTTACTAAGACCAAATTTTCGTTCGATTAAGGTCAGAAAAACCCCAAAAGATTTAGAGTAGTGGAAGCTCTGTCCAAGTGATTGATCTCCCCCATTCTTATTAGATGCCTAGTGGCTGTTCACCTGCTTGTATATTGCAATACTTTTTCTCAAGGGTGTATCCATAATTTTGTTCGTGGGGGGGGGGTATTCTTTCCGGGGCGTGGGGTACAAAAAAACTTAAAAAAACGCATGGAAATTTTTTTATGTGTACTTTCGTTAAGTTTTTACGAGTTGGACACAAATTTTGGGGTTGGTCAAACCCCGGTCCCCCACCCCTGGATGCAGCCTTGCTTTTTCTATATTATCCTGGATTTATTCAGGTATTAAATATGAAAATATGTAAATCCTTTTAGCTGTTTCTTTTACTGAAATCTGTGTGATGCTTTAATTGCATTACAAATAAATTGGTTGGCTGATTCCGATTATTTCTATTTTTAAGGTCAGAGGCTAGATTTGAAAATGCTGCAGAAGATAACTGTAACCAACCTAATGATGAAGAAGAAGAAGAAGCTGCATTAGTTAAGAAAAAAGTTAAAACCAAAGGGGGCAAGTTCGCTCAAGAGGCGTTGGCAAGTGATGCAGCAGCAGATAGTAATTGGAGTCAAAAGCAGCAAAAAGCATTAGAAACCGCCCTTGGTCAGTATCCAAAGGGCTCTTTAGAAAGATGGGACAAAGTCGCCAAGGCCGTTCCAGGAAAAACGAAGGTAGTGGGTTTTCAATGGCAATTTTTCTCATTAGTCATTTTTTAAAACGTGTTTTTGGGGGGCGGGGGGGGGGGCTCGTTTTGTATTAGGTTGCAGCTACATCTGCAAACATGATTTTTAATCAAATACTGGAAAAAGCCTTCGATTTTTTATAGCTACATATAGTAAAAAATGATTCGGAGCGTGGTGTAGACGCACTCAAACATGACTGCATACCCATTATAGCATCATCCTATATACGACGATACAGTTTTTAGTCGAAATTGTATTATGTTTTATTAATTATAAAAGGTACTAGATGTATCAATTTCCTTTCAAAAGAGCCCCTAAACAGCTCTTTCTGATATTCCAGTACCCATTAAGCAGCGAAGAAGGAAAAAAGGAAAGTTAAGAGGAAATATTAGTGCTACCGATGCAAAAAAGTGATTTCTTTCGTTTGAGGGGCTTAGAGCTATTTTAAAAAATTCCTATAAATTTATTTTCGAAATAGAATTTTACTATTAAGACTAATCAAGAAAATAGTTACCAATCCTGAATCCAATCCAAGCTATAAATGGCATTTCTTCTCAATACAATGTTGTGTTTTCATTTATTTTTGTAACAAGCTTCAGCTTCGGGGAAATATTGATGAGCGGTATTTTTTTTATTTCATTTTGTATGCAGGTGTACTAATTAAAAAAAAAAAAAAAAAAAATTGTGTATTGAAAATGTCACTATCCCTCGTTTACAGATGTCACCTGTAATGATTGTTCAGCCCCCGAAGAGTCTTGGAGCAAAGAAAAATTTTGTCTGACTAGCCATTTTTGTTCAAAACAGGTGTTTTTAAGTTTTTGTTACTATGCACCGAGGCTCGTTCTTTACTAGGTTGCAGCTACCCGTGCAGCCAACCTGACTATATATAATACGAATATTATAGCTATCTTGAGTGTTTTGCTGTGATGTCAATCAGAGCACTAGGGGCGGATGGGTGCCCCTGATCTGTTTTATCACTTACGTGTGAAACAGTTTTTTTTGTATTCGTATTTGTCTTATGTAGCTATTGTCGTCATTGCCTTATTTGACGTCATTGTCGTCAGTCATTCTTATGCGGTCATTGTCTGCTATTTGATGAGGCACTAGAGCCTTAATGGCTGCAATCAAAGGATTCTTTGCCCATCTCTTTGCCGTAATTTACAATAAGTAACAATAGTTTAATTGCAATAATTACACTAACTTGCAATAATTTACAATAATTTGTGGTAATTTATAATAATTTATAATAAATAATTTACAATAAAAAAATTACAATAAATGGGCACAGGTGAGATTTCGCTCTTTACTATGTCTTTGCTATGGCATGCTAGGCTGACTCTAACAAACAGAATGCATAGGCTGACGTCTGCTAGGCTGACTCTAAAAAACAAAATACATATAAAGCAAACCATAGTTGCAACGGCAGCGGCAACCTAGTAAAGGAGGAATCTTGACCGATAGTGACCCAAAACTAACTATTTTGAGGCTAAATCGGACAAAATAAAAAAGAGAGAATCCCCTTGGCCGAAAACCCCAGACATGAAACTTACAATCCCCTGGCTTGAATAACACGGAAAATCGCTTTTTTGCATGGGAAGCACTGATGTGCTTTCTTTTTTTCTTTTTTTTTCCCTGCTATCGGGACTTTGGAACATCATAGAAAGCTTTTTAAGGGCTTATGTTAATATCTATATAAAATATAGATATTATAATATCTAAAATATAGATATTACGTATAATATTATAAAATATAGATATTATAATATAATATCTATATAAAACTTCTATATAAAATCAAACCATTTTCGACTAAGTTGTGCATAAACACAGCTTAGTCTTTTCCAGTACATAAACAGGAAGCTTTTATTTATCATAAACAAATTTCTCGGGCAGGACTAATTTGTTATTCAACCGTAGTAAGAAATAGGAGGGGAACAAATATTTGCCCACAGGTGACACTTTTAATATCGAAAGACGTGAAATTCTCCCTCCGGACCGAAGTTCAGTGAAATTCTCTTTACGAACTGAAATTCTCCTTCCGAATCGAAGTTTAATTCTTGTCATAAGTGAGCGGAAAGCTTTCGTTGGTGTTTTCCCCTTCACATCTGAGAACTAGGTCTTAATGCGAAAAAGGGGGCACTGGGAATTATTATGTATTATAGACCTGGGAACTCAATAGTATGGTGAGCCAAAAATGGGCTTTTAATTCGAGGCGGGCTATATCTGAAGGCTCTGGGGGTTGCTCTTAGCATGTGGTTTGTGTCTTTAGTGCAAATCAATAAGTTTTATTTGTTTACAGGAAGAATGTATGCTTCGGATCCGATATTTGGCAGAACTGATTCGAAAGAAGAAAGAGGAGGAAGAAGAAGAGAGAAAAGTAAACGAAAGTCTACAAGAAGATGAAAACATGAAAGAATCTCAACCAGATGAATCTTGAGCTATTTTACAACTAGGAAAATTTTTTTTTAATTCAACTAGGCTCTTTTATTACTTATTTTGTGATGGAGTAAATTGTTATTAACTTTTCAGCTTTTATGTATTTTCTTATTTTAAGATTACTCTGACTCTTTGTTCGTCAAAAATCAAAACAGTAACGTGCTTGGTAAACCAAAAATGGCAACCCAAAAAGGAAAAATTAAATCTTCTCTATCGAGATGTTGCCTAGAGTTGTTTCTTAGACGCCATCCTTGGACACAATACGATATATATATATATATATATATATATATATATATATATATATATATATATATATATATATATATATATATATATATATATATGTATATATATATATATACATATATATATATATATATATATATATATATATATATATATATATATATATATATATATATATATATATATATATATATATATATATATATATATATTTCTTCCTACAGATCTGTTGGGTTACGACTGATCTAATAATTTAAAAGATGTGAAAGGTGATCTTTAACATCTCCATTGGGGTCTAAAAAGTACATTTCGCCATATGAAATTTGTCCAGCTATCTTTAAACTGAAAATATTACTACTATTGATTATTTCGATCATCGCTTACGTTGAATGAAGCTAAAGCAAAACATGAGTTCCAGTTTCGTATTTGTTTGTAGAACTCTTTAGAAAGCAAATCCAATTCCCAATGGATTTGTTTGGCTATAACAGGCCAAACAAATCCATTGGGAAATTGTTGATGCAGGAATGCAATTTGACCAAGCAGGCAGCAGCCTCCGAATAAATCATCTTTGTTAGCTAGTTTTCCTGTGGGATAAGGGAGGACTCCACAGTGAATACACACAGATTTGAAGGGTCCCAATGACTTGTAAATAACACTTGCGTATATTACGGCATCTTTGTAGGTTTTTACTGGGTTCTATGCCATAATTTGGATGGCGTTTCAGAGCCCTCAAATAGCAGTCTGGGCGTCGTCCAAGTATGGCGTGATTTGTGAGTTTCTCGTGGTTTTTCTGCTATGAGAGTGCGCATAATCGAAAGTTTGACTGTCCTAGTTTTCATTAATGCACTAACGATGGCATTAAAGTGCGCAAAAGCTGACTTATACGAACTGAATTCATCTCGTCTGGAAGTGGCGCCATCTATATTCGTTAAATTACGGCTCTTTCGACTGTTGAGAAAGCCGCCAGTTGCCATTACAAGTCAACAGCGATCCAACCGTAGCCACAGAGGGAAAAGAGGAGGCCAGAGAAATAAAAATTGTGCTATCCCTGTTGTCGTTTCTAACACGAGAGCGAGGTCTCTCAGAACGACAAGGGAACGTATTTTGACAGTAGTTAAATGCATCCCTCCTACGCTCCGTCCGTGGTATGATGACCCAGTATCGTCGCTGTCAAGTACCCCACGTACCCTACCACCTGAGTTTTTCTTGGCGAAGTGCAGACTGCCCAATATCCTAGTATTTATTGCCCGATCACTAAACAACAAAACCGACGAACTTGAAGTAGTTCTCAAACAGACGAGTTCCCCCACTGTTTTGATCACAGAATGTTTGGATATTAACGATGAAACAGGTCATATCAAAGGATACAAGTGTTTTTTTAATACGAGACGTGACCGAGGGATTAACCGATGAGGTGGCGGGGTCGGCCTGCACTTTTGGGAAGACTTACCTTGTAAATTACTAAGTCAGCCCAGTGACTCATGCCATGAAGTAGTATGGGTCGAATGCAATTCAAAACGATATTCGTGCGTGGTTGTAGCCGCAGTTTACTACCCCCAGAGTGCAAAGAACAGGAAAGAACTGATCCAGTATATCCAAAACTGTACTGATGACCTACGCCGCAAACACGCAGTGCCTGCTTTTGTCATCGCTGGCGATTTCAATCAGACTAATAAGGCATGGGTCTCCAGCATGCCTGACCTCAAGCAAGTTGTCTCAATCCCAACGCACGTCAGTGGTAGTATATTAGACCTTATTTTCACAAACATTCCCGATTATTACGAAGTACCCTGCTCTTTCGGTCCGTTGCATAACTCTGGCCATAACACACTTCTTTGAAAGGCCAAAGTTAGCTTTCCAGCACCATTTAAAGTAAAAATTGCCACTCGACCTATGACTAAAGAGGTAATTCGTTCCTTCGGACGGTGGATTGGGACGTTTGGCTTTGGTGAGATTTGCTCTTTGACAGATATCGACCACAAAGTTGATACTTTCAACTCTTTGCTGTTATGTAAATATCATGAACATTTCCCTGAGAAAAAATAACTATTAGTGACACTGACAAACCTTGGGTAATACCAGATCTCAAGATGCTTATCTTAACTCGCTGCCAGTTACATCACAGTGGTGATATTGTTCAAGTGAACAAACTTCATTACCGCATTGTTAAACTGTTACGAGCAGCGTAGAAACGGTACGTTCATGACAAAGTCTCGCCTCTCCTTCAAGGTGAGCCTTGCAAGTGGGACTCTGAAGTCAAGCGTCTTACCGGTAAACGTATCACCAGTGACGTTAAGACACAGAAAGATGACAGAACGCTGATAAAATCAGCTGAAGTGAACGCCTTTTTCACTTCAATCTGTATTACTCACCCGTCCTTCACAGAAGCCGAAATCGAAGCCCTCATTGCTGACGTCTCTGAAGACACACTCATTGAGATATCCGAGTTCGCGGTGTATAAAGAACTTCAAAAGTTGAAAAGCAACTGTGCTTCTTATCCAGGAGAATTGCCAGTTAAACTTTTAAGAGAATATTCTATGTTTCCAGCAAAACCACTCTCATCAGTGATCAATCAGTCGTTCAAGGAGCACAAATTCCCGATTGCTCGGAAAAAAGCCTACGTGCGCGTCTTACCCAAAGTCAAAGACCCGAAATCCTGTGATCAGCTTCGTCCGATTTCTATTACGCATAATATGGCTGAAGTGACCGAATCCTTTATTTATAAAGAGCTCCTAGCCCAAGTTCAGCCAGCCCTCGATCCGTATCAGTACGGCTGCTTGAAAGGGAGTAGTGCGACGCATTATCTAGTACGTCTCTACCACCTGATTACCGAGTGGTTGGACAAAGGCAGTAGCCTCGTTGACTTGCTTTTAGTTGATTATCGTAAGGCATTTGACTTGATCCGCCATTATACAGCAGCAAATAACCTCAAAAAGATGGGCGCTAGGAAGCATATTTTCAGTGCTTCCACTTTTCGATTTCAATTTTCCCTATTTTTATATCAATTTTCCCTTAAATTTCCTATGTCTAGTTCTGATTTTTCCCTATTTTTCTCCTTAGAAAGAAGGTATATTTTGCTTTACATTTCCACACAATCTACACGATTGCATGATATGATGCTGCACAGCACAGCATCAAATTGTTATTTTTTACTTCAGATATTGATATATATATAACATCTTTTTCACTACTTAGAACACATAAGAAAGTTTAATTAAGTGTAATCTCCAGCACTTCATCGCACTTGGCGTTTGCCTTCGTCTTGGTGTTTGCCTTCGCCAGTGACAGCTTTCGGTATGCTGACAGTTGATAAAGTTTTATCTTTGTTTCTCAACCACTAATTGACTCAAACAATTGAGACTAGTGTGACATTTTCGAGACTATTTCAGATGTCTGTTTTGATTAATTTCAGGGGACTAAACAAACGCTCAGTTGGTACATTACTAAAAGGTAAAGAGAAGATATGTGACATGCGCTTCCGCAATTCCGGATACTTGATTTTGCTACTGCAAGTCTCCAGACTAAATATCTTTATCCAGTACTGCTCAACTGACAGGTCTTCAACTTGGGCATCTCCTAAAAGAAACTCAGTGACATCAGTCATTGCCTGTGACTTCCATTTTACGTCCACTTTCTGGAGGCAACACTTCTCTTAGAACAGGAAATCCCACAAACAGTGGCCTTAGATATTTTGGTTTAAAATTTCTTGCATTCCTTGGTTCAACCAAAGCGTCTTGGAAGGGTTTTAGATGTGCTTGATTAGGACTACATAGTATTTTCAATTAGACTGGTAAAAGAGATCAATATCATCATTTGGCCCTTGAGTATCTACGAGTCCTTGCATTGAATTGGTTGCAGCTATTCTTACATACGTTAGGTTTAAAGGCAGGTACTCACTTGAAAGGTAAGGATCCAGTTCGGTAAACAAAGCAACACTGCGAATATAGTCAAGTTTCATGAAGTTAGATGCAACATCATTCACAAGTTTGCTGACACTTGCCTTTAGGGAGTGAAGAACTGGAAGCTCAGATTGAAAAACTTTGTTGAATTCGTTGGAGAGGCCAAGAGAGTAGTCCATGAATTCAAGGTATAGCTTTGTCAACTTCATTTGTAATGTTGACAAGATAAGGTCATTGATGGCAGTTGGGTCGTCAAAAGTGGTTTCTATGAAATACTGAGTAATAGCAACCCGACGCTCAATAAGCCTCTTTAGAACTCCTGAAATTCAGCCTACTTATCTTGTATGGAAGCGTTTCTGCAAAAGTGGGCATAGATATTTCGTGCCTAGTCTTCTAGTGTCTTTGGAAGTGACAAGCATGCATAGGATGAACATAAGTGAATAAGATGGCATGAGCATTTCACATTCAATATATGGGACACCATGGCTTTCATTAGCGTTGAAGCAGATCTATTGGCTCCAAACCTGACGTTAGTAGTATTTGTACAAAATCCTACAATGTTTTGCTAGGGAATCTAATTTCTTTTCAATGACTTGTTGTATGCAGTTAGTAAGACTCTCAGCCAATCCTTCACTAAATTCATTTTGGTGATATTGGAGTGTAAGTACCGCTGGCACCACTTATTGGAAGTTCTTTGTGCGGGGTCACCACTTTTAAAGGCAAAAATGGCGCAAAGAGTTGCTATGCCACTTACTGGAGGGGGACGATCCCTCTTTGGCCCCAAATTCGTGGGATTTCCACGGTTACTCCAACGGTTCCTTTATACTAACGTGATCGGGTGTTCTATGGCCACATTTAAAGCCAAAGTTTACCGATAAGATTTCTAATTAACTCTTTAGATTCGACCTAAGCTGAAAAGTTAAAAGAGTACATAGAAAAGGCTTACTGTATTAACAATCACGCTGTATAAAAAGAACTCACTCAAAAAAGGACAAATTCTCCCAGCCCGCTAACCGCAGCACGCGGTGGGGTTACTAGGGGTGGTAAATGCATCTTCCCAGCCAATCCCAGGGCTCCTAACATACTGGCCAATCTCCCTAACTGCGCACTTTTTTCCCTCGTGGTCAATTAAACATGTACGCAGTTAAAAGGACCCAAAATGGCGTCGAAAAAAATAATAGGAAAATTAACATTTATTACTTAAAGAAGGAAAATAATGAAGGGGCCCAAAGAAATGAATCTGGGAGGGACATTTATCTGACAAAACTGGGACCAAGGGTTCCAACGCCTCCCCCCTAAGATAAATGGCCCACATCCCCGTTGGATTGGCTGGAAATTCAAACACAATATCATAACACTAAACTCAAAATCATTAGACTTGTATCTTCTCTTCTACCAATGCCTGTGCTTCCTCTGCTTGGCTCTGGATCCGTCGTCCTTGACACGTCTCCATTGTAGGACCACCATGGTCTAGATCGTCTAACATGCGCATTCGGTTTTGAAAATCCAAGTCCCCAAGATTCGTAGGAATTCATTGTGCACAGCACAAATCAAAAACAACAAATTTTCTCGCTCTCACGAATTTACATTTGAGAGGAGCAGAGAATCAATTTCTGGCACATGTGATGATGCCAGCCATCGTGAAAAATTGGCTGCACTAGCCTCTTAATTTCCATCTGTGGAAACAACCCCAAATCTCGATAAAAAAGTAAATTGCCCCTTGGCATAATTTCAAATAATCTAAGGCCGAAAATACACAGGCCTGTGAAAACGATAAGGGTACTGGGACTAAAGTAAAATTTTGAGCGATCCATGAATCGCCTTTTTTCTGGGTTCCATCCCCTAAAATAATCGAATGAATAATGCTCGGTGATGAGGTATGAAGATGAAATTGAAGACTGGAAAGACAAGGCTCAGTAAAGGGATCACAACTTGTCCGCCAGTTGTGCATTGAGGAAAATGGCTATCTTTCACGTCTTCCCGCAGGGGATCTTCCCCAAGGGATTCCTCCGCCTCATAAAGGAATAACCCCTCTTTTGGGTTAATAAAACCATTCTCAGATTTCTTCCCAATTTTTTTGAATCCAACCCACAATTCAGTATCTCCCAATCTTTCCGCAACTCGTTGTTGACAAGTCAATTCTATGTCATGGGTCTTCTCCTCCCTCCTAAGTTTTTTCGTCTTATCATAATTTCGTAATTTTCCCAGTGGTTCTTGGACCTTTTTTCCCCCTTATTATTTATGTTTTCAAGGCCAAGCCCATCCAACATTTTTTTATTTTTCTCCCTATTATTTATTTTAGCTAGGCACAGCCCAGATAATTTTTTATTTTTCGCCACTGCAGGCTGAATCTCCCAATTTTGTCTCTTTTTTACATTCCTCTTTTCGTCTCTACTTTTCTCAATTCTGTCATTCGCGCAAAATAATAAATCACCGTTATATCTAATTTGGACTCCAGTGTCCACTATCTTTGACTGAATAATTTCATTGTAGCTCCGTTTAATATCTCTTTTCTCTCTATTAGTTTTATTTTGTTTTGTAGTAGCATTAAATAAATCGTCATGAAATCTGAATTAGACTTCAGTGTCCATCCTTGACTGCATTTCTTCATTGTATCTCCGTTTAATATCTTTTTTATCTCTTTTAGTCTTCTTTATTCTTACTGCAGAAACAATTATCTCGTCATCAAATGGGAATTGAACTCCGACATTTGGTTTTTCATATTCTACAAAAATTTCTCGAATTTTCCGAGGAAAAGCGCGTACAATAAATTTTGTCTCCTTTTTCTCTGGTACAATCAGCGTTTCATTTTGGCCTGTACTTGTTATCGTCTCATATTCATTAAAAGTGTTCTCAAGTTTTCTATTATTTGTAAATTTTCCTGAAAAATCAATTTCGCGCGTCTTTTTTTCAATATTTTGTGGTCTTTTTACTTCCGCATCTCCTTTTTGTGGATTATCAACATTTTGAACTTGAATATCCAGTATTTCGTTTTTCCGACAGGACGGCACAGCCTTACAATTTGTTTTATGGGCCGGTCTACCTTCCCCCGCAGTCAACAAAGTATCATGTTTTCCCGTAAAAGTGTTTGATGTCTGGTAATTTTCTTTTTCTCGCGATTGGTTCTTAGATAAATTATTATGGCTATCTGACAGCCTAGAAGTTAGTTGTGATAAAATCTCACTTTCTGGAATTCCCCAGCGGGTTTCTATTAGACCTATCATGGTTCTTTTAAACTCTTGGTGATATCTTTCTTCTTTCTCTCTAGCTATTTTCTCATTCTCCTTTTTTCGTTCTCTGGCTATTCTATCAGCCTCTTCCTTTCGTTATCTATCTATCCTAATATTCTCTTCTCTCTGCTTTCTAGCTATCCTCTCTTTCTCTCTTTCTTGTCTATCTCTTTCGTCTTCTCGTTCTCTGGCTATTCTCACTTCCTTCATGAAATTTAATATATGTTGTTTCATATCCTTCTCCCTTTCTTTTCTATCTCTCTCTCTTTTTTTTCTATGGGCTTCACTCGCCCTTTTCATCTCATCTCTGTTCGACATAATTTCAAAATTCCGTTAATTCAAATTATCTCCTCAGTCTAAATGAAAGTTCTTTTATAATTTAACTTCCGGTCTCTCGCGAAAAATTGTTTTGACACGCAGCAATTTTAGCCTTGTATTTTTGAATACTAATTAGTTGCGTGATATATTGATTCGTAAATTTTCCAATTATGATCTCACAAGGCATAGCCCATAATAGATCTTCATAATTTTATTAATTGATTCAGTATTTCTTTCTTTTCTCTTTATATGTAACCACAATAGGCTACTTTTGTAGGCTAAATTAACCTGTCTCTTCGAAAGCGCGGAATTCTTTTAATTATCAGATTTACTGATAGGACCCTAACTCGCTGCCACCACTTATTGGAGGTTTACTGTGCGGGGTCACCACTTTTAAAGGCAGAAATGGCGCAAAGAATTGCTATGCCACTTACTGGAGGGGGACGATCCCTCTTTGGCCCCAAATTAGTGGGATTGCCGCGGTTACTCCAACGGTTCCTTTATACTAACGTGATCGGGTGGTCTATGGCCGCATTAAAGCCAAAGTTTACCGATAAGATTTTCTAATTAACCCTTTAGTCTCGGCCTAAGCTGAAAAGTAAAATAGGTACATAGAAAAATTCTTACTGTATTAACACTCACGCTGTATAAAAATGAACTAACTCAAAAAAGGACAAATTCTCCCAGCCCGCTAACCGCAGCACGCGGTGGGGTTACTAGGGGTGGTAAATGCATCTTCCCAGCCAATCCCAGGGCTCCTAACATACTGGCCAATCTCCCTAACTGCGCACTTTTTTCCCTCGTGGTCAATTAAACACGTACGCAGTTAAAAGGACCCAAAATGGCGTCGAAAAAAATAATAGGAAAATTAACATTTATTACTTAAAGAAGGAAAATAATGAAGGGGCCCAAAGAAATGAATCTGGGAGGGACATTTATCTGACAAAACTGGGACCAAGGGTTCCAACAGGTGATGGTAAAGCTCAGGGGGTAAAGTTCATTTCCGATGCAAATGCATGTTAAATATTGATTCAGGATGCAATTCTGACTAGAGAGGTAAAATTATTTCGTAGCTACCTGAATAATCCGTTAATATAAATCTTGCCCACAATTACTGCATAGCCTAACCAATACTCCCTTATTTCGGTAGTTTACACTAATCAAAGCCATTGCATTAAAAAATAAAATAAATACTAGGCTACCTAAATAATATTCCAGGGTTCAGCTTTTTGAAATTTCGGCAATTACAGCACCGTAAGCCACTGTTGCTACATAAGCTTTTTTTAAAACTGAGCATACGCAATCTTTGAGAATTTTTCAGCCTTTTGTTTGAAAAAATAAAATTTTCCCTTAAAATCCTTACTTTATCCAAGATTACCCTAAAAATCATTACTTTACCCCAGATTTTCCTATGTCCCTAGATTCAAAATAAGTGTCCCTAAAAGAAGTGATTTCTCCCTAAAATAGGGTAATCTCCCTAGAAGTGGAAGCCCTGCATATTTTGCTTTTAGTTGTTGACTTTCTGCGCAACCGCTACCAGTGTGTCTATGCCCTCTTCCCAAGTGACTTAAACTCTAATTGGGCTGAACTGACGTGTGGCACGCCGCAAGGCACTAAGCTGGCAGCTCTTTTGTTTTTAGCGGCAATTAACTATATTATCCTCGAGTTTGAAGACAGTTTCAAATACGTGGAGGATATCTCCCTACTTCTGAAATATCTTGCTGAAAAGTCAGACGTGTATCCCCAGTTCAGCAGTATAGCATTAATGACCTCCAGCTTAATGTGAATAAAGCAAAAGTCATGAGGTTTAATCCGCTTAAGCGTGACCTCTCATGCCCGGATCCGTGGTAACCTACCACCTCAACCTCAGTGATTCTTGGGGTTACTTTCAGTGTCGACTGTTCATTTAGCGCGCACATCACCGGTCTGGTGAAAAAGGTAGTTGCGCACTACGGTCACTAATTACCTTGCGCCGACTGGGTTTCTCACAAAGTCAGCTGAAGACGGTTTACGTCACATATGTGCGCCCTATCCTAAAATATGCATGTCCTGTGTGGGGCCCTCAGGCTCATAATATTGACCACCTAAGTGAAGATCTGGAGGCCATTCAAAAACGGGCAGTGAGAGTGATAGTAGGCCTAAAATACTACTCCTATGAGGCTGCCCTTAGTACCTTACGACTGCCAACGTTGCGTGATAGGCGCTTGCAGTTGATGTGCAATCTTGGGCAGTCCCTTCTTTCGTCCCAGAAACACCGTTCGTTGCTTCCGCCACCTATGCCTATCACCGCCAACACCCGCCATAATAACCAACTAGTGCCGCCAAAGTGTCGAACAACCCGTCACAGCAATTCATTCGTGCTTTTTTTGTCAGTTGTTTGAACCGCCAGTGACCAGTTTTATGCAATGTACTAAACAGCGCCATTTAGTCACGGCTTCGGCCACGGCTACTACAGTTGTTTATAAAATAAATGAGTCTATAGAGTCTATAATTTTCTGGCATCGAAGATTGTGATGGTGCTGTTCTTCTAACATAATATTTTTTTGGTACTTGTGTACATAATGGTACAGACTCGAGAAGAGAAGTTAGGTCAATCCTAATGAAATATACCAAAATACAATTAAAAAATAATACTTCAAAAACAAATTTAGACCACATATTTGCACATTAAATTGGGAGGGGGGGGGGGGTAAAGTATAGCGGGTTTGCATGCAAAATTTGTTAGCTACAATTATTCAGCATATTATAAAGTAAAAATTGTGTTCTAACTTCACGCTGTTCAAATACTTTACCCTCACTCCCCCCCCCCATAATTTGAAAATATATAGCCTAAACTACATAAGTCGAATGTATTCTGTCACCCATCACTTGTTTTCGACTGAGCGTAAGCTAATTGTCTCTTAAAACAGACGATAAAACCGGTTTGTTCTCGAGTGTGTACCATTCAGTACACAAGTATCTTTTTTCTTCTGCACTTTCGTTTTTGACTCGTTCTGATTCTTGCTGTCCTTTGGCAGCACAGTTCTTTGTTCTTCACTGTCATTTTTGACACTCTTGATGCTTGCTTTAGCGTGTCTAGTAACCTTACAATTCTCCGTTCTTCAAATTCATCTTTGGCAAGTTCTGATTCCTGCTGTTGTTTGTGATTCTCGCTGCTGATTATCTTTTAACTGCATATTTCTTTATTCTCGTGGTCGTATATTTTCTAACGTTGTGACCACACATTCCTCTGTTCTTCATTTTCATTTTGATTTGTTCTGATCCTCATTGTCGCATGTCTTGTAACCACATATTTTTTGCTGTTGTTCACTTTCGTTTTCGAGTCGTTGTGATTCTCGCTGCCACTTATCTTTTAACTGCATATTTTTATATTCTTCAATTTCGTTATGACTTCTTCTAATTGTCGGTTTCGCTATTCTCTTGATCTTATCTCATTTGATGGTCCAGTTTGTTCATTTTGAGCTTGCGGTTTTGTCCCCTTCTGTTGTTTTTTGTACTCATTTTGGGCTAACTTTAATTTACGTTTGTGTCTTCTAGGTATTATGAAACTGCTGAAAATGCCTTTTGAAATTTACATCCCCAAATATGAGCACGTGAATTTACATGTATTTAAATTTTTGCTCTGCAAATGCTTCTAAAACGGTTTGAAAATCTACCTTCCTTGTGTCTTCACTTTCAGTCAACATGACTGCTAAACTATTTAGTCTATCCTGATTAATTGTTGATATCAAATAGTTTTTTTTTTTTTTTTTTTTTTTTTTTTTTTTTTTTTTTTTTTTTTTTTATTGGTTTTAGCCTGGAAAATGATCTCTCTCCAGAAGCAACGCCTACCGGAATTGTTAAGAACATTGAAAAATTTCGAAAATCAATTATTTATTTTTATTAATTAAAAAAAAAAACTTTCCGAAAAATAATTTTTTCAAAGAAAAGTAAAACCCATTTTAAACTTAAGCTCAGCAGATACAAATACCTTTTAAAATTCAAACTCAAAACGACGAGAAATTACTATTAAATAATAAATGAAACCCAAAACGAACAGAAATTAAATAAACAATCATAGCAAAAACATACAACAAGTAATAATATAAGTGAATAAATAGATCTTAAAGCTAGTAATGAAAAAAAGCTTAAAGCTAGATCTTAAAGCTAGCATAATTTTTTATCGGAATTAATAAATACTAATGTCTTTCAGGTGATCGCTTTAACTGAAACGTGGTTAAATGATAATAACTCGCAATTACTACATATCCCTGGGTATAATTTATATGTAAGGAATCGCGAGTATTACCAACATGGAGGCCTAGCAGCTTACATTCAGGCTGATTATAAGGTTTCAATAAGAGAAGATCTTACAATATATAGAGAGAAAGTTTGTGAGTGTTTTGTTTTACATATAACTAGAGAGAATTTGAATTTTTGTATTGTTGTAGTATATAGACCTCCACAGAGCCTGCTCCAAGACTTTATGGACCTATTTGAAGAACAATTAATGAAACTTCCGATTAACTCTATGCCATGTTTTATTATGGGGGATTTTAATATTGACCTTATTGATCAGTCATCTGCTAGCACTGAATTTATTAATAGAAGTTTATCCAATGGGTTTCATCCTTGTATAAATATCCCTACAAGAATTACGGGAACATCAGCTAAGCTTCTGGATAATATCCTTTCTAATGTACCCTTGAGTCTTCCCAGGGTCCTTATCAACGATGTATCTGACCACTTTGGAGTTTCAGCTAGCTTTAGAACTGTCACGAAGGTGGTTAAAGGCAAAAAATCAAGGATTCCAGTGATCAGTAAAAGTGCGATGGTAAAACTTAAAAATGATATAGAAAAGGTGGATTGGTACGATGTTCTAGGCGAAGTTCAGGACGCAAATTCAAAGTTTGTTTTATTTTATGAAAAGTTGCAGAGTTTGATAAGTCAAGTAGTCATATTGAAACCGTTTAATAGAAAGCACTCAAGTAAAAAACCTTGGATTGGTCCTGTGATTTTGAAGCAAATAAATGTAAGAGATAAATTGTTTAGAGCTCAAATAATTAACCCGACACAAGAAAATAAGCAATTATATAAAATTTATCGAAATAGGTTGAATACAATTTTAAGAAATGAAAAAAAGAAATATTTTGAGAAAAAGTTTAAGGAGGTCGAAGGATGCCCTAAGAAAACCTGGGGACTAATAAAAGAAGTGATTGGATTAAAAATAAATAGTGTACCTGATGAATTAGTTAGTGTAATGGGAAAGACTTTGAATTCTGAAAAGGACATATGCAATGAATTTCAGAGTTATTTTTCGAATATTGGTCTGAATTTAGCTATGTCAGTTGTGCCTGATAGTGGTGACCCATCGTCCGAGTCCTTACTGAGGGACCCAATTGATGTGTCTCTTCACCTTAGACTTGTAACGGTTGATGAAATTAAAAAAATTATTTATGGGTTGCGTAGTAATTCATCTGGTAGCGATCATATTACTCTAAAAACACTTAAATGTATTTTTCCTGTTATAGCTGAAGTTTTATGTGGGTTAATTAATGAGTGTTTTCGTCAAGGAAAATTCCCAGATTGTTTTAAAGTTGCCCGTATAACCCCAATTCATAAGGGTGGTATTCAAAATGACCCAGGAAACTATAGACCGATATCTGTTTTACCCATTATTTCCCGTGTTTTAGAGAAGTGTTTTAGTATTAGAATGATGAGTTTTTTGGAGGATCATAAGTTACTGGTGGAGACACAATTTGGGTTCCGTAGAAAAAGGACAACGGAACAGGCGATGATTTATTTGACAACTATTATTAATGATGTATTAGATAAAGGTTTCAAAATAGGTGCTATATTTTTAGATCTGATGAAAGCTTTCGATACTGTGGATCATGAGCTTCTACTTAAGAAGTGTGAGGTGTATGGTTTGAGGGGTAAATCATTAAATTTTTTAAGAAGTTTTTTAAGTAATCGTTATCAGTATGTCCAACTAAATGATACTTCTTCCGAAAGAAAGCGTATTGAAATAGGTGTTCCGCAAGGATCAGTTCTCGGTCCTATATTATTCTTGATATTTATTAATGATTTACCAAATTGTCTAAATAATTTTTGCTATAGAATAAATGAACTAACGGTAAACCCGACTAATGAAACGGTTTCACTTTTTGCTGATGACACAACAGCCATTAGCACAGCTAAGACAGCAGAGCTGCTGCAGATTTCCATGAAGGAATCAGTTAATAGAATTACAGCATGGCTGAGAGTAAATAAATTAAGGATTAACATGGCTAAGTCTAACTTTATTATTTTCTCGCGATCATCAAACTTTTACCCATGGATCAAGGAATTAGATATGCCCAATGGCGTTATAAAACGGACTGCGTCTTTTAAATACCTTGGGATTGTAATAGATGAAACTCTATCTTTTAAGGAACATGTTACTTTAACTAGCAAAATTCTGGCAAGAAATCTTGGTATAATGAAGAAACTCCAACATTGTTTTCCCAAGTCTGTCCTTCGCCATCTTTATTTTTCTTTAATACACCCGTATATACTTTATTGTTCAAGTATTTGGCTCTCTACTTTTTCTTCTACCCTAAAACCAATAAGAGTTCTACAAAATCATGCAGTAAGAATTTTAGCCGGTATATCTCCACGTATGTCTGTAAGAGAAATTTACCCAACTTTAAAAATTTTGCCGGCTGCAGGCCTGCGTGAGTTCTATGTATTGTGGTTTATTTTTAGACTGCAGCAGGATGCTCAGCCTCGTTGTTTTGGTGATTTATTGTCCATTAGGTCTACTATTCATTCTCATGATACAAGGGGTAGTGCGGACTTCTGTGTACCTAGAGGTATATCTTCCCGTTCATGTTTTTCTGTTTTTTATAGAGGTACGCGGAAATGGAATAGTTTGAATAGTGATATTAAGACTATTGGTGACCCCAATATTTTTAGAAAAATCATTAAGGAACTGCTTTTTGCTGAATATGAGTTTTGACTGGTTAATTGATTTATTTATTGTGGGGGTTTTGTTGATATGATGTTCCCAGAGGAAGTATAATATATGATATTATTTTGTATTTATTGTTTAGTGTGATGGTATTAGTGGTGTCGGTGGCCAAGTATTCTTTGTTTTAAGGATTTTGTTTACTCTACCTCCCCCACGGACAAGCTTTGCTTTTTAGGGGAGGCAGCAATATTTTTTTGTTGATATGTTTTTTTTTTTTCAATAAATCCTTCTTCTTCTTCTTAAAAAAAAAAAAAATGCTTAGATTGAATACGAAAATCAAGCTGAAAACGAAAAAAAAATTTTCCTATTGAAGTATAAATGAAACTTAAAACGAACAGAAATTTAAATAAACAATCAATGCAAACACGCATACTATAGATATCAATGTAAATTAGTAAATAAATCTTGAAACGAGTGAAACTTAAATTGAACATGCAAATCAAGCTTGAAACGAACAAAAATGACTACAAACAAGATTTTGGGTATGACCTTTTTCTCTCACTGTAAAAGTCTAAAACATACTGCGTCATTGGCGCTTTACTGAAAACCAATTTTATGACAAATATTTTCTTTTGTACTTAATATTGAAAATAAACATTAAAAATTATAGTAACATTTTGAACTGATGAGCTTTCAGCAATTAATATCATTATACATCAAATATTCAATTTAATTTAATAGCTCTTTTTAAAGTTGTTAAAGACGAATATAGTTTCACTACGAACAAGTGTTTGGATACTGCCTCCTTTCCTAACTGTAAATAAAAACCAAAAGCCTACTGCGTCATTGGCGCTTAGCTGAAAATGAATTATATTACAAATATTTTCTTTTCAAGTTCTTACAGCATTGAAAATAAAAATACAATTACAGTGATATAAATTCTTGAACTGATGGATCTTTCAACAATTAATATCATTATACATCAAATATTCAATTTGATGTTGTTTATACTTTCCAAGACTGTTCAAGACGCATATAGTTTTCAGTAAAGCGCCAGTGACGCAGTAGGTTTTAGACTTTAACAGTGAGAGAAGGAGGTCATACCCAAACTCTTGTTTGTAGTGATTTTTGTTCGTTTCAAGCTTGGTTTGCATATTCAATTTAAGTTTACTCGTTTTAAGATTTATTTATTAATTTACATTAATATCTATTGTATGTTTGTTTGCATCGATTGTTTATTTAAATTTCTGTTCGTTTTAAGTTTCATTTATACTTCAATAGGAAAATATTTTTTTTGTTT
Organism: Artemia sinica; assembly: GCA_027921565.1. NCBI lineage: Eukaryota > Metazoa > Arthropoda > Branchiopoda > Anostraca > Artemiidae > Artemia > Artemia sinica. The sequence goes on from CM051274.1 coordinate 42,658,502, forward strand.
TAAGCTTGATTTTCATATTCAGTCTAAGCATTACTCGCTTTAAGATCTATTTATTCATTTATATTATTACGTGTTGTATGTTTGTGCTATGATTGTTTATTTAATTTCTGTTCGTTTTGGGTTTCATTTATTCTTTAATAATAATTTCTGGTCGTTTTGAGTTTGAATTTTAAAAGTTATTTGTATCTGCAGAGCTTAAGTTTAAAATGGCCTTTACTTTTTTTTTGAAAAACTTATTTTTCAGAAAGTTTTTTTTTAATTAATTTTTGTTCGTTTATGATTGCAAGAAATTTCAAGCTTTTAAAAATTCCTTATTGCAAAATCAAACTTAAAAAAAAACAAATATTCATCGAAGTATCAAAGCTGGTATCAAAGTAACAATATCACAGTGGAAAAAGGGGTTTGTGTCAGCCTCGGAGTTTTTATTATATGATGTTTGAACTATTTTAACAAAATTGCTATCTCAAAATTTTGATCGGATGGGTTTGGGGAAAAAAGACGTCTGGGGACTAATTAAGCTTCGGTCTCTTTTGACTCTTTAAAAGTGAACTAGAACTTCCTATTTTCAATCAAATGAGCCCTCTCTGAAGTTTAAACGAGTATCCCTTCTATAAGAACCATGTATATCCCCACAGTATAACTTACAACGCCTATCTCTGGGCCCTGGGGGGTTGTGTCGACCCTAGAGTTTTAATATCTGATGGTCGAACTATTTTTAACAAAATGGTCACCTCAAATTTTTATCGGATGGGTTTATCCATCTGTCTGAAACGAAAAAAGGTTTGGCGCGAATGTTTTTCATTGACTACATTTTCATTAGGAGGGGCGGGGGCGGGAGGGGCTAATTTCCCTCCGATCTTTTTTCACTATGAGAAAATGAACTACAAATTTTAATTTCAGTTAATATGGACCCTCTCTGAATTTATACGAGCATCCCTTTCATAAGAACCACATACGGCCCCAGGACATAGCTTACAATGCCTGCCCCCCGGGCCCTGAGGGATGTGTCGTCACTGGAGTTTTTGTTATCTGACTTTTGAAATATCATAGGCAGCGCGCTAGCGCTGCCTAAGTAAAGAACGATGTGGGCACAATGTGTTTTTTTTTTGTTTTTCTCCATACCTGGGCACTTCGTATAGAAGGAGTTGCCGTAGAAACTTCGAAAAGGGTTCATTCGATTGGAAATTAGAGTGGCTAGGGCACTTTTTAATAGTCGAAAGTGATTGGAGGGCAACTAGGCCCCCCACGCCCATCATTCCCCCAAACACATCCAATCAAAATTTTGAGATAGACATTTTGTTCAGCGTAGTTGATTTCCACATAGAAAATATGAAACACTCCCCCACAACCCTCAGGGCAAGGCTTTTAAGTTATGCCCTGGGGGCATATAAGCTTTTTATAGACGGCGTTGTCGTAGAAACTTCAAAACAGGCTCATTCGATTGGAAACTCAAAGGGCTAGTGCTTTTTTAGTAGTCGAAAGTGATCATAGGGCAACTAGCCCCCCCCACACCCATCATTCCCCCAAACACATCCAATCAAAATTTTGAGATAGCCATTTTGTTCAGCGTAGTTAATTTCCAGATAGAAAATATGTTTTTGAAGAGGACACTCCCCCACAACCCTCTAGGCAAGGGTTTTAAGTTAAACCCTGGGGGTATATAAGGTTTTTATTGAAGGCGTTGTCGTAGAAACTTCAAAACAGGCTCATTTGATTAGAAATTCAAAGGGCTAGTGCCCTTTTTAATAGTCGAAAGTGATTTGAGGGCAACTAACCCCCCTCTCACGCCCACCGTTTCCCCAAACACATCCAATCAAAATTTTGAGACAGCTATTTTATTAAACGTAGTTTTAAGTTCTTGAAATTAGGTCTTTGAGGATGACAACTCCCCCACATCCCTCAGGGCAAGGGTTGTAAGTTATTTACTGGGGGCATATAAGGTTTTGTATAGACAACTTTGTCGTTGAAACTTCAGAAAGGGCTCATTCAATTGGAAATTCAAATGGCTAGTTCCCTTTTTAATAGTCGAAAGTGATTCTAAGGCATCTGACACCCCTTCCACACCCACCATTTCCCCAAACACATCCAATCAAAATTTTAATATAGCCATTTTGTTCAACGTAGTTGAATGTTCTCGAAATTATATGTTTGAGCAAGACACTCCCCCCATAGTCTTCAGCGGCAACGGTTATAAGTTATGCTCTGGGAGCATATATGGTTCATATGGAAGGAATGCTCGAATAAACTATAGAGAGGGCTCATTTGATTGGAAATTGAAAGTTCTAGTTCACTTTTTAAGCGTCAAAAAATATTGGAGGGTAACCAGGTCCCCCCCCCCCAAAAAAAAAACAACCTTTTTTCCCAAATGCATCCAATAAAAATTTTAAGATGGCTATTTTGTTAAAATAGTTCAAAGATCATATAACAAATATCGAGTGCTGACACAACCCACCAGGGCCCGGGGGCAGGCGTTGTAAGTTATGCCCTGGGCATATATGGGTCTTGTGGAAGGGATGCTCGTATTAACTTCAAAAAGGGATTGTTTGATTGGAAATTGAAAGTTCTAGTTCACTTTTAAGATTCATAAGAGATTGGAGGGCACCTAGCCCCCCCCCCCCTCCACGCCCTTTTTTCTCAAACCCATCCGATAAGAACTTTGAGATATATTTTTTCAATAGTTCAGAAACCATATAACGAAAACTCACTGGTCAACACAGCCCCCTAGGGCCCGAGGGCAGGTTGTTGTAACTTATGTCCTGGGGGAATATATGGTTCTTATTGAAGGGAAACTCGTAAAAAATTCAGCATTGGCTCATTTGATTGGAAATTGAAAGTTCTATTTAAGTTTTTTAGAGTCAAAAGAGATTGTTGGGCAACTAGCTCCCCCCCACCCTACGCCCCTTTTCGCCCAAATGCATCCAATAAAATTTTGAAATAGTCATTAAGTTAAAAGTTGCTCCAAAGTCAGATAACAAAAACTCAGGTTTCGTCACAACCCCCCAGGGCCCAAGGGCAGGCGTTGTAAGTTATGCCCTGGGGCATACATGGTTCTTATGAAAGGGATGCTCGTACAAACTTCAGAGAGAGCTCATTTGACTGGATATTGAAAGTTTTAGCTCACTTTTAATAGTCAAAAGAGATCCGAGGGCAGCTAGGCCCCCCACCCCTTCTTTTTCCAATCCCATCTGATGAAAGTTTTGAGATAGACATTATATTAGAAATAGTTCAAAGGTTGGATAAGAAAAAATCTGGTGTCAATACAACCTCCCAGGGCCCAGGGGAAGGCGTTCTAAGTTATGCCCTAAGGGCATGTATAGTTCTTATGAAAGGGATGCTCGTGTAGGCTTCATAGAGGGCTCATTTGATTGGAAATTTAAAGTTTTAGTTCCTTTTTAAGAGTCAGGAGAGTTAAGGCCAACTAGCCCCCACCCCTCGCCCTTTTTCCCCAAACCCATCTGCTAAAAATTTTGAGAATGCCAGTTTTTTGGAAATTGTTCAAAAATTAGATAACGAAAGTTCCCCCCCCCCAGGGCCCGGGGGAAAGGCGTTGTAAGCATTGTCCTGGGGGCGTATATGGTTCTTATGAAAGGGATTCTCGTATACACTTCAGAGAGGGCTCATTTGATTGGAAATTGAAAGTTCTAATTCAATATTTAAGAGTCAAAATATATCCGAGGGCAACTAGCCCTCCCCCCCCACCCTTTTTCCCCAAGCCCATCCGATAAAACTTTTATAATAGCAGTTTCATTAAAAATAGTTCAAAGGTCAGATAAGAAAAATTCCTGTGTCGATACAACCCCCCAGGGCCCGGAGGCACGCGTTATGAGTAATGCTCTAGGGCCATATATAGTTCTTATGGAAGGGTAGCCATTTTGTTAAAAAAAAAGTTCAAAGGTCAGATAACGAAAACTCCAGGGTACACACATGTGGCACAAACATAATATTAGTATTATAATTCGTTTTATAACTAATTAATCATTAGTTATAATAACTATATATACTAATTAATCATAAGTTATACCCGGGGGGGCATCTATAGCTGTTTTGGAAAGAATTCTCGTATAAACTTCAGAGAGGGATAATTTGATTGGAAATTGGAAGTTCTAGTTCAGTTATTAAGAGTCAAAAGTGATCAAAGGGCAACTAACCCCTCCCCCACGCCCTTTTTCCCCAAATACATCAGATAAAAATTTTGAGGTAGCCATTTTGTTAAAAAAAAAAAAAATTAAGGGTCGGATAACAATATCTCCGGGGTCAACACATGTTGTACAAACATAATATGTATAATGTAATTCGTTTCATAACTAATTAATCATTTGAAAAAAATAAGTTATTTAAAATCAATGAATCAATACAAATGTTGAGCATTGTCCTATAACAATCTGTTCAGAAAATACTGAAAATGTAGTCAATGAAAAACATTCATGCCAAACCTTTTTTCGTTTCAGACGGATGGATAAACCCATCCGATAAAAATTCGAGGTGACCATTTTGATAAAAATAGTTCAACCATCAGATATTAAAACTGCAGGGTCGACACAACCCCCCAGGGCCCAGAGACAGGCGTTGTAAGTTATACTGTGGGAATATACATGGTTCTTATAGAAGGGATACTCGTATAAACTTCAGAGAGGGCTCATTTGATTGAAAATAGAAAGTTCTAGTTCACCTTTAAAGAGTCAAAAGAGACCGAAGCTTACTTAGTCCCCACACGCCCTTTTTCCCCAAACCCATTCGATAAAAATTTTGGGATAGTAATTTTGTTAAAGATAGTTCAAACATCAGTTAATAAAAACTCCGAGGTTGACACAAACCCATTGTTTCACTTTGATATCGTTACTTTGATACCAGTTTTGATACTTTGATGAAAATTTGATTTTTTTGTAAAGTTTGTTTTAGAAATAAGGAATTTTTAAAAACTTGAAATTTTTTGCAATCAAAAACGAACAAAAATTAATTAAAAAAACTTTCCGAAAAGTAAGTTTTTCAAAGAAAAGTAAAGGCCATTTTAAACTTAAGCTCAGCAGATACAAATACCTTTTATAATTCAAACTAAAAACGACCAGAAATTACTATTAAAGAATAAATGAAACCCAAAACGAACAGAAATTAAATAAACAATCATAGCAAAAACTTACAACAAGTAATAATATAAATGAATAAATAGATCTTAAAGCGAGTAATGCTTAGATTGAATATGAAAATCAAGCTTAAAACGAAAAAAATATTTTCCTATTGAAGTATAAATGAAACTTAAAACAAACAGAAATTAAATAAACAATCAATGCAGACAAACATACAATAGAAGTAGAAAGGCCTCATGAGGTCCCATTGCTCACCCCTGCTGCCACCTACAACTTTTTCACATAATTTATGCATGTTTTTATGGTTTTTGTCAGTGAGAATGAAAAAACAGGATTTTTCTCACTTTTATGGATGTTTCTTGGATGGTTATGAGTGTCGGTCAATTTATTTGATGTTTTTCATGGATGTCAACATCAATTTATGTCTGTTTTTATGGTTTTTGTCAGTGAGAATGAAAAACAACAGCGACGAGTACAGCAAGTTATGGATGTTTTATGGTTTTTGTCAGTGAGAATGAAAAACAACAGCGACGAGTACAGCAAGTTATGGATGTTTTATGGTTTTTGTCAGTGAGAATGGAAAAACAGGATTTTTCTCACTTTGATGGATGTTTCAAGGTCGATTTATTTGTTGTTGTTGTTATTGTTCGTCCAGGTGCACGCTAGGGGCGAATGTTATGATCCAGGAATAGGAAACAGGATCACGTGTCTCCTTCTTAATCAATCAGAGGGCTGGTTACATATTAGCGGCGGAGGATCGCAGAGAATATGAGGAAAGGACTTTTGCTATAGTTTTATTAGTCTGTGAATAGAATTCAAAGGGGTGAGAACAGTTTGACTTTACTCATTTGGATATATATTTGTGTGTTGATGATGACGAGTGGAATGTTTACCCTATTAGAAGTTGATAGTGGAGTTGATGGTAATAATACAAGAGCACCAAACATTGCGGTGGAAATCACGAGAGGATCACGGCTTTGTCTGGAATGGGATGAAGTATATGCAAGATATGTGATATCCTTGAGCAAATTTAAAATGGAGGATCAATTATGTTTCGCTGCAAAAGTTGATATAGCACATGTGAATAGACTTCAATGTACTTTAAGTACATTGGTGAAACATATCGAAGACAATAAACTGTATCGCTAATTGTACATGCTTAGTATTATTGTTGTTGTTGTAATTATTCAATAAAATTGTTTCGAAATCGAAAATGTTCCCTTTCTTTTCTGGTCAGGTTAGGTTAGAGCTAACGAATCATGCCAAGTCTAGAGTCAGCAGTCAGAGTGAAAGGACTGAAAAATGAATAAATTTGAGAAAGAGAGAATTACATCAAATCTAGTATTTATGGAAAAACATTTGATTTTGGATGATGATTTTCTCGAGTTATCTCTTCAACGCAGGATATTCTCTCGTCAGGGAACACTTGACAATATAATGAGGGCTGATTCTCCCCCATTGGACTATTGTATGAAACTTTTAAGATGTGACTCAAATGCTTATACTCAATTTATTGATATATTAATTGGAACAAAGCAGAATAATATCGTGGATATACTTTTGAAAACATTGCCATGGATTCAATGTAGATGGCTCCCCATCACCATTTGAAAGAGGTGACGTCACAGAGCTACTCCTCTCCCCATTCCCCTCACTGAATTTATCGAGTGAGGACGATCAGTTTCGTTTTAGTTGTGAGAGAGTTGACATTGGAAACCAAAAAATGTTCTATACATGTCCACTGTGCATGTACACTCTTGGCAGTTGGACTCAATGTGAGAATTGTACAATTATTGATGACTATAGTGAAAAGTGCAAATTATGTAATCCATGTAAATTACATAGAGGCTATGCAGTACAAATTAAAGGATGTAATTCATGTCTTGAAGAGGTGTGTGACTCTCACCCTAGAGGGTACCTGTGCTCCAATTGTCACTATGATAAATGTGATCAGTGGGAGAATACTTACCCCGCTATGATTGGAGAGAATCCCAAACGTGATTTTAGTTTATTTCTACGAGATTGGTATCGTCGTGGATTTAAATTATTCTGGGAAGAGGAATCTGGTCTACGATTCAACTGTTGGGGTAACAAGACAATTTGGTTTCTACGTCATCGTTGTGACGACACTGCCTACTATGACTATAAACCAAGTGATTTTTATTTGGCAGTTGCCGAATATGATTCACCATTTGAAATCACTGTATGTGATATTGCTTCAAATAGACAGATTGAAACTCGTAAATTTCATAATATGAATGCAAATAGCATCATTGACTATACAAAGAGATATGACAAGAGTGAAGTTACATTGTACTGTAGAAAATGTGACCCTGACTTTGCAGTCAATCAAGATCAATATACAGTGAATCCAAATGATTTACCAGCATTAGTGGTTCACGACAGTTGCCTATACATCGAAGAAGAAGAAGAAATCTAAAGTGAAGATTTAAAGACATTGTTGTATATATATGCATTTCATTAATAAACAAATTCACAAACATTTTAAAAGCACTTTACCCTTAGGGTACTGAAATCAATACTGTATAGGTCTGAGAGGATATTTTCCACTAGAAAGTCGTTCAGACGAGGATTGTCACAATAAATGTGGAGAAACTGCTTGTAATTATAGCCGCGACATCGGAACACAAAATATAGTAGCGCATAGAAGCCACAGCTTTTAGTCGTTAGATCCTGCACCCTCTTCCTATTTTGAATAATAGTTTTCCCACTGTTCTCAATATAGTTGCTGAGGTGGGGTGTGTAAAATGTATAGGGTAGACCAAGAGGATCAAAAAATTCAATCGTCTTCATTGTTTGAAAGATGCACAGCCAATGACCCGTCAGCACAGTTGACGGACTGCTATTAACAATAATTAAGCTATTGTTCGCACTTTGAATTTTTCCAAGAAAGTCCGAGGGTAGACAATAGGATTTGTACTGGGACATGTAGGGGCCCATATTAAATACATTGGTTATTCGACTGGTGTTCATGGTGCCAAGTCTAGTAGAACACTGCCTTCGGGAGTGATTTCCCAATAGGTTTCATATTGATTTAGTGAGCTTAGTGCAATACTCTCAGCCAATGGGTCGGCAAATGTACACTCTAAACGCACACTCCCCGTACGTACTATACTCATATCCTGTGTGCCAGACAAATCCAGTACAATGATACCATGTGTTTTAGCAAACATTTCTTCGGTTATACCATTTTCAAATAGTTGAGAGTCATGATCTAGGGTTTGCATGGTCAACTCATACAATGTTCTATAGGATTTATCAAAAGATAGATTGTAGAGTGGGATACCATTTACTTTGCACACAAGAGATGAAAGCCCAAACATCTCGAATTTATGTGGACATCCAGTCCACGATCCTATTGCACTGGCGCTTTTTACAAATGCCAAAGCGAGTTTTGACGGAATTTCGCCATTGATAAAGGATGAATCGGTGAAGGTGCGTGAGCCCATGGCAATATGACGTTGATTGGTGATTGTATGAGGAAAAATTAGTTTAATATTATTTCCATTGGCTCTCAGTTTTTCCACTGCCAAAGCAACAGAACTCATGACCTGTTGTTTGCGTACATGAAGTATTGCCGAGGTGAGGGAGAGACTTACATCAGGATTGACAGCAAGTTCTTTTCTCAATATGAAATTGGAGGGTGCAAGCGTCAGTTTTATATCCACTTTAACATTGGGCGGCAGCCATTGGGGTATATCAAATATTTCATTATATATTTTTCCAACTAGATGTAATTCGCTAGTTGTAGCATTTTTAAGTGCATCTGTACTATCAGTATTAGTAATATATTCATATCCATTGGAGATGCCTCTCAATTCCTTGTATGACTTGGGTGTCATCAACATGAATTGCATATAGCTTGTATAATTTGAGAGATTGTTGCTTGTGCTCACCAGCGTGCCATTGATGTAGACACTGATTTGGCGAAATAGATTATGTAATATACAATTTTCATAGGATATTCCATCGGCCCGAATTGGCATTGTGTTATCGGATTTCCGGACTTTCATTTGTAAATCTATAAATTTTGAAGACATGTCCATAAAGTAGTCTTCATTGGAATAAATTTGAAAGTGGGTATTATCGGAGAGGGGTTGTTGAGGATAAAATTGTTCGTAATATCCATGCTTGACCCTCACATCTACATTTTCTGCATTGAATAGATTCAATGATGAGGTGATTGAAGGTTGAGAATCCTTATGTGGTAGGCAGGACATCTTAAGAGAAGAAATCTAATTTCGATCTAACAATTCTCTTCCTGGGGCTTCTTCTTCTGTTTACACTACGTGTCGGATTTTTCCTTCTTTTCTTCGACAAGAGTGGTGATGTCTTTCGTTTCTGACCTGAGTGGAGACTGATGAGTGATGCAGTGTTGCTCGACCTTTTTAACCTTTTCAATTTTGTTTTAATCTCTCGCCAAGGGTTCGCGCATTGGACCTGAGATTGTCCGAAGCACTTTTTTTAAAATCCTTGCTAAAGCCCCAATCGTTTAGTGTAGAGGATGCAAAATCTGTCGCAGCTGGTACAAGATATTTTCTAGCCAGAGGTAGTGCAGAGCGAAAGAGCTTAGCAAACCAACTGCCAAGACCGTAGTCAGACATTGACGAGCGACCTTTGTAATAGCCCATTCCATTGCCCTGTCGTCTTGGGTCAAGAGTATTGACATAGCAGTCAATATCAGGACAAGTGAATACAACTTTTCTATTAGACATCTTGTTGTTGAACGATGGGACGAAAATGGCATGTAATCACAGCCAAACCTTTTGAAATTGCTATGGGATCACCTAATTCAGTTCTTAGTGTTAACTGACAGAGTTCCAAATATGAAGTGTTTACGGGAATATACTGAAGATGCTTTATATTGTAGTTGTGAATATGTTCTTGATTGGTTTTTCGTTCAAGAACTCGTAGGAGGGGAACATTTGAATTACCAACCCGAAATGTTTCCACAAATGAAGCGTAGAGAAATATACAAGTGTCCGTGGAGAAAGCAGGTAGGTAGTCAGCAAAAATGAAATTAGTGTTTCCGGCACTTTTACCATTGATTATATTGAGCTTAAAGCCAAGAACATCCTTTAGGTTATCATTGAGAATAACTTTTTCATCGGCAATAAGTGAACTAATATAGATCTTACCCTCCTCCTTTGAATAGTTGAAATGAAAAGCTCCTTTTTTACGAGCGGAAATTCTTTTATTAATAGAACGACATAAATCATTCATACAGGTTAGCTCCTCGTAGGGTAATTCAATATATGGATAATTCATCCAATTGATTTTTTGAATTTGTTCTTGATCACTTGAGGGTGGTGGCGGCCAATCATAGGGTCTAATTTTTATATCATATTTACGATCTTTTCTCAGGATGTCGTTGGTATTTTTGAGAATACAGTCGACAAGAGCCACTTCATACGTCGAATTTGATGGTGGGGGAGAGTTTTGTCCAAAAATCACTTGTTCTATTCAAGTCATTGTAGAGAGGATCAGAAACATTGGACATGAAAGTCACATAGAAATCATTGGGCATTGTTAATGTCTTCAGCACTGACCCAAGAATCAAAATCTGAGTTGTATCCTAGCCAACGAACAAGCAACTGTCTCTTGCCCCTACGAGTACGACTCTTTAATATCTTTTCAATTTGATAAATTTCACTAGTGTTTCTAACTTTTTGCAGTTCATATTCATAAAAACCGCCGAGAATCTCTTCATCTTTGGTGTCTCGCAGTCGATATGTCGTGGGTTCGGTGTCCAGGATTTTGGACACTATAAAAAGTTCAGTGCTCCATAAATAATCCCCCTTTTCAAAAATATTGGTGGTTCTATTAATTCGAACAGTATCACCAACATTGAATTTCTTCTTCACATTTTTTTTTCTTTTTCACCATTGGAATATTGCTTTAGAAGGGCATCAAATGTATTTTCACTGTAATGAACTTCCCGAGGGCTTGAGTTGGACAGAGATCGATGAGGTCGATGGTTGTATATCCGCATGATTTTATCTAAATCATGAATAAAAGCCGGTGTATTTTTCAGTGTACAATATCTTGAAATTAATAGAAGAATCGTTCTTATTAATCGTTCAGCCAATGTAGCCTTTATTGGGCTGTGACTATGATAAAGTGTTGTATTATATTTCAATAGAACCTTTTGCACATGGGGATTAACAAATTCACTGCCACGATCCGATTGAATTTTTCTATACGAATCCTGTTCAAGAATACTTTCAATGGCCTGAGCAACTTCAACACCTCTCTTTGACCGTAATGGAATGGCATAGGCATAGCGACTAAAGACACTGATTGCCACCAGAATATATTTGTTGGGTGCATTGTGACGCCGTTGAACTGCGTCTAAAGTTAAAAGATCCGTTTGCATTATATGCAGAGGGAAAAAGGCTTTAGTTTGTCGATATTGTTTGCCACGAAGCCTGTGATTCCGATGCAGTGTGTAACTCGGTTCATTCTCTAGATACTCTTTTGCTTTTTCAATGTGCTGCCGGAGACAACTTTAGAAAGGGTTTTGGGAGAACTTAAACTTCCCGCTTCACCAATTTTTTCATAGACACCTTTCAGAACTTCATCCATTTTGAACGCAAACACGTAGTGTAATGTCCACTCCCCTTTTGCACACTGGAGGGTGAATCAATTCGTCTTCGCTTTTGACTAGCAGCCACAGGTGTTATAAAATCATTGCTGCTGCTGCTGCTACTGATAGTATTTTCAAATATTGAATCTTCTTCTTTTTTTTTTAAATGGTGTTGGTGTTGGTGTTGTTGGAGGACTATATTCTTTTAGTTTCTTTAGAATTTGCTTATTGCCAATAAGACTTTTGGGAAAGTTTGATACACTTAGAAAGGTGTATAGATTATTGTCAAATGATAAAAGTCTTTTACGATTCGTCACCATATCACAAATTAAATCAACTAGATTATAACTTTTTACCTGAATTATAATTCGTTTCCCTGTGCTATCGACTTGAACTTGATGTTCATCACCAGTTTCCAACATGAGATATGATAATACTCTTTTACTCTGTTCTCGATAGGTCAGTGGCAATAGGTTTCCAATTTTCGATACAATCGAATTCAATTCCTTCTCCTTTGATTGTGCAGAATCTTGAGGAGATGTTTCCTGTTTAGAGGGATCGGTAACAGTGGCGGCGGTGGGTCTCTCACGATAAGGTTTATGTTTGTCCATACGTCGCAATGCATCTTGAAGTAAAAGCAGTTTTTTGTCATCGGCAATATTCTCATCATTAATGAATTTGCTTAGATTGTCTTCAAAATGTTCGACGGGCGAGTGGACAAGTTCAAATGGTGTCAATTTATAGGGTTTTGCCATTCTCTCTCTAGAGAAAACTGTTTACAAGTCCTGCAATTATTGGCAGTAAAAGTGTGAAAAAGCTACCGCCCGCTTGAAGGAGGCGTTTTCTTTTAAAATTGTTTCCCTTGTTTTTACAAGCCAAGGCGCGTACAGTGGAACGATGTTGCTTTGTCTATTGTCTAACACCTTTTGGCAGTTGAATATTGCCCTCAGTTAAATTTAAACAAAGTTCAGATATTAGATTAATGAAATCATTGTCAACACCATGTTTGAGTATAGCTTTCCTAAGCAAGGGTTTTGAAGTGCTTAAAACGGAAAATAAATGCCGTTGTTCGTGTAGTTTCTTCAGTGTCATAACGCCAACTAATAGCCCTTTCTACTGTTCACCGGAAGATATACTGTAATTTCATTGTTGAAAATGTCGGTGACTACGCGTAGATCCTCGGGTGTGCTCTGATTAAGATCCAGCAAAATATAACCGTAGGGTTTATTAGTCGCCTGAGTGTACGCTGACAACAGAAATTTAGGGGCGCCGGGGTATATCTGTTTATTGAGAGTTATGAACGAGCTAGAATCACGAACAACTCGATAGATAATATAGATGGTGCAATTCAAAGCAAGGGTTCGCATACATTTGCTCTGATGAAACAGATTGTGTAGAACTAGGGTTACGGAAATTTGTTCATGGTGGGAGCGAACAGTGAACAGTTGTAACATTTCCTGTGAGAACTGTTCAATGGATTCAGCCAAATCATCAATAATCAACCAAGAGTTCGATTCAATACTATTGAAAACATCAAGTCTCCGTATGAATTGTATTGGTATGGTTGTGGCAATTGCTTTTATTTGATCATAGGACTAAGGCCAAATACTATAGCAATAGTAGATTTTTTTCGGGTTTTCCAAAAACCCGAAAAAAATTAGATTTTTGAATTATTCTAGTTAAGAGTGTTGTTTTCCCTGACATTGAGGGACCACACAGAAACGATCTGAAGGGTGTTTTAAATTGATACATGTTGCTGCTGCTGTTGACAACAGTTGGACTACAACTAACTCTAAATCATACGTGTCCAATGAATAAGTAGTAGTAGTAGCAATAATTTTCCCATAGATCTGTCTAGTACGTCAACAAGAGTAACAACAAAAAAACAATGGCAGCATTTATTTCGGTAACATGAAAACTCTATTTGTTCAACATGAACCTGACAACGATATGAATAACACTTGTTCAACAAGAACCTGACAACAATATTTCATGATCATTCATTTCGGCAACATGAAAACTCTATTTGTTCGAAATGAACAACAATGATAAAAATGACACTTTATGTACAACATAAAAATAAAACACTTTTTGTCCATGAAGAGCAATACTTATTGTCTTAAAACACTTTTAGTCCATCAACATGAACACTATCTGTACAACACTTATTGTCTTTAAACACTTTTTGTCCAGCAACAACAACACTTGAAAACAACACTTGAAAAAAAAACACTTGGAACATGAACTAGCACAGTTGAACATTATGAATTTAAAAGTGGGGTCCCCCCTGGGGCCGCGGGGCCGAAGGCCGGCCGGCCGCGGGCGGTACCCCCCCCCCCCCCCCCCGGGAAGAGCGGCCGCAGGAAGGGCTTGACGTTGGTTGAGGGCTTGACGTTTCACCAACTCGGGGTAGAGGGACGGATTCCAGTTGGTGAAATCCATCCGCGAGCTGATGTGTTCCCCCTTTTCTAGATCACCCAATAAATCCTCGGTTTTTACCTTTAACAGCAGAGAATCTGTATCCCCATAGTAAACTTGATCCTCCCCCTACCGTGGCCATTGCACCTTGCACACATTGTTAAAAAACGACAACATGAGCTTTTTGGAAATTTCTAGTACTGAACAACCTCCTGCTATATTCTTGTTCAGTACCACATTTCGCTTTTTCCTGTGTAGAAGAACCATGCCAGCCTCTATGCTCGTGAATGATGTAAAATTGGGATCGGCAATAATTCGTGCACACTCTAGAGGGTCAGTCACAACATTGCATGGAGATCTGTTACGTACGCTTTCACACATTTTGCCAAGCGCTGAATTTAGAATGAGCTTGTACATTCCCTTCTCTACTCTGGAGTTTGCCCTAGAGCGTTTATCAACAAAAGTGTCGATAAACGTCTTCAGATATGCTTTCTGATTGAACTGCAGGACCCTATGTATTTTGGTGATCTTGAAACCATTGTTCACCATCCAGTGCAAAAGCACATGGTGAACAACGACATTCTCCTTAGGGTCCAAATCAGCAATCAGTTTTTGCTTAGAGGGGGTCCTGTGCATCCCCATATCCTCAACCAATGATCGATTGTAGGGGCTCAGTGGGTCCCTGCTCACGGGTTGATTGGTACAGGGAAAAACAAAATCTCTGACTGAATCGTGAAGCGCCAGTGGAATGTGCCCGTCAATTTCAAAGAACCATCCTTGTGGCCCATTGTCCTCGACGGTGGTAATGTCGGGGAGCTCACAAGGATTCTCAAGCCATTGATAGTTCCCACACGGCAAAGAGTAGTGAGACATTGCTGAGGGGTACAGTGAGTTCATGTCCAAGAACACTGCATTTGACTTTGCACCGGTGCTGTTTTGTCCGCTCGGACTGGTTGACAAGACGCGGTCCCCATGAAAAACATACCCTCCCCTCATTGAACGCTCTACAAAAAGGTGCTGATCTACATCGGTGATTAGGCCTATTTCCTCCCTACTAATTTTTAAAATCAAATCCATCACCAAATGTGGCGTGGAAAAATAGTAGCCTATATCTAACCCGAACTCTGAATAGATTTGGTCTGTGTTCTTGCAGACTATATCCAACAGAGCTAAAACGTCACTGGCCAAGTACAGTCTACAATAATCCCATCCATTTTTACAATTCCCCTTAGCCCACACCTTCTTGGCAAACTCATATTCCTCGGCTGTGCATCCACTACTGGTCAGTGAATTGTAAAAAGCTTCAATTGGAGGTAGTTTCACCTCGCTTAAGCGAGTGCCAGAACAGTAATAGTCGTATGCGTATACACCTTTGCAGGTCAACAGGTCATACATTTCACTGTCTGGAAAGTGCTGTTTAAGCAAGGGAAAGCTATCAAAATTGTCGCTTTTCTGCACTTGCATCAATTGACTCAATGCCTTGGGAAAAAAAACTAAAAGAATCTAAAAACCTGATTTTATTCCAGCACGTATGCCCATTATCCACTACCTGCCATTTCAGTTCGAAAAGTAACAACTTCTCGGTCGATTTAGGAATAACGTTATAGGTAAATGAATTATTTACCCATGGACTGTCTACTCCCCCTCCCTCCCTGTGCATATGTGCCAGTGCCGGTAAAATAAATTTTAAGTCGTAATTTGAGTTGTGAATAAAAACTGGGATAAAAAACTGCTGGCTAACATTTAAGTTACACGATTGATGCGCTACCCCTCTAAAATTACTACCCCCAGAGGATATTTCCTGCCACAAGTGATTATGGTCTCTGACTTTCCCCCTCCACCTTCTTTTCCCTTTAGTCCCCTTATCCCCCTCTACAACCTCCCCCTTACAAACCCAACATATTTTTTGACTTTTAGTCGCGAGACGATCCTCTGCAGACAACACCATAGGATAATGGGTATTTCTCAAACGAGAAATAGCGCCATTAGCTGTGCCAATTAGTTTAGTCAGTGCCTTGATCATACACTCCCCCTCATCCAATATTTCTACTATTTCTAACTACCGCATGGTGTTAGAATTGTCTCTTTACGCATGGGCATAGGACACTGAAATAGCTTGGTGTTCTTTGATTCGGTTTGGAAATCGAGGATCGTTCACCTCCACCAGCTTAGATTCACAATCCAAAGATATTTTGTTGCATTGGAGGAGGGTGTTTTGAAAATTTTTGAAGCGTAAAATGGCCCTATCCCCTGAAACCGTTTCCACTGTCTGGTAGCCATGCCGTCTACAATGCTTCATATAATTTTGCAGCTTTAATTCAGTCCAAAATCTAGACAGGTATGTCGGACAGTAGAAACGTGTCCCCCTAGTCTTACCCTCCCCCAGAACTCTACTGATGTCTGTGATCGGGTTAAAATGGCCAATTGAATTGGCAAGGTCACTAGATGGTGGTGTATACAACAACCAAACCCAGTGTTTGACTAATTCAATTGACCGACCCCTTACAGGGAGAACCACCCCCTTCTTTTTTGAACGAACCCCATCTTCAAATTCAGTTTCAAACTGAACCACAGTAATGCCGATATTTAAATGGGCATTGGCCCTTTCAAAAATATCAATGGATCTTAGCGTTAGTGGGTATTTTCCCTCTAGACAAGTGAAATCTACAATGGGGAAATTGGACCCTTCCTTCACATGTACAGCCCAATCGTCTAAATTCGTCTTGGTAGCGTCACTTGCTAGAGGCTCGAATGCTGATATGAGGAAAGCGTACTTGAAACA
This sequence comes from Artemia sinica, assembly GCA_027921565.1. Lineage (NCBI taxonomy): Eukaryota > Metazoa > Arthropoda > Branchiopoda > Anostraca > Artemiidae > Artemia > Artemia sinica. The sequence goes on from CM051274.1 coordinate 42,675,393, forward strand.
TTTTTCAGCTGTTTCAAAACAAATCCGCTGGACACCACGACAACCTACTAAATCTGGATTATAATTTAAAACTGTATCCCTATCATACCCTGCCCCCCTCTTAAAATAAAATCTTTCTTCAATTTACAAATATTCACACTAAAATTTTCAACATAAAGAACTACAGAGCCGCTCCCATTTTCATTAAAGTTCTCAAGATGCGCTATAACATGACCTACCCACTCGCAAAAAACACCCTCAAAATTTTCTAAATTCGGATAGATCAAACGCATCTCGGAGTGTATATAATGGTGGTAAACTTCACTTTTCCCCTCATTTAAAAAGAACACCTTTAAAACAATTGAAACCTTAATTGAATCCCTCCCCCCTCCCCATAATTGAATTTGGTTCTCCAGCAGTGCACGAATTTTATCTACATAGTCATGCACAATTTCTACAGGGTCAAACACAAAATTTCCCCCCATAAGTGAACTAAACGGGTCACCAAAAGTCGCAGTGTAGACAACTATTGCATTTAAAATTGTATTAGATAATTGAAAGTCTGGAAATGTCATAAATTGGACATTACCCCCTCCCCCTCTTGTATATTGTCACCACTCCCTCCCCCTCCACTTTGTTCAATATTTGGGGTATGGGAATCCACTTCAGTTGTTTGAAGTGGGAGTAGTGTATCGGAGGCTAGAGGAGGGTTCCCAGTTAATTCATTTGTAAAATCATTTAAAAGCTGTAGTGTGTTTTGAGTCAAGTCTCCCTGCTCAACTGCTCTTCAATCTACATTTAAAGGAAAATCATTTAAAAAATCTTCAATATTAAAAGGTATTTCATCGGAATTAACAATACCATCCCATTCATTGATATGTGAATTGTCCTGAATGGCATGAAATTCCGTAGACGCGAGATCTTCCTCTCCTTCTCCAACTGATGAGGACGGCGACATGGAATATGGTACCAATGGTCCAACCTATAAATGAAAAATAGCTTATTTTCAAAGTGTTCAAATCACCCCTACTGTTTTTAAAATTGAATTATTATTTACATATATGCTTGAAAACACACTTAATAGCAGTAGCATTTGATTAATTCACTACTCCATATATTCTGAAAGTTCCAATTTCCAACTTAATATAAGATATTTACAATCTAAAAGATGACATAGAATGCAATACTTAATGAAAATCTAAAACGCTTTACATTGAATGCAATTTGATTTTGTGCAAACAACTCCACCCCTCCCAATTTCCACTATTTAATTCCCCCCCCCCTCCGAGCCGGCCCAGCGCTTCCCCCGGCGCTTCTCGGGCGCCATAGCGCTTCCCGGGCTCCGCGGCTCCCCACCTTAATATAATGTATTTACAATCTAAAACATGACATAGTAGGTTTTGATTTTGTTCAAACAATCCCTCCAAATAAAATTTCATATTAATACTCTTTATCTGCTTTGGAAAAAAAACATGATTTGAAATGGATAGCCATCTCCTGTCATGATACACAACTCGTTCCGATAGAAAGTTGTTTTTTAAGAAATTTGTAGAGGCAAGATTAACCTTTCGTTTATATCGCAATAGAAATTACCTAACCTTACTATGACCAGAATATAGTGCCTTTTTTGGCTTCACTAATCTAATTTAGCAGGGTGAATGCATGCACTTGACATGATTCAAAAGGGAGAACATTATATTTCCTTTGGGAGAAAAAATCTTTTAATATCTCTGACATACTTTTACTGTTTTCAAAAATGGCGAAAAGAAAAGGCCTAAAAAAGTTGGAAGAAATAGGTAGATATTTCTATAGCTAGAGGTAAAAATGCTTACATTTGCAAATTCCGTCTGGGCTTGGGTGTCGGATGGACCTGGCATAGCATGCTCGAGGGCAACCTCCTGACCTAGCGTTGGTGGGGCAGCTATTAAAGGTCCAAGGAGAGCGGATGGGCAAGCGATGTCACAATCCTGGCCAGATTGGGCTGCGGCTTGGGCAGGCAACACTTGTTTGGGTGGCTTCGGCCAGCGACCATATTGTATGACTGTCGCCTTCGCAGGGGCCGCATTATTACCCCTTGCTCTATTCGATGGAGGGGCCGCAATACATTCTTCACAATTTGCCTTAAAAGAAGAGAAAAAATTAGCATTGAAATAATTTTCCTCTTTTTCAAAGAAGGAAAATTACTATCCCCTAACCATAATTTTGTCTAGAAAGCATTTATCACTAAGAAGCCTCCCCCCCCAAGCCAAAAGCAAAGCAAAAAGTAAAATTTACGAGAAATGCTCCTATTTTTACCTTGTTGAGAAAAAATTAAATACACAACTTGTGAGAAATCGAACCCAAAAAGCATAGAAATTCTATTTTTACCATTTAGAAAATAAATCCCCTTCCCCCCTCCCCCATATAAACACTGAGTACTCAAAATGAAAAACAAATACTATATGCAACTATTTATCATAAGCAACACCTGATCCCTCTTGCATTTCATAAGATTTACTGTAGAAAGATATGTCACTAATTTGACCGGAACAAAAAGTGTTTTCCTGTGAAACCTACAAAAAGCTTAATCCTCTGGTTTCATAGATACCGGATGACTGTTGACAGGATGCGGTAATTAACCCTATTTAAATCTTTTACGGTACTGATAAAGGATAGGGTGACAACTTAAATGGAATCAGCATATTAATAGCTGACAGAAGTCAGTGGACACTTTAAATCACAATACAGAAAAGCAAGAATTTTATCGAAAAAAGACAATTATTTCTATTGGAAGAATTATACTTGTAAAAACAGTGGAGTGGGGGGTTTGAGAGGGTTAGGTAGTAAAAAGAGCATATTTTATGCTTTCTATCGAGTATAAAGATAGCATGGTGGAGTTTGTATTGTGGGGGAGGGGGGACTTACCTAAATATACTGGAGGGTGACCAAGGAAAATAATTTTATTTTGAAAATAAAAAATAAAAATGTACTAAAACAGAACTTACATTGCTAATTGTGGCTGCCAAGGCTTCAAACTCATCAATAACATTCATTCTTGTTCTTTCAACTGTGTCACAATACTTTCTGATAATTTAATCACAATGCATGTCCGTTATATACGAAATCTCAAGGGCGAAATGTTATGTAATGGGGAAAATCATATGTAAGCGAGTCTCTGATTGGTCTAGAAAGGAGATGTAACCGAGTCTCTGATTGGCTGAGAAGGATGCATGTACTTCCAGTTTCCTATTCCTGGATCTTAACATTCGCCCCGAGCGTGCACTTTGCCAAACAACAAAAAGCCATATTTGTTTCTTAGTTCCCCTTTCGTAAATCAATACATTCTCCCCACCGATTATGTAAATCAAGTTCTCGGAAATTCACTTCCCTCTCGAGTCCTAGATCAATACATTGCCCCTAGCGTGCACCTGGACGAAAAATAACAACAACAACAAATAAGTTGACCTTGAAACATCCATCAAAGTGAGAAAAATCCTGTTTTTCCATTCTCACTGACAAAAACCATAAAACATCCATAAATTGCTGTACTCGTGGCTGTTTTTTTTCATTCTCACTGACAAAAACCATAAAAACAGACATAAATTGATGTTGACATCCATGAAAAACATCAAATAAATTGACCGACACTCATAACCATCCAAGAAACATCCATAAAAGTGAGAAAATTCCTGTTTTTTCATTCTCACAGACAAAAACCATAAAAACATGCATAAATTATGTAAAAGAGTTGTAGGTGGCAGCAGGGGTGAGCAATGGGACCTCATGAGGCCTTTCTACCAATAGATATTAATGTAAATTAATAAATAAATCTTAAAACGAGTGAAACTTAAGTTTAATATGCAAATCAAGCTTGAAAAGAACAAAAATCACTACAAACAAGAGTTTGTAGAATGTCTCTGGGCCCATTCAGTTTTCATTCAGCGCTCGTCTGATGAACATCGCCTCGGGGAGCGTTGCTTGCAAGTGAAATACGAAATAGAATTTAGACTCTTCTGATAATATCTCTGGACTGTTATTTATATATGATTATTGATCGTGATTTGGATTACTGAAGCAGGAACACGTAAGAAGTGTGTATATGTCTTGAAATTTAAATCTGTAACAGAGGATTTTTATTTATATATTTTTCATACGGATAACCTTGAAACCAGGTACTTAACTATGCAATTGGTATTTAATGTGACATTTCAGAAATAAGTATGAATCATTTCTCTGAATGAAAATCTCTTTTCATTCAGCGTTGCTTGCAAGTGAAATACGAAATAGAATTTAGACTCTTCTGATAATATCTCTGGACTGTTATTTATATATGATTATTGATCGTGATTTGGATTACTGAAGCAGGAACACGTAAGCAGTGTGTGGGAGAATTGAAATTTTTGAAAAATGAATAACTCAAACGGAGCGACTATAGCTTTAACTTAGGGTATGCCTGAGGGTACAGCCAGTGCTCAGTTTTTACAGGAAATTAATTTCAAGCTAGCTCTGATACCACGATTAATTGAGGCTACTGAAAAGACTTTGCCGGACGTTTTAGTGAAGGTTACATCAGTTGAAAGCCAGTTTTCTTCTTTGAACCAAAAACTATCTGAAAATGTCAAAGCTTGTGAAGAGATGAAAGGAGAAATTGAGATGCTTCGGAAGAATTTACGAGCAGCTACCATGCGGGCTGACGCATTTGATGAAGAACTGAGAATGTTTAATGTTGTCCTATATAACTTCGAACCTATTAATCCTGCTATATATACGCTGAAGCAAGAAATAATTATATTTCTTAATAAGTGTATACCGGACTTAAATCTGAACCGTTGTGACGTCAAAGACGTGTTCAGAATGCGTGCGGGACCAGTCTTGCTAAAGATGAACTCTGTTGAATTTCGCGGGATAATTCTCAAGTCTAATCCCCTTTTGAAGAGGAATGGGTTGTCGGCTGCCCCTGATTATAGTGCCAGGCAAAGGGAAGCCCGTAAAAACCTTAAACCGGTCTTAGAGTACGCTTTGTCGAAACACCACCAAGCTGGGCTCAGGGGTGAAAAGTTATACATCGACGGCAGAGTGTTTGCTTATGACTTTCCTTCGAAATGTGTTAAGGAAGTAACCACCAGCTCTAAGGAAGTGAACAAACAGGGGCCTCATCGAAACGGGTTAGCAGAAACAAGAGAAGTCGAACTAGCTAAAGAACCGGCTAGCAAAAAAAACGGAGATTTTGTCGCTGGCAGAGTGGTGTCTGAAAGCTCTGAGAGTGATAGTCAAGCCGAGAGTGATATCGAGACGGTGATCGAATTTAATATACGTGATCCGAAACCAAATTTCTCGAAAGTAGCTCCGTGTCCTATCCGGAATTCTCCAATAGCTGCGAAAAATACTGAAAAGCGAAAAGCCTGGGAGGTCATAAGCCTGGACGATCAAAATCGTATTGATGCCCGTAATGTTGCAAGAAAGGACTCTAGATCTGGCGGCGGAAGAGCTAACTACAGAGGTCAGTCGAGGAGCACCAAAGCTGTGTCATCAAAAGATTATTATAGACTTTCATACTTACCTGATGAGCCAGAAACGCCCTTTGTCCTGCCGACCCATGACCAGCTTGTTCTAAGTGAATAGGGACAGCGTGGCCATGTTCACCCTATGCGAGTAATCATATGGAATGTCCAGGGTATGAGAAATAAGGTTAAACAAGTACTGAAGGACCTAGGTGGTGTTGATATTATTGCTCTTGTGGAGTCGTGGCATAGTGACGAAACAGTGCCTTATTTTGAAGGATACTGGGTAGAAAATGTGGCGCGTAAACCAACAAAGAATACGAGATATTATGGAGGTATTTTGTTGTTAATTAAGCAAGGTCATTTCCGTAAACATTCTCGAATTTCTTGTGTATCGGAGAATATTATATGGGTTCGGATTCATCTTGTTAGTGGTAAAAGTTTGATTTTAGGTGCCGTGTATATTGCCCCCCAGAATAGTTCGTGTGTAGTAGAAGTGACATGGGATTTATTAGAGGAGGAGCTTAGGCGATTGCGATCACGTTTTTATAAGGATTATTTTTTGGTGGTGGGGGACTTTAAAGCCGTGAGAAGAACACAAAACCTAATATTTTTTTTTATATATAATTTCTTTGGTTTCTGCAGACTGAGATAACCGATTTCATTTGGTTTCTGCAGATTGAAATTAGTGTATGCATAGGCCAAAAGGCTGTTTTACCAAAATGCTCTACAGAATGACAGTACCTTTTGCACAGTTTAGAGCTTGATTAATCCATTGAACAATTAACAGGTTTCTAAGAAGAGTCTTAGGTCTAAATACTCAATAGAAAATTATACTTTCTTATAGAATTTCATTCTTAAATAATTTTAAAAGACTATGTTTATTACTGGCTTTAAAGATCGAAAAGTTTCGGATTCAAAAAATTTCTTACAAGAAGGGCCGGAAAAAGGCGATTGGAGCGATTGGGCCCAATCGGGTCCCGCGTTTAAAAGGACCCCGGGCCACCATCAGAGGCAACGCTATAGCATTGCCTGTAGTAAAGGCCATACGGCTCCAATGTTTGATTTTTTATTTTTATTTTTCCCAGAGGCACTTCATATGGAAGGGGTTGTCGTAGAAACATCAAAGGGGGCTCATTCGATTCGAAATCAAGAGTTCTAGTGCCCTTTTTAATAGTCGAAAGAGGGCAACTGATTGGAGGGTAACTAGCCCCCCCCCCAAGCCCACCATTCTCCCAAACACATCCAATCAACATTTTCAGATAACCATTTTGTTCAGCGTAGTCGATTTCCAGATAGAAAATATGTTTTTGAGGAGGACACTGACACTTCCCCGCAACCCTCAGGACAAGGGTTTTAAGTTATGCCCAGGGGACATATAAGAACGATGTTGGCACAATGTGTTATCTATTTTTTTTTTCCTTTAGAGCAGGGCACTTCGTATCGAAGAAGTTGTCGTAGAAACTTTGGAAAGGGAAATTGTCGTAGAAACTCCTTCAATTGGAAATTGGAGTGGCTTGTGCCCTTTTTAATAGTTGAAAGTGATTGGAAGGCAACTAACACCCCTTCCACGCCCACCATTTGCCGAAACACATTCAATCAAAATTTTGAGATAGCCATTTTGTTCAGCGTAGTTGATTTCCAGACAGAAATTATGTTTTTCAGGAGGACACTCCCCCACAGGCTTCAGGGGAAGGGTTGTAAGTTATGCCCTGAGGGCATATAAGGTTTTTATAGAAGCATTTGTCGTAGAAACTTCAAAAAAGGCTCATCCGATTGAAAATTCAAAGGGCTAGAATCGTTCTTGATAGTCGAAAGTGATTGGAGGGCAACTAACCCCCCTCTCATGCCCACCTGTTCCCCAAACACGTCCAATCAAAATTTTGAGATAGCTATTTTATTCAACGTATTTTTAAGTTCTGGAAATTAGGGCTTTGAGGATGACAACCCCCCCCCCCACAGCCTTCAGGGCAAGGGTTGTAAGTTATGCCCTGGGGGCAAATAAGGTTTTGTATAGACAGCGTTGTCGTAGAAACTTCAGAAAGGGCTCATTCGATTGGAAATTTAAATGGCTAGTTCCCTTTTTAATAGTCGAAAGTGATTCTAAGGGAACTGACACCCCTTCCACGCCCACCATTTCCCCAAACACATCCAATCAAAATTTTGATATAGCCATTTTGTTCAACGTAGTTGAAAGTTCTGGAAATTATATGTTTGAACAGGACACTCCCCCCACAGTGTTCAGGGGCAAGGGTAATAAGTTATGCCTTGGGGGCATATATGCTTCTTATAGAAGGAATGCTCGTATAAACTTCAGAGAGGGCTCATTTGATTGGGAATTGAAAGTTCTAGTTCACTTTTTAAGGGTCAAAAGATATTGGAGGGTAACCAGCTCCCCCCCTCCAAACCCTTTTTTCTCAAATGCATCCAATAAAAATTTTAAGATAGCTATTTTGTTAAAAATAGTTCAAAGATCATATAACAAAAATTCCAGTATCGACACAACTCCCCAGGGCCCGGGGGCAGGCGTTGTAAGTTTTGCCCTAGGGGTATATATTGGTCTTATGGAAGGGATACATGTATTAACTTCAATGAGGGCTCATTTGATAGGAAATTGAAAGTTCTAGTTCACTTTTTAAGAGTCAAAAGAGATTGGACGGCACCTAGCCCCCCCCCCCCACACGCTTTTTTCCCTCAAACCCATTCGATAAAAATTTGAGATAGCTTTTTTTTAACTTAATGGCTGTCTCAAAATTTTGTTGGATGTATTTGGGGAAAAAGGGGCGTGGGCCAGTTAACCTCCAGGGGGCCAAGTGGCCCTCCAATCACCTTTAACCCTTAAAAAGGGCACTAGAACTCTCGATTTCCATTCGAATATACCCTCTTTGAAGTTTCTACGACGACCCCTTCCATATGAAGTGCCTCTTGGAAAAAAATAATAATAATTAGAGGCAATGCTGTAGCATTGTTTATAGTAAAGGCCATACGGCTCCAATGTTTTATTATTATTATTATTATTTATTTTTTTCCCAGAGGCACTTCATACGGAAGGGGTCGTCGTAGCAACTTCAAAGGGGGCTCATTCGATTGGAAATCGAGATTTCTAGTTCCTTTTTTAACAGTCGTAAAAAAAAACATCAAGAAACCTCTTTAACAAAACTGCTGGTATACCACCTATTCCTGGCCCTGCTCCTCCCTTCATCTTCTTAACTACTTTCCTAACTTCATCTGAGGTTACCTCCTTCACTAACTCATAATCTTTTTCTTTCATCGGAAACTGCGGAGCAACCCTTGATTCTTCACTATCATGGCCACTAAAATCTTCATCTATACTCTCAAGAAAACAAGGCCAAGTATTAGCTTCGGGGATTTGTAATTGGCCTTTTCCTTGTCCATTCTCCTGCCTTATTCCTGACCAAAATTGCTTTGTTTCCCCTGCCATATAAGTCTTCTCTATCTCTTTCTGTTCCTCTCTAATTTTCTCTCGTGTTTTCCTCCGTTTTAGCCTATTATATTCCCTTCTCCTTTCCTTAAACCGTAAAAACAAGCTCTGTCTTTCTTCCTCTACAGAGCAAGCATTTACCAAATCTAATAACTCCTCCAACTCCTTTTTAAAAGAACTACATTCATCATCAAAGAAAAAATCATTTTCATATTTGGTTTCTCTGACACACGAGCACACTCATAAATCACAAAACCCAAATCTTCCAAAATTTCATCTATATCTCTTGTTTCATCATGCAGACTCTCAACTTTCTCAATTATTTCAGGCCTCAAAAACTCCTCTTTCATCAACTCCAGCTCCTCTTTACTCCATTTACTCTTTAAAAACATCCCTGAAAAACAAAGATCCTTTGTAACCCTCCTAGTAGGACTATCACCTTTTTTTTCCTTGGAACTTCTCAATAGAAAGCTATCTTATACTCCGAGCTGGGCTCCATATATGGGCATAGAGTCCCTAGGGAGATGGTTTTCTCACTGAGAATGAAAAAACAGGATTTTTCTCACTTTGATGAATGTTTTCTGGATTATTGAGTCTAACGGGGAACAGGGTCAATGACACTTCTTTCAAGATCTTGTTTTGTTGTTGATGTTTTGGCAAAGTGCATGCTCGGGGCGAATGTTAAGTTCCAGGAATAGGAAAACAGGATCACGTGTGACAGATGATGTCATGGTTGATTGATTTGACACGAAAGGGGAATTAATTTGTTTTTTCTAAGGGGAATTATTGATTCACGAAAGGGGAATTAATTTATTGTTTCCAAGGAGAATTGTCTCCGAGACGAAGTTTATTAATATCTTTGGAGTTCGACCAGGAGAAGTGTTTCCGGAATTATTGATTCGCGAAAGGGGAATTAATTTATTGTTTCAAGGAGAATTGTCTCCGGGACGAAGTTTATTAATATCTTTGGAGTTCGACCAGGATAATTGTTTCCGGAATTACTGATTCACGAAAGGGGAATTAATTTATTGTTTCCAAGGAGAATTGTCTCCGAGACGAAGTTTATTAATATCTTTGGAGTTCGACCAGGAGAATTGTTTCCGGGCGAATGTTTTGATCTTAGAGATGAAGAGATTAACGCTGGAAAGGGTTTCTTAGTAATTTGAAATGTGACAGGGCAGGGATGCCAAAAACAAAAGGAACACGCTGAGATTACGTTTAGGAATTATTTGGGTGAAACTGTTTTAGACATTTTAGGGAATTATTTCGGCGAAACAGTTAGAGGCATTTTAAAAGATGATTTTAGAAGATGTTTTAGAAGAGGATTTGAGTGTGGTCGTTATAATACACAAGTTCCATTTGAACAGTGTCGTGAGGTCCCCTACCCCAACCCCAAAGGGCTCAGATCCCCCTACCCCAACCCCCAAAGTCCCTCCCGGGTCCCCAAAGGGTCCCCCCCCCTTTATAGATATAGATGAAATTTTGGAAGATTTGGGTTTTGTGATTTATGAGTGTGCTCGTGTGTCAGAGAAACCAAATATGAAAATAATTTTTTTTTTTTGATGATGAATGTAGTTCTTTTAAAAAGGAGTTGGAGGAGTTATTAGATTTGGTAAATGCTTGCTCTGTAGGGGAAGAAAGACAGAGCTTGTTTTTACGGTTTAAGGAAAGGAGAAGGGAATATAATAGGCTAAAACGGAGGAAAACACGAGAGAAAATTAGAGAGGAACAGAAAGAGATAGAGAAGACTTATATGGCAGGGGAAACAAAGCAATTTTGGTCAGGAATAAGGCAGGAGAATGGACAAGGAAAAGGCCAATTACAAATCCCGAAGCTAATACTTGGCCTTGTTTTCTTGAGAGTATAGATGAAGATTTTAGTGGCCATGATAGTGAAGAATCAAGGGTTGCTCCGCAGTTTCCGATGAAAGAAAAAGATTATGAGTTAGTGAAGGAGGTAACCTCAGATGAAGTTAGGAAAGTAGTTAAGAAGATGAAGGGAGGAGCAGGGCCAGGAATAGGTGGTATACCAGCAGTTTTGTTAAAGAGGTTTCTTGATGTTTTTTTTTACGACTGTTAAAAAAGGAACTAGAAATCTCGATTTCCAATCGAATGAGCCCCCTTTGAAGTTGCTACGACGACCCCTTCCGTATGAAGTGCCTCTGGGAAAAAAATAAATAATAATAATAATAATAAAACATTGGAGCCGTATGGCCTTTACTATAAACAACGCTACAGCGTTGCCTCTAATTATTATTATTTTTTTCCAAGAGGCACTTCATATGGAAGGGGTCGTCGTAGAAACTTCAAAGAGGGTATATTCGAATGGAAATCGAGAGTTCTAGTGCCCTTTTTAAGGGTCAAAGGTGATTGGAGGGCCATTTGGCCCCCTGAAGGTTAACTGGCCCACGCCCCTTTTTCCCCAAATGCATCCAACAAAAATTTTGAGACAGCCATTAAGTTAAAAAAAAGCTATCTCAAATTTTTATCGAATGGGTTTGAGGGAAAAAAGCGTGTGGGGGGGGGCTAGGTGCCGTCCAATCTCTTTTGACTCTTAAAAAGTGAACTAGAACTTTCAATTTCCTATCAAATGAGCCCTAATTGAAGTTAATACAGGTATCCCTTCCATAAGACCAATATATACCCCTAGGGCAAAACTTACAACGCCTGCCCCCGGGCCCTGGGGAGTTGTGTCGATACTGGAATTTTTGTTATATGATCTTTGAACTATTTTTAACAAAATAGCTATCTTAAAATTTTTATTGGATGCATTTGAGAAAAAAGGGTTTGGAGAGGGGGAGCTGGTTACCCTCCAGTATCTTTTGACCCTTAAAAAGTGAACTAGAACTTTCAATTCCCAATCAAATGAGCCCTCTCTGAAGTTTATACGAGCATTCCTTCTATAAGAAGCATATATGCCCCCAAGGCATAACTTATTACCCTTGCCCCTGAAGACTGTGGGGGGAGTGTCCTGTTCAAACATATAATTTCCAGAACTTTCAACTACGTTGAACAAAATGGCTATATCAAAATTTTGATTGGATGTGTTTGGGGAAATGGTGGGCGTGGAAGGGGTGTCAGTTCCCTTAGAATCACTTTCGACTATTAAAAAGGGAACTAGCCATTTAAATTTCCAATCGAATGAGCCCTTTCTGAAGTTTCTACGACAACGCTGTCTATACAAAACCTTATTTGCCCCCAGGGCATAACTTACAACCCTTGCCCTGAAGGCTGTGGGGGGGTTGTCATCCTCAAAGCCCTAATTTCCAGAACTTAAAAATACGTTGAATAAAATAGCTATCTCAAAATTTTGATTGGACGTGTTTGGGGAACAGGTGGGCATGAGAGGGGGGTCAGTTGCCCTCCAATCACTTTCGACTATCAAGGACGATTCTAGCCCTTTGAATTTTCAATCGGATGAGCCCTTTCTGAAGTTTCTACGACAACGCTGTCTATACAAAACCTTATTTGCCCCCAGGGCATAACTTACAACCCTTGCCCTGAAGGCTGTGGGGGAGTGTCCTCCTGAAAAACATAATTTCTGTCTGGAAATCAACTACGCTGAACAAAATGGCTATCTCAAAATTTTGATTGAATGTGTTTCGGCAAATGGTGGGCGTGGAAGGGGTGTTAGTTGCCTTCCAATCACTTTCAACTATTAAAAAGGGCACAAGCCACTCCAATTTCCAATTGAAGGAGTTTCTACGACAATTTCCCTTTCCAAAGTTTCTACGACAACTTCTTCGATACGAAGTGCCCTGCTCTAAAGGAAAAAAAAATAGATAACACATTGTGCCAACATCGTTCTTATATGTCCCCTGGGCATAACTTAAAACCCTTGTCCTGAGGGTTGCGGGGAAGTGTCAGTGTCCTCCTCAAAAACATATCTTCTATCTGGAAATCGACTACGCTGAACAAAATGGCTATCTGAAAATGTTGATTGGATGTGTTTGGGAGAATGGTGGGCTTGGGGGGGGGCTAGTTACCCTCCAATCAGTTGCCCTCTTTCGACTATTAAAAAGGGCACTAGAACTCTTGATTTCGAATCGAATGAGCCCCCTTTGATGTTTCTACGACAACCCCTTCCATATGAAGTGCCTCTGGGAAAAATAAAAATAAAAAATCAAACATTGGAGCCGTATGGCCTTTACTATAGGCAATGCTATAGCGTTGCCTCTGATGGTGGCCCGGGGTCCTTTTAAACGCGGGACCCGATTGGGCCCAATCGCTCCAATCGCCTTTTTCCGGCCCTTCTTGTAAGAAATTTTTTGAATCCGAAACTTTTCGATCTTTAAAGCCAGTAATAAACATAGTCTTTTAAAATTATTTAAGAATGAAATTCTATAAGAAAGTATAATTTTCTATTGAGTATTTAGACCTAAGACTCTTCTTAGAAACCTGTTAATTGTTCAATGGATTAATCAAGCTCTAAACTGTGCAAAAGGTACTGTCATTCTGTAGAGCATTTTGGTAAAACAGCCTTTTGGCCTATGCATACACTAATTTCAATCTGCAGAAACCAAATGAAATCGGTTATCTCAGTCTGCAGAAACCAAAGAAATTATATATATAAAAAAAATATTAGGTTTTGTGTTCTTCTCACGGATTTAAAGTCCCCCACCACCAAAAAATAATCCTTATCAAAACGTGATCGCAATCGCCTAAGCTCCTCCTCTAATAAATCCCATGTCACTTCTACTACACACGAACTATTCTGGGGGGCAATATACACGGCACCTAAAATCAAACTTTTACCACTAACAAGATGAATCCGAACCCATATAATATTCTTCGATACACAAGAAATTCGAGAATGTTTACGGAAATGACCTTGCTTAATTAACAACAAAATACCTCCATAATATCTCGTATTCTTTGTTGGTTTACGCGCCACATTTTCTACCCAGTATCCTTCAAAATAAGGCACTGTATCGTCACTATGCCACGACTCCACAAGAGCAATAATATCAACACCACCTAGGTCCTTCAGTACTTGTTTAACCTTATTTCTCATACCCTGGACATTCCATATGATTACTCGCATAGGGTGAACATGGCCACGCTGTCCCTATTCACTTAGAACAAGCTGGTCATGTGTCGGCAGGACAAAGGGCGTTTCTGGCTCATCAGGTAAGTATGAAAGTCTATAATAATCTTTTGATGACACAGCTTTGGTGCTCCTCGACTGACCTCTGTAGTTAGCTCTTCCGCCGCCAGATTTAGAGTCCTTTCTTGCAACATTACGGGCATCAATACGATTTTGATCTTCCAGGCTTATGACCTCCCAGGCTTTTCGCTTTTCAGTATTTTTCGCAGCTATTGGAGAATTCCGGATAGGACACGGAGCTACTTTCGAGAAATTTGGTTTCGGATCACGTATATTAAATTCGATCACCGTCTCGATATCACTCTCGGCTTGACTATCACTCTCAGAGCTTTCAGACACCACTCTGCCAGCGACGAAAATCTCCGTTTTTTTTGCTAGCCGGTTCTTTAGCTAGTTCAACTTCTCTTGTTTCTGCTAACCCGTTTCGATGAGGCCCCTGTTTGTTCACTTCCTTAGAGCTGGTGGTTACTTCCTTAACACATTCCGAAGGAAAGTCATAAGCAAACACTCTGCCGTCGATACATAACTTTTCACCCCTGAGCCCAGCTTGGTGGTGTTTCGACAAAGCGTACTCTAAGACCGGTTTAAGGTTTTTACGGGCTTCCCTTTGCCTGGCACTATAATCAGGGGCAGCCGACAACCCAGTCCTCTTCAAAAGGGGATTAGACTTGAGAATTATCCCGCGAAATTCAACAGAGTTCATCTTTAGCAAGACTGGTCCCGCACGCATTCTGAATACGTCTTTGACGTCACAACGGTTCAGATTTAAGTCCGGTATTCACTTATTAAGAAATATAATTATTTCTTGCTTCAGCGTATATATAGCAGGATTAATAGGTTCGAAGTTATATAGGACAACATTACATCTTCTCAGTTCTTCATCAAATGCGTCAGCCCGCATGGTAGCTGCTCGTAAATTCTTCCGAAGCATCTCAGTTTCTCCTTTCATCTCTTCACAAGCTTTGACATTTTCAGATAGTTTTTGGTTCAAATAAGAAAACTGGCTTTCAACTGATGTAACCTTCACTAAAACGTCCGGCAAAGTCTTTTCAGTAGCCTCACTTAATCGTGGTATCAGATCTAGCTTGAAATTAATTTCCTGTAAAAACTGAGCACTGGCTGTACCCTCAGGCATACCCTCAGTTAAAGCTATAGTCGCTCCGTTTGAGTTATTCATTTTTCAAAAATTTCAATTCTCCGACACACTGCTTACGTATTCCTGCTTCAGTAATCCAAATCACGATCAATAATCATATATAAATAACAGTCCAGAGATATTATCACAAGAGTCTAAATTCTATTTCGTATTTCACTTGCAAGCAACGCTGAATGAAAAGAGATTTTCATTCAGAGAAATGATTCATACTTATTTCTGAAATGTCACATTAAATACCAATTGCATAGTTAAGTACCTGGTTTCAAGGTTATCCGTATGAAAAATATATAAATAAAAATCCTCTGTTACAGATTTAAATTTCAAGACATATACACACTTCTTACGTATTCCTGCTTCAGTAATCCAAATCACGATCAATAATCATATATAAGTAACAGTCCAGAGATATTATCACAAGAATCAAAATTCTATTTCGTATTTCACTTGCAAGCAACGCTCCCCGAGGCGATGTTCATCAGACGAGCGCTGAATGAAAACTGAATGGGCCCAGAGACATTCTACAAACTCTTGTTTGTAGTGATTTTTGTTCTTTTCAAGCTTGATTTGCATATTAAATTTAAGTTTCACTCGTTTTAAGATTTATTTATTAATTTACATTAATATCTAGTTTAGTTTAATTTTAGTTAAGAATTTGATGTTTTACCTTTGAGTTTCAGTTAGAGTTCTAGTTTAGTTTACTTTTAGTTAAGAGTTTAGTGTTTTACCTTAGAGTCTTAGCTTAGAGTTTTAGTTAAAGTTCTAGTTTAGTTTTAGTTAAGAGTTTAGAATTTTAGCTTAGAGTCTTAGCTTAGAGTTTTTGTTAGAGTTCTAGTTTAATTTAGTTTTAGTTAAGAGTTTAGAGTTTTTAGCTTAGAGTCTTAGCTTAGAGTTTTTGTTGAAGTTCTAGTTTAGTTTAGTTTTATTTAATAGTTTAGAGTTTTAGCTTAGAGTTTTTGTTAGAGTTCTAGTTTATTTTAGATATAGTTAAGCGTTTGGTGTTTTACCTTCGAGACTTAGCTTAGAGTTTTAGTTTAGTTTAGTTTTAGTTAAGAGTTTAGAGTTTTTTAGCTTAGAGTTTTTGTTAGAGTTCTAGTTTAGTTTAGTTTTAGTTAAGAGTTTGGTGTTTTACCTTAGAGTCACAGCTTAGAGTTTTAGTTAGAGTTCTAGTTTAGTTTAGTTTTAGTTAAGAGTTTAGAACTAAACCTAAACTAAAACTCTTAACTAAAACTCTTAACTAAAACTAAACTAAACTAGAACTCTAACTAAAACTCTAAGCTGTGACTCTAAGGTGAAACACCAAACTCTTAACTAAAACTAAACTAAACTAGAACTCTAACAAAAACTCTAAGCTAAGACTCTAAGCTAAAAAACTCTAAACTCTTAACTAAAACTAAACTAAACTAAAACTCTAAGCTAAGTCTCGAAGGTAAAACTCCAAACGCTTAACTATATCTAAAATAAACTAGAACTCTAACAAAAACTCTAAGCTAAGACTCTAAGCTAAAACTCTAAACTCTTAACTATTACTAAACTAAACTTCAACTCTAACAAAAACTCTAAGCTAAGACTCTAAGCTAAAACTCTAAACTATTAAATAAAACTAAACTAAACTAGAACTTCAACAAAAACTCTAAGCTAAGACTCTAAGCTAAAAACTCTAAACTCTTAACTAAAACTAAATTAAACTAGAACTCTAACAAAAAATCTAAGCTAAGACTCTAAGCTAAAATTCTAAACTCTTAACTAAAACAAAACTAGAACTCTAACTAAAACTCTAAGCTAAGACTCTAAGGTAAAACACTAAACTTTTAACTAAAAGTAAACTAAACTAGAACTCTAACTGAAACTCAAAGGTAAAACATCAAATTCTTAACTAAAATTAAACTAAACTAGAACTCTAACAAAAACTCTAAGCTAAGACTCTAAGGTAAAACTCTAAACTCTTAACTAAAACTAAACTAAAATAGAACTCTAACAAAAATTCTAAGCTAAGACTCTAAGCTAAAACTCGAAACTCTTAACTAAAACTTAACCAAACTATAACTTTAAGTAAAACTCTAAGCTATGACTCTAAGCAAAAACTCTAAATTCTTAACTGTAACTAAACTAAACTTTAACTCTAACTAAAGCTCTAAGCTAAGACTCTAAGATAAAACTCTAAACTCTTAACTATAACTTTACTAAACAATAACTTTAACTAAAACTCTAAGCTATGACTCTAAGCTAAAACTCTAAATTCTTAACCATAACTAAACTAAACTAGAACTCTAACTAAAACTCTAAGCTAAGACTCTAAGGTAAAACTCTAAACTCTTAACTAAAACTAAACTAAACTAGAACTCTAACAAAAACTCTAAGCTAAGACTCTAAGCTAAAAACTCTAAACTCTTAACTAAAACTTAACTAAACTACAACTTTAAGTAAAACTCTAAGCTATGACTCTAAGCTAAAACTCTAAATTCTTAACTGTAACTAAACTAAACTTCAACTCTAACTAGAACTCTAAGCTAAGACTCTATGGTAAAACTCTAAACTCTTAACTAAAACTAAACTAAACTAGAACTCTAACTAAAACTCTAAGCTAAGACTCTAAACTAAAAACTCTAAACTCTTAACTAAAACTAAACTAAACTAGAACTCTAACAAAAACTCTAAGCTAAGACTCTAGGCTAAAAAGCTCTAAACTCTTAACTAAAACTAAACTAAACTAAAACTCTAAGCTAAGACTCTAAGCTAAAACTCTAAACTCTTAACTATTACTAAACTAAACTTCAACCTTAACAAAAACTCTAAGCTAAGACTCTAAGCTAAAACTCTAAACTCTTAACTATTACTAAACTAAACTTCAACTTTAACAAAAACTCTAAGCTAAGACTCTAAGCTAAAAACTCTAAACTCTTAAC
Source organism: Artemia sinica (assembly GCA_027921565.1). NCBI lineage: Eukaryota > Metazoa > Arthropoda > Branchiopoda > Anostraca > Artemiidae > Artemia > Artemia sinica. The sequence continues at coordinate 42,693,459 of CM051274.1, forward strand.
TAAAACTAAACTAGAACTCTAACAAAAACTCTAAGCTAAGACTCTAAGCTAAAATTCTAAACTCTTAACTAAAACTAAACTAAACTAGAACTCTAACTAAAACTCTAAGCTAAGACTCTAAGCTAAAATTCTAAACTCTTAACTAAAACTAAACTAAAATAAAACTCTAAGCTATGTCTCTAAGGTAAAACTCCAAACTCTTAACTATATCTAAACTAAACTAGAACTCTAACAAAAACTCTAAGCTAAGACTCTAAGCTAAAACTCTAAACTCTTAACTATTACTAAACTAAACTTCAACTCTAACAAAAACTCTAAGCTAAAACTCTAAACTATTAACTAAAACTAAACTAAACTAGAACTTCAACAAAAACTCTAAGCTAAGAATCTAAGCTGAAAACTCTAATCTCTTAACTAAAACTAAAATAAACTAGAACTCTAACAAAAACTCTAAGCTAAGACTCTAAGCTAAAATTCTAAACTCTTAACTAAAACTAAACTAAACTAGAACTCTAACTAAAACTCTAAGCTAAGACTCTAAGGTAAAACACCAAACTCTTAACTATTACTAAACTAAACTTCAACTCTAACAAAAACTCTAAGCTAAGACTCTAAGCTTAAAAAACTCTAAACTCTTAACTAAAACTAAACTAAACTAAAACTCTAAGCTAAGTCTCTAAGGTAAAACTCCAAACTCTTAACTATATGTAAACTAAACTAAAACTCTAACAAAAACTCTAAGCTAAGACTCTAAGCTAAAACTCTAAACTCTTAACTATTACTAAAATAAACTTCAACTCTAACAAAAACTCTAAGCTAAGACTCTAAGCTAAAACTCTAAACTATTAACTAAAACTAAACTAAACTAGAACTTCAACAAAAACTCTAAGCTAAAACTCTAAGCTAAAAACTCTAAACTCTTAACTAAAACTAAAATAAACTAGAACTCTAACAAAAACTCTAAGCTTAAACTCTAAGCTAAAATTCTAAACTCTTAACTAAAACTAAACTAAACTAGAACTCTAACTAAAACTCTAAGCTAAGACTCTAAGGTATAACACCAAACTCTTAACTAAAACTAAACTAGAACTCTAACTGAAACTCAAAGGTAAAAAATCAAACCCTTAACTAAAATTAAACTAAACTAGAACTCTAACAGAAAAACTCTAAGCTAAGACTCTAAGCTAAAACTCTAAACTCTTAACTATTACTAAACTAAACTTCAACTCTAACAAAAACTCTAAGCTAAGACTCTAAGCTAAAACTCTAAACTATTAACTAAAACTAAACTAAACTAGAACTTCAACAAAAACTCTAAGCTAAGACTCTAAGCTAAAAACTCTAAACTCTTAACTAAAACTAAAATAAACTAGAACTCTAACAAAAACTCTAAGCTAAGACTCTAAGCTAAAATTCTAAACTCTTAACTAAAACTAAACTAAACTAGAACTCTAACTAAAACTCTAAGCTAAGACTCTAAGCTAAAACTCGAAACTCTTAACTAAAACTTAACCAAACTACAACTTTAAGTAAAATTCTAAGCTATGACTCTAAGCTAAAACTTTAAATTCTTAACTGTAACTAAACTAAACTAAACTAGAACTCTAAATAAAACTCTAAGCTAAGACTCTAAGCTAAAAACTCTAAACTAAAACTAAACTAAACTAGAACTCTAACAAAAACTCTAGGCTAAGACTCTAAGCTAAAAAACTCTAAACTTTTAACTAAAACTAAACCAAACTAAAACTCTAAGCTAAGTCTCTAAGGTAAAACTTCAAACTCTTACCTATAACTAAGTTGTGGGTGAAAAGGATGGGTACTTCAATTTGTAAAATGGGTTTAGGACGGTCATTAAGAAAATAACTGGTTCTGAAATGCCTTTTGAAAAGTATTGCTTGGTGTTGGGCATTCAAAAAGCTGTAAAGTAAAGTTGTGGGTGAAAAGGATGGGAACTTCAACTTGTAGAATGGGTTTAGAAGGGACATTAACAAAGGAACTTGTTCTGAAATGTCTTTTGAAAGGTATTTCTTGGTGTTGAGGTATCCAAAAAAGCTGTAAAGTAAAGTTGAGGGTGAAAAGCATGGATGCTTCAAGTTGGAAAATGGGTTTAGGAGGGACATTAAGAAAATAACTGGTTCTGAAATGCCTTTTGAAAGGTATTGCTTGATTTTGAGGTATCCAAAAAGCTGTAAAGTATAGTTGTCGGTGAAAAAGATGGGTACTTCAACTTGTAAAAATGGGTTAAGGAATGACATTAAGAAAGGAACTTGTTCTGAAAAGATATAATATAGCCTTAAAAAAATATTAAAAATAGGGGCTCAGGGGCCTTTGGGGCACCGGGGGCCCTTTGGGGGGCCCGGGGGACCCTTTGGGGACCCGGGAGGGACTTTGGGGGTTGGGGTGGGGGGATCGGAGCCCTTTGGGGTTGGGGTAGGGGACCTCACGACACAGTTCAAATGGAACTTGTGTATTATAACGACCACACTCAAATCCTCTTCTAAAACATCTTCTAAAATCATCTTTTAAAATGTCTCTAGCTGTTTCGCCGAAATAATTCCCTAAAATGTCTAAAACAGTTTCACCCAAATAATTCCTAAACGTAATCTCAGCGTGTTCCTTTTGTTTTTGGCATCTCTGCGCTGTCACATTTCAAATTACTAAGAAACCCTTTCCAGCGTTAATCTCTTCATCTCTAAGATCAAAACATTCGCCTGGAAACAATTCTCCTGGTCGAACTCCAAAGATATTAATAAACTTCGTCTCGGAGACAATTCTCCTTGGAAACAATAAATTAATTCCCCTTTCGTGAATCAATAATTCCGGAAACAATTATCCTGGTCGAACTCCAAAGATATTAATAAACTTCGTCCCGGAGACAATTCTCCTTGAAAAAATAAATTAATTCCCCTTTCGCGAATCAATAATTCCGGAAACATTTCTCCTGGTCGAACTCCAAAGATATTAATAAACTTCGTCCCGGAGACAATTCTCCTTGGAAACAATAAATTAATTCCCCTTTCGTGAATCAATAATTCCCCTTAGAAAAAACAAATTAATTCCCCTTTCGTGTCAAATCAATCAACCATGACATCATCTGTCACACGTGATCCTGTTTTCCTATTCCTGGATCTTAACATTCGCCCCGAGCGTGCACTTGGCCAAAACATCAACAACAAAACAAGATCTTGAAAGAAGTGTCATTGACCCTGTTCCCCGTTAGACTCAATAATCCAGAAAACATTCATCAAAGTGAGAAAAATCCTGTTTTTTCATTCTCAGTGAGAAAACCATCTCCCTAGGGACTCTATGCCCATATATGGAGCCCAGCTCGGAGTATAAGATAGCTTTATATTGAGAAGTTCCAAGGAATAAAAAAGGTGATAGTCCTACTAGGAGGGTTACAAAGGATCTTTGTTTTTCAGGGATGTTTTTAAAGAGTAAATGGAGTAAAGAGGAGCTGGAGTTGATGAAAGAGGAGTTTTTGAGGCCTGAAATAATTGAGAAAGTTGAGAGTCTGCATGATGAAACAAGAGATATAGATGAAATTTTGGAAGATTTGGGTTTTGTGATTTATGAGTGTGCTCGTGTGTCAGAGAAACCAAATATGAAAATAATTTTTTTTTTGATGATGAATGTAGTTCTTTTAAAAAGGAGTTGGAGGAGTTATTAGATTTGGTAAATGCTTGCTCTGTAGAGGAAGAAAGACAGAGCTTGTTTTTAGGGTTTAAGGAAAGGAGAAGGGAATATAATAGGCTAAAACGGAGGAAAACACGAGAGAAAATTAGAGAGGAACAGAAAGAGATAGAGAAGACTTATATGTCAGGGGAAACAAAGCAATTTTGGTCAGGAATAAGGCAGGAGAATGGAAAAGGAAAAGGCCAATTACAAATCCCCGAAGCTGATACTTGGCCTTGTTTTCTTGAGAGTATAGATGAAGATTTTAGTGGCCTTGATAGTGAAGAATCAAGGGTTGCTCCGCAGTTTCCGATGAAAGAAAAAGATTATGAGTTAGTGAAGGAGGTAACCTCAGATGAAGTTAGGAAAGTAGTTAAGAAGATGAAGGGAGGAGCAGGGCCAGGAATAGGTGGTATACCAGCAGTTTTGTTAAAGAGGTTTCTTGATGTTTTTTTTACGACTGTTAAAAAAGGAACTAGAAATCTCGATTTCCAATCGAATGAGCCCCCTTTGAAGTTGCTACGACGACCCCTTCCGTATGAAGTGCCTCTGGGAAAAAAATAAATAATAATAATAATAATAAAACATTGGAGCCGTATGGCCTTTACTATAAACAACGCTACAGCGTTGCCTCTAATTATTATTATTTTTTTCCAAGAGGCACTTCATATGGAAGGGGTCGTCGTAGAGACTTCAAAGAGGGTATATTCAAATGGAAATCGAGAGTTCTAGTGCCCTTTTTAAGGGTCAAAGGTGACTGGAGGGCCACTTGGCCCCCTGGAGGTTAACTAGCCCACGCCCCTTTTTCCCCAAATGCATCCAACAAAAATTTTGAGACAGCCATTAAGTTAAAAAAAAGCTATCTCAAATTTTTTATCGAATGGGTTTTAGGGAAAAAAAGCGTGTGGGGGGGGGGGGGCTAGGTGCCGTCCAATCTCTTTTGACTCTTAAAAAGTGAACTAGAACTTTCAATTTCCTATCAAATGAGCCCTCATTGAAGTTAATACAGGTATCCCTTCCATAAGACCAATATATACCCCTAGGGCAAAACTTACAACGCCTGCCCCCGGGCCCTGGGGAGTTGTATCGATACTGGAATTTTTGTTATATGATCTTTGAACTATTTTTAACAAAATAGCTATCTTAAAATTTTTATTGGACGCATTTGAGAAAAAAGGGTTTGGAGGGGGGGGGGAGCTGGGTACCCTCCAATATCTTTTGACCCTTAAAAAGTGAACTAGAACTTTCAATTCCCAATCAAATGAGCCCTCTCTGAAGTTTATACGAGCATTCCTTCTATAAGAAGCATATATGCCCCCAAGGCATAAATTATTACCCTTGCCCCTGAAAACTGTGGGGGGAGTGTCCTGTTTAAACATATAATTTCCAGAACTTTCAACTACGTTGAACAAAATGGCTATATCAAAATATTGATTGGATGTGTTTGGGGAAATGGTGGGCGTGGAAGGGGTGTCAGTTCCCTTAGAATCACTTTCGACTATTAAAAAGGGAACTAGCCATTTAAATTTCCAATCGAATGAACCCTTTCTGAAGTTTCTACGACAGCGCTGTCTAGACAAAACCTTATTTGCCCCCAGGGCATAACTTACAACCCTTGACCTGAAGGCTGTGGGGGGGGGGGGGTTGTCATCCTCAAAATAGCTATCTCAAAATTTTGATTGGACGTGATTGGGGAACAGGTGGGCATGAGAGGGAGGTTAGTTGCCCTCCAATCACTCTCGACTATCAAGAACGATTCTAGCCCTTTGAATTTTCAATCGGATGAGCCTTTTTTGAAGTTTCTACGACAAAGGCCTGTATAAAAACCTTATATGCCCTCAGGGCATAACTTACAACCCTTGCCCTGAAGGCTGTGGGGGAGTGTCCTCCTGAAAAACATAATTTCTGTCTGGAAATCAACTAGGCTGAACAAAATGGCTATCTCAAAATTTTGATTGAATGTGTTTCGGCAAATGGTGGGCGTGGAAGGGGTGTTAGTTGCCTTCCAATCATTTTCAACTATTAAAAAGGGCACAAGCCAATCCAATTTCCAATTGAAGGAGTTTCTACGACAATTTCCCTTTCCAAAGTTTCTACGACAACTTCTTCTATACGAAGTGCCCTGCTCTAAAGGAAAAAAAAAATAGATAACACATTGTGCCAACATCGTTCTTATATGCCCCCTGGGCATAACTTAAAACCCTTGTCCTGAGGGTTGCGGGGAAGTGTCAGTGTCCTCCTCAAAAACATATTTTCTATCTGGAAATCGACTACGCTGAACAAAATGGCTATCTGAAAATGTTGATTGGATGTGTTTGGGAGAATGGTGGGCTTGGGGGGGGGGGCTAGTTACCCTCCAATCAGTTGCCCTCTTTCGACTATTAAAAAGGGCACTAGAACTCTTGATTTCGAATCGAATGAGCCCCCTTTGAAGTTTCTACGACAACCCCTTCCATATGAAGTGCCTCTGGGAAAAATAAAAATAAAAAATCAAACATTGGAGCCGTATGGCCTTTACTATAGGCAATGCTATATCGTTGCCTCTGATGGTGGCCCGGGGTCCTTTTAAACGCGGGACCCGATTGGGCCCAATCGCTCCAATCGCCTTTTTTCCGGCCCTTCTTGTAAGAAATTTTTTGAATCCGAAACTTTTCGATCTTTAAAGCCAGTAATAAACATAGTCTTTTAAAATTATTTAAGAATGAAATTCTATAAGAAAGTATAATTTTCTATTGAGTATTTAGACCTAAGACTCTTCTTAGAAACCTATTAATTGTTCAATGGATTAATCAAGCTCTAAACTGTGCAAAAGGTTTTGTCATTCTGTAGAGCATTTTGGTAAAACAGCCTTTTGGCCTATGCATACACTAATTTCAATCTGCAGAAACCAAATGAAATCGGTTATCTCAGTCTGCAGAAACCAAAGAAATTATATATAAAAAAAAATTATTAGGTTTTGTGTTCTTCTCACGGCTTCAAGATTTGACACAGCAACAACGAATTAGCGTAAAAATGGCTACAAAAGTTGGAGTTTAATGGCTCCCTGATCTGATATACGTATTATGAATTATATAACTGTCCTGCAAAAAAAAAAAAATTAAAAAAAAATGCAAAAATAAACCATAGAGTTAAAGCAAATTTTTTACAATGGAAGTATGAGACACTGATACCTCTTTTTTATTATGTATGTATTTTTCTTATCCAGTGTATTTGTCCTCCAGTTGACCATCAGCCATTATTTTGCTCCCCCTCACCCAAATTTGCCCCTCAATTGAGAAATCAAGTCGTTAAATCGAAAAAAACATAGTATGCATAGTAATACAAACATCGATTTTTGATTCGAAAGTCATGCTTTTCCCCATAGAGTTAATTTATACTAAATAGAATTGTATTTGCCGCACGTGTGTGTAAATTACCTTACTAATTTGTTTTGATTATGTATGAAAATAGTCGGAAAAATATATCCAAATCAAATTCATTTTAATGCGGAGGATTCGGTACCGCAGAATTCCCTCATCCCTTGGAAACTTCCTCCGAAAATTTTTAAAACAATGCTGAACTATTATTTAAAATGTTACTTAAATGTTCTTTTTTAATAGGTTGTTAATTAACAAGTTTTTACAAGTAGACGTACTGTCACGGGGATGTTGTTTTTGTGCAAGCATTTTAGATTCTGCATATAATAGTGTCCTAAATGAAAATGGTAGTAAAATGAGCTAATTTTGGAGATTTCAGGGTGCAAGAATGGGAGGTTTGAAAATTAACGTTAAAAAGACTAAGTCGCTTAAACTAGGAAAAGTAATCTAACTTATACTTTGCTTAGACGTATAGGAATTTCCATGTTTTTCTAAGGGCTTATGTTCCTTCCTATGAATTGTGCAAGAAAAACCCACATTTTTTAATTGTTTGATTGACGTGTTTGGGGAGATTACGTTCCTTGGCACCTTTCAGAGCATGTACTTATGGATACCATTCCAAGCAAGATGGTTAAGCATGCTTTTACAATCGGAAATGTTTGATTAACATTTGCAAAAAAAGGGGTAATGAGATTTGCGAATTGGAGTGTAGGATATGGAGTCGACTTGTACGAGGGTTCAGTAGCACGAGGGTTCAGTTGTACGGGGTTTCGGTTATACAGGGGTTCAGTTACATGGGGGGTTCAGTTGCAGGGGGGTTTAGTTAAATGGGGCTTGAGTTGCACGGGAGTTGAGTTGCATGAGGGATTCAGCTACATGGGGGGGGGGGGTCCAGTTGCACGGGGGTTCAGTTACATGCGGATTCAGTTACACGGGGTTTAGTTAAATGTGGTTGAGTTGCATGCATTTTTTAATTGTTTGATTGACGTGTTTGGGGAGATTACGTTCCTTGGCACCTTTTCAGAGCATGTACTTATGGATACCATTCCAAGCAAGATGGTTAAACATGCTTTTACAATCGGAAATGTTTGATTAACATTTGCAAAAAAGGGGTAATGAGATTTGCGAATTGGAGTGTAGGATATGAGGTCGACTTGCACGAGGGTTCAGTAGCACGAGGGTTCAGTTGTACGAGGTTTCGGTTATACAGGGGTTCAGTTACATGGGGGGGAGTTCAGTTGCATGGGGGTTTAGTTAAATGGGGCGTGAGTTGCACGGGAGTTGAGTTGCATGAGAGATTCAGTTACATGGGGGGGGTTCAGTTGCACGGGGGTTCAGTTACACGGGGTTTAGTTAAATGTGGTTGAATTGCATACTCTCGCTGGAAAAAATTGGGGTTCATACTTAAACAGTTCTATTAAGAGCTATTGCTATGGAAATGTCACATTTTTGAATCGAAACTAGGCTTTTCTGACTGAAGATATACATTATAATCAGAGAAATGTGTTTTGATAGTATTTTCTATATTTTCGTTGGAAAAAATTGGAGTTCATACTCAAACAGTTCTATTAAGAGCTATTTTTATGGAAATGGTTTTATGAGGGATGGCGTATCTGATGAAATAATTTAGGTCGTATGATCAATTTAATTTATTTTTTAATTCAGTAGTTTTTCAGTAAGGACACTCGATATCCTAAAAGTGTTTGATTCAAACTTTTACCTTGAGCATCTATGCTGTTAGCAGAATTTCAAAAAAGGAACGTTTATGAGTACTGGCGTATCTGATGAACTAATTTAGGTCGTATGATCAATTTAATTTATTTTTTAATTCAGTAGTTTTTCAGTAAGGACACTCGATATCCTAAAAGTGTTTGATTCAAACTTTTACCTTGAGCATCTATGTTGTTAGCAGAATTTCAAAAAGGATCCTTTATGAGTGCTGGTTTGTTGTGCTTTACCTTGTCACAGTTACATTCTCTTGATTTTTCAAAGTTCATTTTGGATTTCTTTCCTTGAAATGCAAGAATTGGAATATTTCAGTAGTGTTTTGTTGTGCTTTACCTTGTCACAGTTACATTCTGTTGATTTTCATAGTTCATTTTGAATTTCTTTCATTGAAATGCAAGAGTTGGAATATTTCAGTAGTGACTTGTTGTGCTTTACCTTGTCACAGTTACATTCTCTTGATTTTTCGAAGTTCATTTTGAATTTCTGTCGTAAAATGCAAGAGTTGGAATATTTCAGTAGTGTTTTGATTTTTCAAAGTTCATTTTGGATTTCTTTCCTTGAAATGCAAGAATTGGAATATTTCAGTAGTGTTTTGTTTTGCTTTACCTTGTCACAGTTACATTCTCTTGATTTTTCGAAGTTCATTTTGAATTTCTTTCATTAAATTGCAAGAGTTGGAATATTTCAGTAGTGACTTGTTGTGCTTTACCTTGTCAAAGTTACATTCTCTTGATTTTTCGAAGTTCATTTTGAATTTCTGTCGTAAAATGCAAGAGTTGGAATATTTCAGTAGCGTTTTGTTGTGCTTTACCTTGTCACAGTTACATTCTCTTGATTTTTCGAAGTTCATTTTGAATTTCTGTCGTTGAAATGCAAGAGTTGGAATATTACAGTAGTGTTTTGTTGTGCATTACCTTATCACAGTTATATTCTGTTGATTTTCATAGTTCTTTTTGAATTTCTTTCATTGAAATGCAAGAGTTAGAATATTTCATTAGTGACTTGTTGTGCTTTACCTTGTCAAAGTTACATTCTCTTGATTTTTCGAAGTTCATTTTGAATTTCTGTCGTAAAATGCAAGAGTTGGAATATTTCAGTAGTGTTTTGTTGTGCTTTACCTTGTCACAGTTAAATTCTGTTGATTTTCATAGTTCATTTTGAATTTCTTTCATTGAAATGCAAGAGTTGGAATATTTCAGTAGTGACTTGTTGTGCTTTACCTTGTCACAGTTACATTCTCTTAATTTTTCGAAGTTCATTTTGAATTTCTGTCGTGAAATACAAGAGTTGGAATATTTCAGTAGTGTTTTGTTGTGCTTTACCTTGTCACAGTTACATTCTCTTAATTTTTCAAAGTTCATTTTGAATTTCTTTCGCGAAATGCAAGAATTGGAATATTTCATTATTGTTTTGTTGTGGTTTACCTTGTCACAGCTACGTTCCTAATTTTTCAAAGTTCATTTTGGATTTCTTTCGTTGAAATGCAAGAGTTGGAATATTTCAGTAGTGACTTGCTGTGCTTTACCTTGTCACAGTTACATTCTCTTGATTTTTCGAAGTTCATTTTGAATTTCTGTCGTGAAATGCAAGAGTTGGGATATTTAAGTAGTGTTTTGTTGTGCTTTACCTTGTCAGGGTTACATTCTGTTGATTTTCATAGTTCATTTTGAATTTCTGTCGTAAAATGCAAGAGTTGGAATATTTCAGAGTTACATTCTGTCACAGTTACATTCTGTTGAATATTTCATTATTGTTTTGTTGTGGTTTACCTTGTCACAGCTACGTTCCTAATTTTTCAAAGTTTATTTTGAATTTCTTTCATTGAAATGCAAGAGTTGGAATATTTCAGTAGTGTTTTTTTGTGCTTTACCTTGTCACAGTTACATTCTCTTAATTTTTCAAAGTTCATTTTGAATTCCTGTCGTGAAATGAAAGAATTGGAATATTTCAGTAGTGTTTTGTCGTGGTTTACCTTGTCACAGCTACATTCTCATGATTTTTCAAAGTTCATTTTGGGTTTCTTTCATTGAAATGCAAGAGTTGGAATATTTCAGTAGTGTTTTGTTGTGCTTTACCTTGTCACAGTTACATTCTCTTAATTTTTCAAAGTTCATTTTGAATTTCTGTCGTGAAATGCAAGAGTTGGAATATTTCAGTAGTGTCATGTCGTGGTTTACCTTGTCACTGCTACATTCTCATGATTTTTCAAAGTTCATTTTGAATTTCTGTCGTGAAATGCAAGAGTTGGAATATTTCAGTAGTGACTTGTTGTGCTTTACCTTGTCACAGTTACATTCTCTTGATTTTTCGAAGTTCATTTTGAATTTCTGTCGTGAAATGCAAGAGTTGGGATATTTCAGTAGTGTTTTGTTGTGCTTTACCTTGTCACAGTTACATTCTGTTGATTTTCATAGTTCATTTTGAATTTCTTTCACGAAATGCAAGAGTTGGAATATTTCAGTAGTGTTTTGTTGTGCTTTACCTTGTCACAGTTACATTCTCTTAATTTTTCAAAGTTCATTTTGAATTTCTTTCGTGAAATGCAAGAATTGAAATATTTCAGTAGTGTCTTGTCGTGCTTTACCTTGTCAAAGCTACATTCTCATGATTTTTCAAAGTTCATTTTGAATTTCTGTCGTGAAATGCAAGAGTTGGAATATTTCAGTAGCGTTTTGTTGTGCTTTACCTTGTCACAGTTACATTCTGTTGATTTTCATAGTTCATTTTGAATTTCTGTCGTAAAATGTAAGAGTTGGAATATTTCAGTAGTGTTTTGTTGTGCATTACCTTGTCACAGTTACATTCTGTTGATTTTCATAGTTCATTTTGAATTTCTTTCATTGAAATGCAAGAGTTGGAATATTTCAGTAGTGTTTTGTTTTGATTTACCTTGTCACAGTTTCATTCTCTTAATTTTTCGAAGTTCATTTTGAATTTCTGTCGTGAAATGCAAGAGTTGGAATATTTCAGTAGTGTCTTGTCGTGCTTCACCTTGTCACAGCTACATTCTCATGATTTTTCAAAGTTCATTTTGAATTTCTGTCGTAAAATGCAAGAGTTGGAATATTTCAGTAGTGTTTTGTTGTGCATTACCTTGTCACAGTTACATTCTCTTGATTTTTCGAAGTTCATTTTGAATTTCTTTCATTGAAATGCAAGAGTTGGAATATTTCAGTAGTGACTTGTTGTGCTTTACCTTGTCACAGTTACATTCTCTTGATTTTTCGAAGTTCATTTTGAATTTCTGTCGTAAAATGCAAGAGTTGGAATATTTCAGTAGCGTTTTGTTGTGCTTTACCTTGTCACAGTTACATTCTCTTGATTTTTCGAAGTTCATTTTTAATTTCTGTCGTTGAAATGCAAGAGTTGGAATATTACAGTAGTGTTTTGTTGTGCATTACCTTATCACAGTTATATTCTGTTGATTTTCATAGTTCTTTTTGAATTTCTTTCATTGAAATGCAAGAGTTAGAATATTTCATTAGTGACTTGTTGTGCTTTACCTTGTCAAAGTTACATTCTCTTGATTTTTCGAAGTTCATTTTGAATTTCTGTCGTAAAATGCAAGAGTTGGAATATTTCAGTAGTGTTTTGTTGTGCTTTACCTTGTCACAGTTACATTCTGTTGATTTTCATAGTTCATTTTGAATTTCTTTCATTGAAATGCAAGAGTTGGAATATTTCAGTAGTGACTTGTTGTGCTTTACCTTGTCACAGTTACATTCTCTTGATTTTTCGAAGTTCCTTTTGAATTTCTTTCGTGAAATGCAAGAATTGGAATATTTCAGTAGTGTCATGTTGTGGTTTACCTTGTCACAGTTACATTCTCATGATTTTTCAAAGTTCATTTTGAATTTCTTTCAGTGAAATGCAAGAGTTAGAATATTTCATTAGTGACTTGTTGTGCTTTACCTTGTCACAGTTACATTCTCTTAATTTTTCGAAGTTCATTTTGAATTTCTGTCGTGAAATACAAGAGTTGGAATATTTCAGTAGTGTTTTGTTGTGCTTTACCTTGTCACAGTTACATTCTCTTAATTTTTCAAAGTTCATTTTGAATTTCTTTCGCGAAATGCAAGAATTGGAATATTTCATTATTGTTTTGTTGTGGTTTACCTTGTCACAGCTACGTTCCTAATTTTTCAAAGTTCATTTTGGATTTCTTTCGTTGAAATGCAAGAGTTGGAATATTTCAGTAGTGACTTGCTGTGCTTTACCTTGTCACAGTTACATTCTCTTGATTTTTCGAAGTTCATTTTGAATTTCTGTCGTGAAATGCAAGAGTTGGGATATTTCAGTAGTGTTTTGTTGTGCTTTACCTTGTCAGGGTTACATTCTGTTGATTTTCATAGTTCATTTTGAATTTCTGTCGTAAAATGCAAGAGTTGGAATATTTCAGAGTTACATTCTGTCACAGTTACATTCTGTTGAATATTTCATTATTGTTTTGTTGTGGTTTACCTTGTCACAGCTACGTTCCTAATTTTTCAAAGTTTATTTTGAATTTCTTTCATTGAAATGCAAGAGTTGGAATATTTCAGTAGTGTTTTTTTTTGTGCTTTACCTTGTCACAGTTACATTCTCTTAATTTTTTCAAAGTTCATTTTGAATTCCTGTCGTGAAATGAAAGAATTGGAATATTTCAGTAGTGTTTTGTCGTGGTTTACCTTGTCACAGCTACATTCTCATGATTTTTCAAAGTTCATTTTGGGTTTCTTTCATTGAAATGCAAGAGTTGGAATATTTCAGTAGTGTTTTGTTGTGCTTTACCTTGTCACAGTTACATTCTCTTAATTTTTTCAAAGTTCATTTTGAATTTCTGTCGTGAAATGCAAGAGTTGGAATATTTCGGTAGTGTCATGTCGTGGTTTACCTTGTCACTGCTACATTCTCATGATTTTTCAAAGTTCATTTTGAATTTCTGTCGTGAAATGCAAGAGTTGGAATATTTCAGTAGTGACTTGTTGTGCTTTACCTTGTCACAGTTACATTCTCTTGATTTTTCGAAGTTCATTTTGAATTTCTGTCGTGAAATGCAAGAGTTGGGATATTTCAGTAGTGTTTTGTTGTGCTTTACCTTGTCACAGTTACATTCTGTTGATTTTCATAGTTCATTTTGAATTTCTTTCACGAAATGCAAGAGTTGGAATATTTCAGTAGTGTTTTGTTGTGCTTTACCTTGTCACAGTTACATTCTCTTAATTTTTCAAAGTTCATTTTGAATTTCTTTCGTGAAATGCAAGAATTGAAATATTTCAGTAGTGTCTTGTCGTGCTTTACCTTGTCAAAGCTACATTCTCATGATTTTTCAAAGTTCATTTTGAATTTCTGTCGTGAAATGCAAGAGTTGGAATATTTCAGTAGCGTTTTGTTGTGCTTTACCTTGTCACAGTTACATTCTGTTGATTTTTCATAGTTCATTTTGAATTTCTGTCGTAAAATGTAAGAGTTGGAATATTTCAGTAGTGTTTTGTTGTGCATTACCTTGTCACAGTTACATTCTGTTGATTTTCATAGTTCATTTTGAATTTCTTTCATTGAAATGCAAGAGTTGGAATATTTCAGTAGTGTTTTGTTTTGATTTACCTTGTCACAGTTTCATTCTCTTAATTTTTCGAAGTTCAGTTTGAATTTCTGTCGTGAAATGCAAGAGTTGGAATATTTCAGTAGTGTCTTGTCGTGCTTCACCTTGTCACAGCTACCTTCTCATGATTTTTCAAAGTTCATTTTGAATTTCTGTCGTGAAATGCAAGAATTGGAATATTTCAGTAGTGTTTTGTTGTGCATTACCTTGTCACAGTTACATTCTGTTGAGTTTTATAGTTCATTTTGAATTTCTTCCATTGAAGTGCAAGAGTTGGAATATTTCAGTAGTGTTTTGTTGTGCTTTACCTTGTCACAGTTACATTCTCTTAATTTTTCGAAGTTCATTTTGAATTTTTGTCGTGAAATGCAAGAGTTGGAATATTTCAGTAGTGTCTTGTCGTGGTTTACCTTGTCACAGCTACATTCTCATGATTTTTCAAAGTTCATTTTGGATTTCTTTCGTTGAAATACAAGAGTTGGAATATTTCAGTAGTATTTTGTTGTGCTTTACCTTGTCACAGTTACATTCTCTTAATTTTTCAAAGTTCATTTTGAATTTCTTTCGTGAAATGCAAGAATTGGAATATTTCAGTAGTGTCATGTCGTGGTTTACCTTGTCACAGCTACATTCTCATGATTTTTCAAAGTTCATTTTGAATTTCTGTCGTAAAATGCAAGAGTTGGAATATTTCAGTAGTGACTTGTTGTGCTTTACCTTGTCACAGTTACATTCTCTTAATTTTTCGAAGTTCATTTTGAATTTCTGTCGTGAAATACAAGAGTTGGAATATTTCAGTAGTGTTTTGTTGGGCTTTACCTTGTCACAGTTACATTCTCTTAATTTTTCAAAGTTCATTTTGAATTTCTTTCGTGAAATGCAAGAATTGGAATACTTCAGTAGTGTCTCGTCGTGCTTTACCTTGTCACAGCTACATTCTCATGATTTTTCAAAGTTCATTTTGAATTTCTGTCGTGAAATGCAAGAGTTGGAATATTTCAGTAGTGTTTTGTTGTGCTTTACCTTGTCAAAGTTACATTCTGTTGATTTTCATAGTTCATTTTGAATTTCTGTCGTAAAATGCAAGAGTTGGAATATTTCAGTAGTATTTTGTTGTGCTTTACCTTGTCACAGTTACATTCTCTTAATTCTTCCAAGTTCATTTTGAATTTCTGTCGTGAAATGCAAGAGTTTGAATATTTCAGTAGTGACTTGTTATGCTTTACCTTGTCACAGTTACATTCTCTTGATTTTTCGAAGTTCATTTTGAATTTCTGCCGTGAAATGCAAGAATGGAATATTTCAGTAGTGTTTTGTTGTGCTTTACCTTGTCACAGTTACATTCTGTTGATTTTCATAGTTCATTTTGCATTTCTTTCATTGAAATGCAAGAGTTGGAATATTTCAGTAGTGTTTTGTTGTGCTTTACCTTGTCACAGCTACATTCTCATAATTTTTCAAAGTTCATTTTAAATTTCTGTCGTGAAAATGCAAGAGTTGGAATATTTCAGTAGTGACTTGTTGTGCTTTACCTTGTCACAGTTACATTCTCTTGATTTTTCGAAGTTGATTTTGAATTTCTGTCGTGAAATGCAAGAGTTGAAATATTTCAGTAGTGTTTTGTTGTGCTTTACCTTGTCACAGTTACATTCTGTTGATTTTCATAATTCATTTTGAATTTATTTCATTGAAATGCAAGAGTTGGAATATTTCAGTAGTGTTTTGTTGTGCTTTACCTTGTCACAGTTACATTCTGTTGATTTTCATAGTTCATTTTGAATTTCTTTCATTGAAATGCAATAGTTGGAATATTTCAGTAGTGTTTTGTTGTGCTTTACCTTGTCACATTTACATTCTCTTAATTTTTCAAAGTTCATTTTGAATTTCTTTTGTGAAATGCAATAATTGGAATATTTCAGTAGTGTTTTGTTGTGCTTTACCTTGTCACAGTTACATTCTCTTAATTTTTCAAAGTTCATTTTGAATTTCTTTCGCGAAATGCAAGAATTGGAATATTTCATTATTGTTTTGTTGTGGTTTACCTTGTCACAGCTACGTTCCTAATTTTTCAAAGTTCATTTTGGATTTCTTTCGTTGAAATGCAAGAGTTGGAATATTTCAGTAGTGACTTGCTGTGCTTTACCTTGTCACAGTTACATTCTCTTGATTTTTCGAAGTTCATTTTGAATTTCTGTCGTGAAATGCAAGAGTTGGGATATTTAAGTAGTGTTTTGTTGTGCTTTACCTTGTCACAGTTACATTCTGTTGATTTTCATAGTTCATTTTGAATTTCTGTCGTAAAATGCAAGAGTTGGAATATTTCAGAGTTACATTCTGTCACAGTTACATTCTGTTGAATATTTCATTATTGTTTTGTTGTGGTTTACCTTGTCACAGCTACGTTCCTAATTTTTCAAAGTTTATTTTGAATTTCTTTCATTGAAATGCAAGAGTTGGAATATTTCAGTAGTGTTTTTTTTTGTGCTTTACCTTGTCACAGTTACATTCTCTTAATTTTTCAAAGTTCATTTTGAATTCCTGTCGTGAAATGAAAGAATTGGAATATTTCAGTAGTGTTTTGTCGTGGTTTACCTTGTCGCAGCTACATTCTCATGATTTTTCAAAGTTCACTTTGGATTTCTTTCATTGAAATGCAAGAGTTGGAATATTTCAGTAGTGTTTTGTTGTGCTTTACCTTGTCACAGTTACATTCTCTTAATTTTTCAAAGTTCATTTTGAATTTCTGTCGTGAAATGCAAGAGTTGGAATATTTCAGTAGTGTCTTGTCGTGGTTTACCTTGTCACAGCTACATTCTCATGATTTTTCAAAGTTCATTTTGAATTTCTGTCGTGAAATGCAAGAGTTGGAATATTTCAGTAGTGTTTTGTTGTGCTTTACCTTGTCACAGTTACATTCTCTTAATTTTTCAAAGTTCATTTTGAATTTCTTTCGTGAAATGCAAGAATTGGAATATTTCAGTAGTGTCATGTCGTGGTTTACCTTGTCACTGCTACATTCTCATGATTTTTCAAAGTTCATTTTGAATTTCAGTCGTGAAATGCAAGAGTTGGAATATTTCAGTAGTGACTTGTTGTGCTTTACCTTGTCACAGTTACATTCTCTTGATTTTTCGAAGTTCATTTTGAATTTCTGTCGTGAAATGCAAGAGTTGGGATATTTCAGTAGTGTTTTGTTGTGCTTTACCTTGTCACAGTTACATTCTGTTGATTTTCATAGTTCATTTTGAATATCTTTCACGAAATGCAAGAGTTGAAATATTTCAGTAGTGTTTTGTTGTGCTTTACCTTGTCACAGTTACATTCTCTTAATTTTTCAAAGTTCATTTTGAATTTCTTTCGTTAAATGCAAGAATTGGAATATTTCAGTAGTGTCTTGTCGTGCTTTACCTTGTCAAAGCTACATTCTCATGATTTTTCAAAGTTCATTTTGAATTTCTGTCGTGAAATGCAAGAGTTGGAATATTTCAGTAGCGTTTTGTTGTGCTTTACCTTGTCACAGTTACATTCTGTTGATTTTCATAGTTCATTTTGAATTTCTGTCGTAAAATGCAAGAGTTGGAATATTTCAGTAGTGTTTTGTTGTGCATTACCTTGTCACAGTTACATTCTGTTGATTTTCATAGTTCATTTTGAATTTCTTTCATTGAAATGCAAGAGTTGGAATATTTCAGTAGTGTGTTTTGTTGTGATTTACCTTGTCACAGTTTCATTCTCTTAATTTTTCGAAGTTCATTTTGAATTTCTGTCGTGAAATGCAAGAGTTGGAATATTTCAGTAGTGTTTTGTTGTGCTTTACCTTGTCACATTTACATTCTCTTAATTTTTCAAAGTTCATTTTGAATTTCTTTTGTGAAATGCAATAATTGGAATATTTCAGTAGTGTTTCGTTGTGCTTTACCTTGTCACAGTTACATTCTCTTAATTTTTCAAAGTTCATTTTGAATTTCTTTCGCGAAATGCAAGAATTGGAATATTTCATTATTGTTTTGTTGTGGTTTACCTTGTCACAGCTACGTTCCTAATTTTTCAAAGTTCATTTTGGATTTCTTTCGTTGAAATGCAAGAGTTTGGAATATTTCAGTAGTGACTTGCTGTGCTTTACCTTGTCACAGTTACATTCTCTTGATTTTTCGAAGTTCATTTTGAATTTCTGTCGTGAAATGCAAGAGTTGGGATATTTAAGTAGTGTTTTGTTGTGCTTTACCTTGTCACAGTTACATTCTGTTGATTTTCATAGTTCATTTTGAATTTCTGTCGTAAAATGCAAGAGTTGGAATATTTCAGAGTTACATTCTGTCACAGTTACATTCTGTTGAATATTTCATTATTGTTTTGTTGTGGTTTACCTTGTCACAGCTACGTTCCTAATTTTTCAAAGTTTTTTTTGAATTTCTTTCATTGAAATGCAAGAGTTGGAATATTTCAGTAGTGTTTTTTTGTGCTTTACCTTGTCACAGTTACATTCTCTTATTTTTTCAAAGTTCATTTTGAATTCCTGTCGTGAAATGAAAGAATTGGAATATTTCAGTAGTGTTTTGTCGTGGTTTACCTTGTCGCAGCTACATTCTCATGATTTTTCAAAGTTCACTTTGGATTTCTTTCATTGAAATGCAAGAGTTGGAATATTTCAGTAGTGTTTTGTTGTGCTTTACCTTGTCACAGTTACATTCTCTTAATTTTTCAAAGTTCATTTTGAATTTCTGTCGTGAAATGCAAGAGTTGGAACATTTCAGTAGTGTCTTGTCGTGGTTTACCTTGTCACAGCTACATTCTCATGATTTTTCAAAGTTCATTTTGAATTTCTGTCGTGAAATGCAAGAGTTGGAATATTTCAGTAGTGTTTTGTTGTGCTTTACCTTGTCACAGTTACATTCTCTTAATTTTTCAAAGTTCATTTTGAATTTCTTTCGTGAAATGCAAGAATTGGAATATTTCAGTAGTGTCATGTCGTGGTTTACCTTGTCACTGCTACATTCTCATGATTTTTCAAAGTTCATTTTGAATTTCTGTCGTGAAATGCAAGAGTTGGAATATTTCAGTAGTGACTTGTTGTGCTTTACCTTGTCACAGTTACATTCTCTTGATTTTTCGAAGTTCATTTTGAATTTCTGTCGTGAAATGCAAGAGTTGGGATATTTCAGTAGTGTTTTGTTGTGCTTTACCTTGTCACAGTTACATTCTGTTGATTTTCATAGTTCATTTTGAATATCTTTCACGAAATGCAAGAGTTGAAATATTTTCAGTAGTGTTTTGTTGTGCTTTACCTTGTCACAGTTACATTCTCTTAATTTTTCAAAGTTCATTTTGAATTTCTTTCGTGAAATGCAAGAATTGGAATATTTCAATAGTGTCTTGTCGTGCTTTACCTTGTCAAAGCTACATTCTCATGATTTTTTCAAAGTTCATTTTGAATTTCTGTCGTGAAATGCAAGAGTTGGAATATTTCAGTAGCGTTTTGTTGTGCTTTACCTTGTCACAGTTACATTCTGTTGATTTTCATAGTTCATTTTGAATTTCTGTCGTAAAATGCAAGAGTTGGAATATTTCAGTAGTGTTTTGTTGTGCATTACCTTGTCACAGTTACATTCTGTTGATTTTCATAGTTCATTTTGAATTTCTTTTCATTGAAATGCAAGAGTTGGAATATTTCAGTAGTGTTTTGTTGTGATTTACCTTGTCACAGTTTCATTCTCTTAATTTTTCGAAGTTCATTTTGAATTTCTGTCGTAAAATGCAAGAGTTGGAATATTTCAGTAGTGTCTTGTCGTGCTTCACCTTGTCACAGCTACCTTCTCATGATTTTTCAAAGTTCATTTTGAATTTCTGTCGTGAAATGCAAGAATTGGAATATTTCAGTAGTGTTTTGTTGTGCATTACCTTGTCACAGTTACATTCTGTTGAGTTTTATAGTTCATTTTTGAATTTCTTCCATTGAAGTGCAAGAGTTGGAATATTTCAGTAGTGTTTTGTTGTGCTTTACCTTGTCACAGTTACATTCTCTTAATTTTTCGAAGTTCATTTTGAATTTTTGTCGTGAAATGCAAGAGTTGGAATATTTCAGTAGTGTCTTGTCGTGGTTTACCTTGTCACAGCTACATTCTCATGATTTTTCAAAGTTCATTTTGGATTTCTTTCGTTGAAATACAAGAGTTGGAATATTTCAGTAGTATTTTGTTGTGCTTTACCTTGTCACAGTTACATTCTCTTAATTTTTCAAAGTTCATTTTGAATTTCTTTCGTGAAATGCAAGAATTGGAATATTTCAGTAGTGTCATGTCGTGGTTTACCTTGTCACAGCTACATTCTCATGATTTTTCAAAGTTCATTTTGAATTTCTGTCGTAAAATGCAAGAGTTGGAATATTTCAGTAGTGACTTGTTGTGCTTTACCTTGTCACAGTTACATTCTCTTAATTTTTCGAAGTTCATTTTGAATTTCTGTCGTGAAATACAAGAGTTGGAATATTTCAGTAGTGTTTTGTTGGGCTTTTACCTTGTCACAGTTACATTCTCTTAATTTTTCAAAGTTCATTTTGAATTTTCTTCGTGAAATGCAAGAATTGGAATATTTCAGTAGTGTCTCGTCGTCGTGCTTTACCTTGTCACAGCTACATTCTCATGATTTTTCAAAGTTCATTTTGAATTTCTGTCGTGAAATGCAAGAGTTGGAATATTTCAGTAGTGTTTTGTTGTGCTTTACCTTGTCAAAGTTACATTCTGTTGATTTTCATAGTTCATTTTGAATTTCTGTCGTAAAATGCAAGAGTTGGAATATTTCAGTAGTATTTTTGTTGTGCTTTACCTTGTCACAGTTACATTCTCTTAATTCTTCCAAGTTCATTTTGAATTTCTGTCGTGAAATGCAAGAGTTTGAATATTTCAGTAGTGACTTGTTATGCTTTACCTTGTCACAGTTACATTCTCTTGATTTTTCGAAGTTCATTTTGAATTTCTGCCGTGAAATGCAAGAATTGGAATATTTCAGTAGTGTTTTTGTTGTGCTTTACCTTGTCACAGTTACATTCTGTTGATTTTCATAGTTCATTTTGCATTTCTTTCATTGAAATGCAAGAGTTGGAATATTTCAGTAGTGTTTTGTTGTGCTTTACCTTGTCACAGCTACATTCTCATAATTTTTCAAAGTTCATTTTAAATTTCTGTCGTGAAAATGCAAGAGTTGGAATATTTCAGTAGTGACTTGTTGTGCTTTACCTTGTCACAGTTACATTCTCTTGATTTTTCGAAGTTGATTTTGAATTTCTGTCGTGAAATGCAAGAGTTGAAAATATTTCAGTAGTGTTTTGTTGTGCTTTACCTTGTCACAGTTACATTCTGTTGATTTTCATAATTCATTTTGAATTTATTTCATTGAAATGCAAGAGTTGGAATATTTTCAGTAGTGTTTTGTTGTGCTTTACCTTGTCACAGTTACATTCTGTTGATTTTCATAGTTCATTTTGAATTTCTTTCATTGAAATGCAATAGTTGGAATATTTCAGTAGTGTTGTTTTGTTGTGCTTTACCTTGTCACATTTACATTCTCTTAATTTTTCAAAGTTCATTTTGAATTTCTTTTGTGAAATGCAATAATTGGAATATTTCAGTAGTGTTTTGTTTGTGCTTTACCTTGTCACAGTTACATTCTCTTAATTTTTCAAAGTTCATTTTGAATTTCTTTCGCGAAATGCAAGAATTGGAATATTTCATTATTGTTTTGTTGTGGTTTACCTTGTCACAGCTACGTTCCTAATTTTTCCAAAGTTCATTTTGGATTTCTTTCGTTGAAATGCAAGAGTTGGAATATTTCAGTAGTGACTTGCTGTGCTTTACCTTGTCACAGTTACATTCTCTTGATTTTTCGAAGTTCATTTTGAATTTCTGTCGTGAAATGCAAGAGTTGGGATATTTAAGTAGTGTTTTGTTGTGCTTTACCTTGTCACAGTTACATTCTGTTGATTTTCATAGTTCATTTTGAATTTCTGTCGTAAAATGCAAGAGTTGGAATATTTCAGAGTTACATTCTGTCACAGTTACATTCTGTTGAATATTTCATTATTGTTTTGTTGTGGTTTACCTTGTCACAGCTACGTTCCTAATTTTTCAAAGTTTATTTTGAATTTCTTTCATTGAAATGCAAGAGTTGGAATATTTCAGTAGTGTTTTTTTGTGCTTTACCTTGTCACAGTTTACATTCTCTTAATTTTTCAAAGTTCATTTTGAATTCCTGTCGTGAAATGAAAGAATTGGAATATTTCAGTAGTGTTTTGTCGTGGTTTACCTTGTCGCAGCTACATTCTCATGATTTTTCAAAGTTCACTTTGGATTTCTTTCATTGAAATGCAAGAGTTGGAATATTTCAGTAGTGTTTTGTTGTGCTTTACCTTGTCACAGTTACATTCTCTTAATTTTTCAAAGTTCATTTTGAATTTCTGTCGTGAAATGCAAGAGTTGGAATATTTCAGTAGTGTCTTGTCGTGGTTTACCTTGTCACAGCTACATTCTCATGATTTTTCAAAGTTCATTTTGAATTTCTGTCGTGAAATGCAAGAGTTGGAATATTTCAGTAGTGTTTTGTTGTGCTTTACCTTGTCACAGTTACATTCTCTTAATTTTTCAAAGTTCATTTTGATTTCTTTCGTGAAATGCAAGAATTGGAATATTTCAGTAGTGTCATGTCGTGGTTTACCTTGTCACTGCTACATTCTCATGATTTTTCAAAGTTCATTTTGAATTTCTGTCGTGAAATGCAAGAGTTGGAATATTTCAGTAGTGACTTGTTGTGCTTTACCTTGTCACAGTTACATTCTCTTGATTTTTCGAAGTTCATTTTGAATTTCTGTCGTGAAATGCAAGAGTTGGGATATTTCAGTAGTGTTTTGTTGTGCTTTACCTTGTCACAGTTACATTCTGTTGATTTTCATAGTTCATTTTGAATATCTTTCACGAAATGCAAGAGTTGAAATATTTCAGTAGTGTTTTGTTGTGCTTTACCTTGTCACAGTTACATTCTCTTAATTTTTCAAAGTTCATTTTGAATTTCTTTCGTTAAATGCAAGAATTGGAATATTTCAGTAGTGTCTTGTCGTGCTTTACCTTGTCAAAGCTACATTCTCATGATTTTTCAAAGTTCATTTTGAATTTCTGTCGTGAAATGCAAGAGTTGGAATATTTTCAGTAGCGTTTTGTTGTGCTTTTACCTTGTCACAGTTACATTCTGTTGATTTTCATAGTTCATTTTGAATTTCTGTCGTAAAATGCAAGAGTTGGAATATTTCAGTAGTGTTTTGTTGTGCATTACCTTGTCACAGTTACATTCTGTTGATTTTCATAGTTCATTTTGAATTTCTTTCATTGAAATGCAAGAGTTGGAATATTTCAGTAGTGTTTTGTTGTGATTTACCTTGTCAGAGTTTCATTCTCTTAATTTTTCGAAGTTCATTTTGAATTTCTGTCGTGAAATGCAAGAGTTGGAATATTTCAGTAGTGTTTTGTTGTGCTTTACCTTGTCACATTTACATTCTCTTAATTTTTCAAAGTTCATTTTGAATTTCTTTTGTGAAATGCAATAATTGGAATATTTCAGTAGTGTTTCGTTGTGCTTTACCTTGTCACAGTTACATTCTCTTAATTTTTCAAAGTTCATTTTGAATTTCTTTCGCGAAATGCAAGAATTGGAATATTTCATTATTGTTTTGTTGTGGTTTACCTTGTCACAGCTACGTTCCTAATTTTTCAAAGTTCATTTTGGATTTCTTTCGTTGAAATGCAAGAGTTGGAATATTTCAGTAGTGACTTGCTGTGCTTTACCTTGTCACAGTTACATTCTCTTGATTTTTTTTCGAAGTTCATTTTGAATTTCTGTCGTGAAATGCAAGAGTTGGGATATTTAAGTAGTGTTTTGTTGTGCTTTACCTTGTCACAGTTACATTCTGTTGATTTTCATAGTTCATTTTGAATTTCTGTCGTAAAATGCAAGAGTTGGAATATTTCAGAGTTACATTCTGTCACAGTTACATTCTGTTGAATATTTCATTATTGTTTTGTTGTGGTTTACCTTGTCACAGCTACGTTCCTAATTTTTCAAAGTTTATTTTGAATTTCTTTCATTGAAATGCAAGAGTTGGAATATTTCAGTAGTGTTTTTTTGTGCTTTACCTTGTCACAGTTACATTCTCTTAATTTTTCAAAGTTCATTTTGAATTCCTGTCGTGAAATGAAAGAATTGGAATATTTCAGTAGTGTTTTGTCGTGGTTTACCTTGTCGCAGCTACATTCTCATGATTTTTCAAAGTTCACTTTGGATTTCTTTCATTGAAATGCAAGAGTTGGAATATTTCAGTAGTGTTTTGTTGTGCTTTACCTTGTCACAGTTACATTCTCTTAATTTTTCAAAGTTCATTTTGAATTTCTGTCGTGAAATGCAAGAGTTGGAACATTTCAGTAGTGTCTTGTCGTGGTTTACCTTGTCACAGCTACATTCTCATGATTTTTCAAAGTTCATTTTGAATTTCTGTCGTGAAATGCAAGAGTTGGAATATTTCAGTAGTGTTTTGTTGTGCTTTACCTTGTCACAGTTACATTCTCTTAATTTTTCAAAGTTCATTTTGAATTTCTTTCGTGAAATGCAAGAATTGGAATATTTCAGTAGTGTCATGTCGTGGTTTACCTTGTCACTGCTACATTCTCATGATTTTTCAAAGTTCATTTTGAATTTCTGTCGTGAAATGCAAGAGTTGGAATATTTCAGTAGTGACTTGTTGTGCTTTACCTTGTCACAGTTACATTCTCTTGATTTTTCGAAGTTCATTTTGAATTTCTGTCGTGAAATGCAAGAGTTGGGATATTTCAGTAGTGTTTTGTTGTGCTTTACCTTGTCACAGTTACATTCTGTTGATTTTCATAGTTCATTTTGAATATCTTTCACGAAATGCAAGAGTTGAAATATTTCAGTAGTGTTTTGTTGTGCTTTACCTTGTCACAGTTACATTCTCTTAATTTTTCAAAGTTCATTTTGAATTTCTTTCGTGAAATGCAAGAATTGGAATATTTCAATAGTGTCTTGTCGTGCTTTACCTTGTCAAAGCTACATTCTCATGATTTTTCAAAGTTCATTTTGAATTTCTGTCGTGAAATGCAAGAGTTGGAATATTTCAGTAGCGTTTTGTTGTGCTTTACCTTGTCACAGTTACATTCTGTTGATTTTCATAGTTCATTTTGAATTTCTGTCGTAAAATGCAAGAGTTGGAATATTTCAGTAGTGTTTTGTTGTGCATTACCTTGTCACAGTTACATTCTGTTGATTTTCATAGTTCATTTTGAATTTCTTTCATTGAAATGCAAGAGTTGGAATATTTCAGTAGTGTTTTGTTGTGATTTACCTTGTCACAGTTTCATTCTCTTAATTTTTCGAAGTTCATTTTGAATTTCTGTCGTGAAATGCAAGAGTTGGAATATTTCAGTAGTGTCTTGTCGTGCTTCACCTTGTCACAGCTACCTTCTCATGATTTTTCAAAGTTCATTTTAAATTTCTGTCGTGAAATGCAAGAATTGGAATATTTCAGTAGTGTTTTGTTGTGCATTACCTTGTCACAGTTACATTCTGTTGAGTTTTATAGTTCATTTTGAATTTCTTCCATTGAAATGCAAGAGTTGGAATATTTTAGTAGTGTTTTGTTGTGCTTTACCTTGTCACAGTTACATTCTCTTAATTTTTCGAAGTTCATTTTGAATTTTTGTCGTGAAATGCAAGAGTTGGAATATTTCAGTAGTGTCTTGTCGTGGTTTACCTTGTCACAGCTACATTCTCATGATTTTTCAAAGTTCATTTTGGATTTCTTTCGTTGAAATACAAGAGTTGGAATATTTCAGTAGTATTTTGTTGTGCTTTACCTTGTCACAGTTACATTCTCTTAATTTTTCAAAGTTCATTTTGAATTTCTTTCGTGAAATGCAAGAATTGGAATATTTCAGTAGTGTCATGTCGTGGTTTACCTTGTCACAGCTACATTCTCATGATTTTTCAAAGTTCATTTTGAATTTCTTTCATTGAAATGCAATAGTTGGAATATTTCAGTAGTGTTTTGTTGTGCTTTACCTTGTCACATTTACATTCTCTTAATTTTTCAAAGTTCATTTTGAATTTCTTTTGTGAAATGCAATAATTGGAATATTTCAGTAGTGTTTTGTTGTGCTTTACCTTGTCACAGTTACATTCTCTTAATTTTTCAAAGTTCATTTTGAATTTCTTTCGCGAAATGCAAGAATTGGAATATTTCATTATTGTTTTTGTTGTGGTTTACCTTGTCACAGCTACGTTCCTAATTTTTCAAAGTTCATTTTGGATTTCTTTCGTTGAAATGCAAGAGTTGGAATATTTCAGTAGTGACTTGCTGTGCTTTACCTTGTCACAGTTACATTCTCTTGATTTTTCGAAGTTCATTTTGAATTTCTGTCGTGAAATGCAAGAGTTGGGATATTTAAGTAGTGTTTTGTTGTGCTTTACCTTGTCACAGTTACATTCTGTTGATTTTCATAGTTCATTTTGAATTTCTGTCGTAAAATGCAAGAGTTGGAATATTTCAGAGTTACATTCTGTCACAGTTACATTCTGTTGAATATTTCATTATTGTTTTGTTGTGGTTTACCTTTTCACAGCTACGTTCCTAATTTTTCAAAGTTTATTTTGAATTTCTTTCATTGAAATGCAAGAGTTGGAATATTTCAGTAGTGTTTTTTTGTGCTTTACCTTGTCACAGTTACATTCTCTTAATTTTTCAAAGTTCATTTTGAATTCCTGTCGTGAAATGAAAGAATTGGAATATTTCAGTAGTGTTTTGTCGTGGTTTACCTTGTCACAGCTACATTCTCATGATTTTTCAAAGTTCACTTTGGATTTCTTTCATTGAAATGCAAGAGTTGGAATATTTCAGTAGTGTTTTGTTGTGCTTTACCTTGTCACAGTTACATTCTCTTAATTTTTCAAAGTTCATTTTGAATTTCTGTCGTGAAATGCAAGAGTTGGAATATTTCAGTAGTGTCTTGTCGTGGTTTACCTTGTCACAGCTACATTCTCATGATTTTTCAAAGTTCATTTTGAATTTCTGTCGTGAAATGCAAGAGTTGGAATATTTCAGTAGTGTTTTGTTGTGCTTTACCTTGTCACAGTTACATTCTCTTAATTTTTCAAAGTTCATTTTGAATTTCTTTCGTGAAATGCAAGAATTGGAATATTTCAGTAGTGTCATGTCGTGGTTTACCTTGTCACTGCTACATTCTCATGATTTTTCAAAGTTCATTTTGAATTTCTGTCGTGAAATGCAAGAGTTGGAATATTTCAGTAGTGACTTGTTGTGCTTTACCTTGTCACAGTTACATTCTCTTGATTTTTCGAAGTTCATTTTGAATTTCTGTCGTGAAATGCAAGAGTTGGGATATTTCAGTAGTGTTTTGTTGTGCTTTACCTTGTCACAGTTACATTCTGTTGATTTTCATAGTTCATTTTGAATATCTTTCACGAAATGCAAGAGTTGAAATATTTCAGTAGTGTTTTGTTGTGCTTTACCTTGTCACAGTTACATTCTCTTAATTTTTCAAAGTTCATTTTGAATTTCTTTCGTGAAATGCAAGAATTGGAATATTTCAGTAGTGTCTTGTCGTGCTTTACCTTGTCACAGCTACATTCTCATGATTTTTCAAAGTTCATTTTGAATTTCTGTCGTGAAATGCAAGAGTTTGAATATTTCAGTAGCGTTTTGTTGTGCTTTACCTTGTCACAGTTATATTCTGTTGATTTTCATAGTTCATTTTGAATTTCTGTCGTAAAATGCAAGAGTGGAATATTTCAGTAGTGTTTTGTTGTGCATTACCTTGTCACAGTTACATTCTGTTGATTTTATAGTTCATTTTGCATAGTTCATTTTGAATTTCTTTCATTGAAATGCAAGAGTTGGAATATTTCAGTAGTGTTTTGTTGTGATTTACCTTGTCACAGTTTCATTCTCTTAATTTTTCGAAGTTCATTTTGAATTTCTGTCGTGAAATGCAGAGAGTTGGAATATTTCAGTAGTGTCTTGTCGTGCTTCACCTTGTCACAGCTACATTCTCATGATTTTTCAAAGTTCATTTTGAATTTCTGTCGTGAAATGCAAGAATTGGAATATTTCAGTAGTGTTTTGTTGTGCATTACCTTGTCACAGTTACATTCTGTTGAGTTTCATAGTTCATTTTGAATTTTCTTCCATTGAAATGCAAGAGTTGGAATATTTCAGTAGTGTTTTGTTGTGCTTTACCTTGTCACAGTTACATTCTCTTAATTTTTCGAAGTTCATTTTTGAATTTTTGTCGTGAAATGCAAGAGTTGGAATATTTCAGTAGTGTCTTGTCGTGGTTTACCTTGTCATAGCTACATTCTCATGATTTTTTCAATGTTCATTTTGGATTTCTTTTCGTTGAAATACAAGAGTTGGAATATTTCAGTAGTATTTTGTTGTGCTTTACCTTGTCACAGTTACATTCTCTTAATTTTTCAAAGCTCATTTTGAATTTCTTTCGTGAAATGCAAGAATTGGAATATTTCAGTAGTGTCATGTCGTGGTTTACCTTGTCACAGCTACATTCTCATGATTTTTCAAAGTTCATTTTGAATTTCTGTCGTGAAATGCAAGAGTTGGAATATTTCAGTAGTGACTTTGTTGTGTGCTTTACCTTGTCACAGTTACATTCTCTTAATTTTTCGAAGTTCATTTTGAATTTCTGTCGTGAAATACAAGAGTTGGCATATTTCAGTAGTGTTTTGTTGGGCTTTACCTTGTCACAGTTACATTCTGTTGATTTTCATAGTTCATTTTGAATTTCTTTCGCGAAATGCAAGAGTTGGAATATTTCAGTAGTGTTTTGTTGTGCTTTACCTTGTCACAGTTACATTCTCTTAATTTTTCAAAGTTCATTTTGAATTTCTTTCGTGAAATGCAAGAATTGGAATATTTCAGTAGTGTCTCGTCGTGCTTTACCTTGTCACAGCTACATTCTCATGATTTTTCAAAGTTCATTTTGAATTTCTGTCGTGAAATGCAAGAGTTGGAATATTTCAGTAGTGTTTTGTTGTGCTTTACCTTGTCAAAGTTACATTCTGTTGATTTTCATAGTTCATTTTTGAATTTCTGTCGTAAAATGCAAGAGTTGGAATATTTCAGTAGTATTTTGTTGTGCTTTACCTTGTCACAGTTACATTCTCTAATTCTTCCAAGTTCATTTTGAATTTCTGTCGTGAAATGCAAGAGTTTGAATATTTCAGTAGTGACTTGTTATGCTTTTTACCTTGTCACAGTTACATTCTCTTTATTTTTCGAAGTTCATTTTGATTTCTGTCGTGAAATGCAAGAATTGGAATATTTCAGTAGTGTTTTGTTGTGCTTTACCTTGTCACAGTTACATTCTGTTGATTTTCATAGTTCATTTTGCATTTCTTTCATTGAAATGCAAGAGTTGGAATATTTAGGTAGTGTTTTGTTGTGCTTTACCTTGTCACAGTTACATTCTGTTGATTTTCATACTTCATTTTGAATTTCTTTCATTGAAATGCAAGAGTTGGAATATTTCAGTATTGTTTTGTTGTGCTTACATTGTCACAGCTACATTCTCATGATTTTTCAAAGTTCATTTTAAATTTCTGTCGTGAAAATGCAAGAGTTGGAATATTTCAGTAGTGACTTGTTGTGTGCTTTACCTTGTCACAGTTACATTCTCTTGATTTTTCGAAGTTGATTTTGAATTTCTTTCGTGAAATGCAAGAGTTAGAATATTTCAGTAGTGTTTTGTTGTGCTTTACCTTGTCACAGTTACATTCTGTTGATTTTCATAATTCATTTTGAATTTATTTCATTGAAATGCAAGAGTTGGAATATTTTAGTAGTGTTTTGTTGTGCTTTACCTTGTCACAGTTACATTCTCTTAATTTTTCGAAGTTCATTTTGAATTTTTGTCGTGAAATGCAAGAGTTGGAATATTTCAGTAGTGTCTTGTCGTGGTTTACCTTGTCAAAGCTACATTCTCATGATTTTTCAAAGTTCATTTTGGATTTCTTTCGTTGAAATACAAGAGTTGGAATATTTCAGTAGTATTTTGTTGTGCTTTACCTTGTCACAGTTACATTCTCTTAATTTTTCAAAGTTCATTTTGAATTTCTTTCGTGAAATGCAAGAATTGGAATATTTCAGTAGTGTCATGTCGTGGTTTACCTTGTCACAGCTACATTCTCATGATTTTTCAAAGTTCATTTTGAATTTCTTTCATTGAAATGCAATAGTTGGAATATTTCAGTAGTGTTTTGTTGTGCTTTACCTTGTCACATTTACATTCTCTTAATTTTTCAAAGTTCATTTTGAATTTCTTTTGTGAAATGCAATAATTGGAATATTTCAGTAGTGTTTTGTTGTGCTTTACCTTGTCACAGTTACATTCTCTTAATTTTTCAAAGTTCATTTTGAATTTCTTTCGCGAAATGCAAGAATTGGAATATTTCATTATTGTTTTGTTGTGGTTTACCTTGTCACAGCTACGTTCCTAATTTTTCAAAGTTCATTTTGGATTTCTTTCGTTGAAATGCAAGAGTTGGAATATTTCAGTAGTGACTTGCTGTGCTTTACCTTGTCACAGTTACATTCTCTTGATTTTTCGAAGTTCATTTTGAATTTCTGTCGTGAAATGCAAGAGTTGGGATATTTAAGTAGTGTTTTGTTGTGCTTTACCTTGTCACAGTTACATTCTGTTGATTTTCATAGTTCATTTTGAATTTCTGTCGTAAAATGCAAGAGTTGGAATATTTCAGAGTTACATTCTGTCACAGTTACATTCTGTTGAATATTTCATTATTGTTTTGTTGTGGTTTACCTTTTCACAGCTACGTTCCTAATTTTTTCAAAGTTTATTTTGAATTTCTTTCATTGAAATGCAAGAGTTGGAATATTTCAGTAGTGTTTTTTTGTGCTTTACCTTGTCACAGTTACATTCTCTTAATTTTTCAAAGTTCATTTTGAATTCCTGTCATTAAATGAAAGAATTGGAATATTTCAGTAGTGTTTTGTCGTGGTTTACCTTGTCACAGCTACATTCTCATGATTTTTCAAAGTTCACTTTGGATTTCTTTCATTGAAATGCAAGAGTTGGAATATTTCAGTAGTGTTTTGTTGTGCTTTACCTTGTCACAGTTACATTCTCTTAATTTTTCAAAGTTCATTTTGAATTTCTGTCGTGAAATGCAAGAGTTGGAATATTTCAGTAGTGTCTTGTCGTGGTTTACCTTGTCACAGCTACATTCTCATGATTTTTCAAAGTTCATTTTGAATTTCTGTCGTGAAATGCAAGAGTTGGAATATTTCAGTAGTGTTTTGTTGTGCTTTACCTTGTCACAGTTACATTCTCTTAATTTTTCAAAGTTCATTTTGAATTTCTTTCGTGAAATGCAAGAATTGGAATATTTCAGTAGTGTCATGTCGTGGTTTACCTTGTCACTGCTACATTCTCATGATTTTTCAAAGTTCATTTTGAATTTCTGTCGTGAAATGCAAGAGTTGGAATATTTCAGTAGTGACTTGTTGTGCTTTACCTTGTCACAGTTACATTCTCTTGATTTTTCGAAGTTCATTTTGAATTTCTGTCGTGAAATGCAAGAGTTGGGATATTTCAGTAGTGTTTTGTTGTGCTTTACCTTGTCACAGTTACATTCTGTTGATTTTCATAGTTCATTTTGAATATCTTTCACGAAATGCAAGAGTTGAAATATTTCAGTAGTGTTTTGTTGTGCTTTACCTTGTCACAGTTACATTCTCTTAATTTTTCAAAGTTCATTTTGAATTTCTTTCGTGAAATGCAAGAATTGGAATATTTCAGTAGTGTCTTGTCGTGCTTTACCTTGTCACAGCTACATTCTCATGATTTTTTCAAAGTTCATTTTGAATTTCTGTCGTGAAATGCAAGAGTTTGAATATTTCAGTAGCGTTTTGTTGTGCTTTACCTTGTCACAGTTATATTCTGTTGATTTTCATAGTTCATTTTGAATTTCTGTCGTAAAATGCAAGAGTTGGAATATTTCAGTAGTGTTTTTGTTGTGCATTACCTTGTCACAGTTACATTCTGTTGATTTTCATAGTTCATTTTGAATTTCTTTCATTGAAATGCAAGAGTTGGAATATTTCAGTAGTGTTTTGTTGTGATTTACCTTGTCACAGTTTCATTCTCTTAATTTTTCGAAGTTCATTTTGAATTTCTGTCGTGAAATGCAAGAGTTGGAATATTTCAGTAGTGTCTTGTCGTGCTTCACCTTGTCACAGCTACATTCTCATGATTTTTCAAAGTTCATTTTGAATTTCTGTCGTGAAATGCAAGAATTGGAATATTTCAGTAGTGTTTTGTTGTGCATTACCTTGTCACAGTTACATTCTGTTGAGTTTCATAGTTCATTTTGAATTTCTTCCATTGAAATGCAAGAGTTGGAATATTTCAGTAGTGTTTTTTGTTGTGCTTTACCTTGTCACAGTTACATTCTCTTAATTTTTCGAAGTTCATTTTGAATTTTTGTCGTGAAATGCAAGAGTTGGAATATTTCAGTAGTGTCTTGTCGTGGTTTACCTTGTCATAGCTACATTCTCATGATTTTTCAATGTTCATTTTGGATTTCTTTCGTTGAAATACAAGAGTTGGAATATTTCAGTAGTATTTTGTTGTGCTTTACCTTGTCACAGTTACATTCTCTTAAGTTTTCAAAGCTCATTTTGAATTTCTTTCGTGAAATGCAAGAATTGGAATATTTCAGTAGTGTCATGTCGTGGTTTACCTTGTCACAGCTACATTCTCATGATTTTTCAAAGTTCATTTTGAATTTCTGTCGTGAAATGCAAGAGTTGGAATATTTCAGTAGTGACTTGTTGTGCTTTACCTTGTCACAGTTACATTCTCTTAATTTTTCGAAGTTCATTTTGAATTTCTGTCGTGAAATACAAGAGTTGGCATATTTCAGTAGTGTTTTGTTGGGCTTTACCTTGTCACAGTTACATTCTGTTGATTTTCATAGTTCATTTTGAATTTCTTTCGCGAAATGCAAGAGTTGGAATATTTCAGTAGTGTTTTGTTGTGCTTTACCTTGTCACAGTTACATTCTCTTAATTTTTCAAAGTTCATTTTGAATTTCTTTCGTGAAATGCAAGAATTGGAATATTTCAGTAGTGTCTCGTCGTGCTTTACCTTGTCACAGCTACATTCTCATGATTTTTCAAAGTTCATTTTGAATTTCTGTCGTGAAATGCAAGAGTTGGAATATTTCAGTAGTGTGTTTTGTTGTGCTTTACCTTGTCAAAGTTACATTCTGTTGATTTTCATAGTTCATTTTGAATTTCTGTCGTAAAATGCAAGAGTTGGAATATTTCAGTAGTATTTTGTTGTGCTTTACCTTGTCACAGTTACATTCTCTTAATTCTTCCAAGTTCATTTTGAATTTCTGTCGTGAAATGCAAGAGTTTGAATATTTCAGTAGTGACTTGTTATGCTTTACCTTGTCACAGTTACATTCTCTTTATTTTTCGAAGTTCATTTTGAATTTCTGTCGTGAAATGCAAGAATTGGAATATTTCAGTAGTGTTTTGTTGTGCTTTACCTTGTCACAGTTACATTCTGTTGATTTTCATAGTTCATTTTGCATTTCGTTCATTGAAATGCAAGAGTTGGAATATTTAGGTAGTGTTTTGTTGTGCTTTACCTTGTCACAGTTACATTCTGTTGATTTTCATACTTCATTTTGAATTTCTTTCATTGAAATGCAAGAGTTGGAATATTTCAGTATTGTTTTGTTGTGCTTTACATTGTCACAGCTACATTCTCATGATTTTTCAAAGTTCATTTTAAATTTCTGTCTTGAAAATGCAAGAGTTGGAATATTTCAGTAGTGACTTGTTGTGCTTTACCTTGTCACAGTTACATTCTCTTGATTTTTCGAAGTTGATTTTGAATTTCTTTCGTGAAATGCAAGAGTTAGAATATTTCAGTAGTGTTTTGTTGTGCTTTACCTTGTCACAGTTACATTCTGTTGATTTTCATAATTCATTTTGAATTTATTTCATTGAAATGCAAGAGTTGGAATATTTCAGTAGTGTTTTGTTGTGCTTTACCTTGTCACAGTTACATTCTGTTGATTTTCATAGTTCATTTTGAATTTCTTTCATTGAAATGCAATAGTTGGAATATTTCAGTAGTGTTTTGTTGTGCTTTACCTTGTCACATTTACATTCTCTTAATTTTTCAAAGTTCATTTTGAATTTCTTTTGTGAAATGCAATAATTGGAATATTTCAGTAGTGTCTTGTCGTGGTTTACCTTGTCACAGCTACATTCTCATGATTTTTTAAAGTTCATCTTGAATTTCTGTCTTGAAATGCAAGAGTTGGAATATCTCAGTAGTGACTTGTTGTGCTTTACCTTGTCACAGTTACATTTTCTTGATTTTTCGAAGTTCATTTTGAATTTCTGTCGTGAAATGCAAGAGTTGGAATATTTCAGTAGTGTTTTTGTTGTGCTTTACCTTGTCACAGTTACATTCTGTTGATTTTCATAGTTCATTTTGAATTTCTTTCATTGAAATGCAAGAGTTGGAATATTTCAGTAGTGTTTTGTTGTGCTTTACCTTGTCACAGTTACATTCTCTTAATTTTTCAAAGTACATTTTGAATTTTCTTTCGTGAAATGCAAGAATTGGAATATTTCAGTGTCTTGTCGTGGTTTACCTTGTCACAGCTACATTCTCATGATTTTTCAAAGCTCATCTTGAATTTCTGTCGTGAAATGCAAGAGTTGGAATATTTCAGTAGTGACTTGTTGTGCTTTACCTTGTCACAGTTACATTCTCTTGATTTTTCAAAGTTAATTTTGAATTTCTGTCGTGAAATGAAAGAGTTGGAATATTTCAGTAGTGTTTTGTTGTGCTTTACCTTGTCACAGTTACATTCTGTTGATCTTCATAGTTCATTTTGAATTTCTTTCATTGAAATGCAAGAGTTGGAATATTTCAGCATTGTTTTTTTGTTGTTGTGCTTTACTTTGTCACAGTTACATTCTCTTAAATTTTTCAAAGTTCATTTTGAATTTCTTTCGTGAAATGCAAGAATTGGAATATTTCAGTAGTGTCTTGTCTTGGTTTACCTTGTCACAGCTACATTCTCATGATTTTTCAAAGTTCATTTTGGATTTCTTTAGTTGAAATGCAAGAGTTGGAATATTTCAGTAGTGACTTGTTGGGCTTTACCTTGTCAAAGTTACATTCTCTTGATTTTTCGAAGTTCATTTTGAATTTCTGTCGTGAAATGCAAGAGTTGGAATATTTCAGTAGTGTTTTGTTGTGCTTTACCTTGTCACAGTTACATTCTGTTGATTTTCACAGTTCATTTTGAATTTTTTTTCATTGAAATGCAAGAGTTGGAATATTTCAGTAGTGTTTTGTTGTGTGCTTTACCTTGTCACAGTTACATTCTCTTAATTTTTCAAAGTTCATTTTGAATTTATTTCGTGAAATGCAAGAATTGGAATATTTCAGTAGTGTCTTGTCGTGGTTTACCTTGTCACAGCTACATTCTCATGATTTTTTCAAAGTTCATTTTGAATTTCTGTCGTGAAATGCAAGATTTGGAATATTTCAGTAGTGACTTGTTGTGCTTTACCTTGTCACAGTTACATTCTCTTGATTTTTCGAAGTTCATTTTGAATTTCTGTCGTGAAATGCAAGACTTGGAATGCTTCAGTAGTGTTTTGTTGTGCTTTACCTTGTCACAGTTACATTCTGTTAATTTTCATAGTTCATTTTGAATTTCTTTCATTGAAATGCAAGAGTTGGAATATTTCAGTGGTGCTTTGTTGTGCTTTACCTTGCCACAGTTACATTCTCTTAATTTTTCAAAGTTCA
Source organism: Artemia sinica (assembly GCA_027921565.1). NCBI lineage: Eukaryota > Metazoa > Arthropoda > Branchiopoda > Anostraca > Artemiidae > Artemia > Artemia sinica. The sequence goes on from CM051274.1 coordinate 42,729,761, forward strand.
TTTTTGAATTTCTTTCTTGAAATGCAAGAATTGGAATATCGTTTTCTTCAGCTGAAAGTAAGGAGCAACATCAAAACTCCAATTCTCTTGCATTTCACGAAAGAAATTCAAAATGAACTTTGAAAAATCAAGAGAATGTAACTGTGACAAGGTAAAGCACAACAAGTCACTACTGAAATATTCCCAACTCTTGCATTTCACGACAGAAATTCAAGATGAGCTTTGAAAAATCATGAGAATGTAGCTGTGACAAGGTAAACCACGACAAGACGCTACTGAAATATTCCAATTCTTTCATTTCACGAAAGAAATTCAAAATGAACTTTGAAAATTAAGAGAATGTAACTGTGACAAGGTAAAGCACAACAAAACACTACTGAAATATTCCAACTCTTGCATTTCAATGAAAGAAATTCAAAATGAACTATGAAAATCAACAGAATGTAACTGTGACAAGGTAAAGCACAACAAAACACTACTGAAATATTCCAACTCTTGCATTTCACGACAGAAATTCAAAATGAACTTCGAAAAATCAAGAGAATGTAACTGTGACAAGGTAAAGCACAACAAGTCACTACTGAAATATTCCAACTCTTGCATTTCAACGAAAGAAATCCAAAATGAACTTTGAAAAATCATGAGAATGTAGCTGTGACAAGGTAAACCAAGACAAGACACTACTGAAATATTCCAATTCTTGCATTTCACGAAGAAATTCAAAATGAACTTTGAAAAATTAAGAGAATGTAACTGTGACAAGGTAAAGCACAACAAAACACTGCTAAAATATTCCAACTCTTGCATTTCAATGAAAGAAATTCAAAATGAACTATGAAAATCAACAGAATGTAACTGTGACAAGGTAAAGCAAAACAAAACACTACTGAAATTTTCCAACTCTTGCATTTCACGACAGAAATTCAAGATGAACTTTGAAAAATCATGAGAATGTAGCTGTGACAAGGTAAACCACGACAAGACACTACTGAAATATTCCAATTATTGCATTTCACAAAAGAAATTCAAAATGAACTTTGAAAAATTAAGAGAATGTAAATGTGACAAGGTAAAGCACAACAAAACACTACTGAAATATTCCAACTCTTGCATTTCAATGAAAGAAATTCCAAATGAACTATGAAAATCAACAGAATGTAACTGTGACAAGGTAAATTACAACAAAACACTACTAAAATATTCCAACTCTTGCATTTCACGACAGAAATTCAAAATGAACTTCGAAAAATCAAGAGAATGTAACTGTGACAAGGTAAAGCACAACAAGTCACTACTGAAATATTCCAACTCTTGCATTTCACGACAGAAATTTAAAATGAACTTTGAAAAATCATGAGAATGTAGCTGTGACAAGGTAAACCACGACAAGACACTACTGAAATATTCCAATTCTTGCATTTCACGAAAGAAATTCAAAATGAACTTTGAAAAATTAAGAGAATGTAACTGTGAGAAGGTAAAGCACAACAAAACTCTACTGAAAGATTCCAACTCTTGCATTTCATGAAAGAAATTCAAAATGAACTTCGAAAAATCAAGAGAATGTAACTGTGACAAGGTAAAGCATAACAAGTCATTACTGAAATATCCCAACTCTTGCATTTCACGACAGAAATTCAAAATGAACTTGGAAGAATTAAGAGAATGTAACTGTGACAAGGTAAAGCACAACAAAACACTACTGAAATATTCCAACTCTTGCATTTTACGACAGAAATTCAAAATGAACTATGAAAATCAACAGAATGTAACTGTGACAAGGTAAAGCACAACAAAACACTACTGAAATATACCAACTCTTGCATTTCACGACAGAAATTCAAAATGAACTTTGAAAAATCATGAGAATGTAGCTGTGACAAGGTATAGCACAACAAAACACTAATGAAATATTCCAACTCTTGCATTTCGCGAAAGAAATTCAAAATGAACTATGAAAATCAACAGAATGTGACTGTGACAAGGTAAAGCACAACAAAACACTACTGAAATATTCCAACTCTTGTATTTCACGACAGAAATTCAAAATGAACTTCGAAAAATCAAGAGAATGTAACTGTGACAAGGTAAAGCACAAAGAGGAACTACTGAAAATATTCCAACTCTTGCATTTCACGACAGAAATTCAAAATGAACTTTGAAAAATCATGAGAATGTAGCTGTGACAAGGTAAACCACGACATGACACTACTGAAATATTCCAATTCTTGCATTTCACGAAAGATATTCAAAATGAACTTTGAAAAATTAAGAGAATGTAACTGTGACAAGGTAAAGCACAACAAAACATTAATGAAATATTCCAACTCTTGCATTTCGCGAAAGAAATTCAAAATGAACTATGAAAATCAACAGAATGTGACTGTGACAAGGTAAAGCACAACAAAACACTACTGAAATATTCCAACTCTTGTATTTCACGACAGAAATTCAAAATGAACTTCGAAAAATCAAGAGAATGTAACTGTGACAAGGTAAAGCACAAAGAGGAACTACTGAAATATTCCAACTCTTGCATTTCACGACAGAAATTCAAAATGAACTTTGAAAAATCATGAGAATGTAGCTGTGACAAGGTAAACCACGACATGACACTACTGAAATATTCCAACTCTTGCATTTCACTAAAGAAATTCAAAATGAACTTTGAAAAATTAAGAGAATGTAACTGTGACAAGGTAAAGCACAACAAAACACTACTGAAATATTCCAACTCTTGCATTTCAACGAAAGGAATCCAAAATGAACTTTGAAAAATCATGAGAATGTAGCTGTGACAAGGTAATGCACAATAAAACACTACTGAAATATTCCAATTCTTGCATTTCACGAAAGAAATTCAAAATGAACTTTGAAAAATTAAGAGAATGTAACTGTGACAAGGTAAAGCACAAAAAAAACACTACTGAAATATTTCCAACTCTTGCATTTCAATGAAAGAAATTCAAAATGAACTATGAAAATCAACAGAATGTAACTGTGACAAGGTAAAGCACAACAAAACACTACTGAAATATTCCAACTCTTGCATTTCACGACAGAAATTCAAAATGAACTTCAAAAAATCAAGAGAATGTAACTGTGACAAGGTAAAGCACAACAAGTCACTACTGAAAAGTTCCAACTCTTGCATTTCAACGAAAGAAATCCAAAATGAACTTTGAAAAATTAAGAGAATGTAGCTGTGACAAGGTAAACCACAACAAAACAATAATGAAATATTCCAATTCTTGCATTTTGCGAAAGAAATTCAAAATGAACTTTGAAAAATTAAGAGAATGTAACTGTGACAAGGTAAAGCACAAAAAAACACTACTGAAATATTCCAACTCTTGCATTTCAACGAAAGAGATCCAAAATGAACTTTGAAAAATTAAGAGAATGTAGCTGTGACAAGGTAAAGCACAACAAAACACTAATGAAATATTCCAACTCTTGCATTTCGCGAAAGAAATTCAAAATGAACTATGAAAATCAACAGAAATGTGACTGTGACAAGGTAAAGCACAACAAAACACTACTGAAATATTCCAACTCTTGTATTTCACGACAGAAATTCAAAATGAACTTCGAAAAATCAAGAGAATGTAACTGTGACAAGGTAAAGCACAAAGAGGAACTACTGAAATATTCCAACTCTTGCATTTCACGACAGAAATTCAAAATGAACTTTGAAAAATCATGAGAATGTAGCTGTGACAAGGTAAACCACGACATGACACTACTGAAATATTCCAATTCTTGCATTTCACGAAAGAAATTCAAAATGAACTTTGAAAAATTAAGAGAATGTAACTGTGACAAGGTAAAGCACAACAAAACACTACTGAAATATTCCAACTCTTGCATTTCAACGAAAGGAATCCAAAATGAACTTTGAAAAATCATGAGAATGTAGCTGTGAAAAGGTAATGCACAACAAAACACTACTGAAATATTCCAATTCTTGCATTTCACGAAAGAAATTCAAAATGAACTTTGAAAAATTAAGAGAATGTAACTGTGACAAGGTAAACACAAAAAAACACTACTGAAACATTCCAACTCTTGCATTTCAATGAAAGAAATTCAAAATGAACTATGAAAATCAACAGAATGTAACTGTGACAAGGTAAAGCACAACAAAACACTACTGAAATATTCCAACTCTTGCATTTCACGACAGAAATTCAAAATGAACTTCAAAAAATCAAGAGAATGTAACTGTGACAAGGTAAAGCACAACAAGTCACTACTGACATATTCCAACTCTTGCATTTCAACGAAAGAAATCCAAAATGAACTTTGAAAAATTAAGAGAATGTAGCTGTGACAAGGTAAACCACAACAAAACAATAATGAAATATTCCAATTCTTGCATTTCGCGAAAGAAATTCACAATGAACTTTGAAAAATTAAGAGAATGTAACTGTGACAAGGTAAAGCACAACAAAACACTACTGAAATATTCCAACTCTTGCATTTCAACGAAAGAAATCCAAAATGAACTTTGAAAAGTTAAGAGAATGTAGCTGTGACAAGGTAAACCACAACAAAACAATAATGAAATATTCCAATTTTTGCATTTCGCGAAAGAAATTCAAAATGAACTTTGAAAAATTAAGAGAATGTAACTGTGACAAGGTAAAGCACAACAAAACACTACTGAAATATTCCAGCTCTTGCATTTCACGACAGAAATTCAAAATGAACTTTGAAAAATCATGAGAATGTAGCTGTGACAAGGTAAACCACGACAAGACACTACTGAAATATTCCAACTCTTGCATTTCTTGACATAAATTCAAAATGAACTTTGAAAATAAACAGAATGTAACTGTGACAAGGTAATGCACAACAAAACACTACTGAAATATTCCAATTCTTGCATTTCACGAAAGAAATTCAAAATGAACTTTGAAAAATTAAGAGAATGTAACTGTGACAAGGTAAAGCACAAAAAAACACTACTGAAATATTCCAACTCTTGCATTTCAATGAAAGAAATCCAAAATGAACTATGAAAATCAACAGAATGTAACTGTGACAAGGTAAAGCACAACAAGTCACTACTGAAATATTCCAACTCTTGCATTTCAACGAAAGAAATCCAAAATGAACTTTGAAAAATTAAGAGAATGTAGCTGAGACAAGGTAAACCACAACAAAACAATAATGAAATATTCCAATTCTTGCATTTCGCGAAAGAAATTCAAAATGAACTTTGAAAAATTAAGAGAATGTAACTGTGACAAGGTAAAGCACAACAAAACACTACTGAAATATTCCAACTCTTGCTTTTCAACGAAAGAAATCCAAAATGAACTTTGAAAAATTAAGAGAATGTAGCTGTGACAAGGTAAACCACAACAAAACAATAATGAAATATTCCAATTCTTGCATTTCGCGAAAGAAATTCAAAATGAACTTTGAAAAATTAAGAGAATGTAACTGTGACAAGGTAAAGCACAACAAAACACTACTGAAATATTCCAACTCTTGCATTTCACGACAGAAATTCAAAATAAACTTTGAAAAATCATGAGAATGTAGCTGTGACAAGGTAAACCACGACAAGACACTACTGAAATATTCCAACTCTTGCATTTCACGACAGAAATTCAAAATGAACTTTGAAAAATTAAGAGAATATAACTGTGTCAAGGTAAAGCACAAGAAAACACTAATGAAATATTCCAACTCTTGCATTTCAACGAAAGAAATCCAAAATGAACTTTGAAAAATCATGAGAATGTAGCTGTTACAAGGTAAACCACGACAAGACACTACTGAAATATTCCAACTCTTGCATTTCACGACAGAAAGTCAAAATGAACTTCGGAAAAATTAAGAGAATGTAACTGTGACAACGTAAAGCACAACAAAACACTACTGAAATATTCCAACTCTTGCATTTCAATGAAAGAAATTCAAAATGAACTATGAAAATCAACAGAATGTAACTGTGACAAGGTAATGCACAACAAAACACTACTGAAATGTTCCAATTCTTGCATTTCACGAAAGAAATTCAAAATGAACTTTGAAAAATTAAGAGAATGTGACTGTGACAAGGTAAAGCACAAAAAAACACTACTGAAATATTCCAACTCTTGCGTTTCAATGAAAGAAATTCAAAATGAACTTTGAAAAATTAAGAGAATGTAACTGTGACAAGGTAAAGCACAACAAAACACTACTGAAATATTCCAACTCTTGCATTTAAACGAAAGAAATCCAAAATGAACTTTGAAAAATTAGAGAGAGAATGTAGCTGTGACAAGGTAAACCACAACAAAACAATAATGAAATATTCCAATTCTTGCATTTCGCGAAAGAAGTTCAAAATAAACTTTGAAAAATTAAGAGAATGTAACTTTGACAAGGTAAAGCACAACAAAACACTACTGAAATATTCCAACTCTTGCATTTCACGACAGAAATTCAAAATGAACTTTGAAAAATCATGAGAATGTAGGTGTGACAAGGTAACCACGACAAGACACTACTGAAATAATCCAACTCTTGCATTTCACGAAAGAAATTCAAAATGAACCTTGAAAAATTAAGAGAATGTAACTGTGACAAGGTAAAGCACAAAAAAACACTACTGAAATATTCCAACTCTTGCATTTCAATGAAAGAAATTCAAATGAACTATTAAAACCAACAGAATGTAACTATGACAAGGTAAAGCACAACAAGTCACTACTGAAATATTCCAACTCTTGCATTTCAACGAAAGAAATCCAAAATGAACTTTGAAAAATTAAGAGAATGTAGCTGTGACAAGGTAAACCACAACAAAACAATAATGAAATATTCCAATTCTTGCATTTCGCGAAAGAAATTCAAAATGAACTTTGAAAAATTAAGAGAATGTAACTGTGACAAGGTAAACCACGACAAGACACTACTGAAATATTCCAACTCTTGCATTTCACGACAGAAATTCAAAATGAGCTTTGAAAAATTAAGAGAATGTAACTTTGACAAGGTAAAGCACAACAAAACACTACTGAAATATTCCAACTCTTGCATTTCAACGAAAGAAATCCAAAATGAACTTTGAAAAATCATGAGAATGTAGCTGTGACAAGGTAAAGCACAACAAAACACTACTGAAATATTCCAACTCTTGCTTTTCAACGAAAGAAATCCAAAATGAACTTTGAAAAATTAAGAGAATGTAGCTGTGACATGGTAAACCACAACAAAACAATAATGAAATATTCCAATTCTTGCATTTCGCGAAAGAAATTCAAAATGAACTTTGAAAAATTAAGAGAATGTAACTGTGACAAGGTAAACCACGACAAGACACTACTGAAATATTCCAACTCTTGCATTTCACGACAGAAATTCAAAATGAACTTTGAAAAATTAAGAGAATGTAACTTTGACAAGGTAAAGCACAACAAAACACTACTGAAATATTCCAACTCTTGCATTTCAACGAAAGAAATCCAAAATGAACTTTGAAAAATCATGAGAATGTAGCTGTGACAAGGTAAGCCACGACAAGACACTACTGAAATATTCCAACTCTTGCATTTCACGAGAGAAAGTCAAAATGAACTTCGAAAAATTAAGAGAATGTAACTGTGACAAGGTAAAGCACAACAAAACACTACTGAAATATTCCAACTCTTGCATTTCAATGAAAGAAATTCAAAATGAACTATGAAAATCAACAGAATATAACTGTGACAAGGTAATGCACAACAAAACACTACTTAAATATTCCAATTCTTGCATTTCACGAAAGAAATTCAAAATGAACTTTGAAAAATTAAGAGAATGTAACTGTGACAAGGTAAAGCACAAAAAAACACTACTGAAATATTCCAACTCTTGCATTTCAATGAAAGAAATTCAAAATAAACTATGAAAATCAACAGAATGTAACTGTGACAAGGTAAAGCACAACAAGTCACTACTGAAATATTCCAACTCTTGCATTTCAACGAAAGAAATCCAAAATGAACTTTGAAAAATTAAGAGAATGTAGCTGTGACAAGGTAAACCACAACAAACAATAATGAAAATATTCCAATTCTTGCATTTCGCGAAAGAAATTCAAAATGAACTTTGAAAAATTAAGAGAATGTAACTGTGACAAGGTAAAGCACAAACAAAACACTACTGAAATATTCCAACTCTTGCATTTCAACGAAAGAAATCCAAAATGAACTTTGAAAAATTAAGAGAATGTAGCTATGACAAGGTAAACCACAACAAAACAATAATGCAATATTCCAATTCTTGCATTTCGCGAAAGAAATTCAAAATAAACTTTGAAAAATTAAGAGAATGTAACCGTGACAAGGTAAAGCACAACAAAACACTACTGAAGTATTCCAACTCTTGCATTTTACGACAGATATTCAAAATGAACTTCGAAAAATCAAGAGAATGTAACTGTGACAAGGTAAAGCACAACAAGTCACTACTGAAATATTCCAGCTCTTGCATTTCGATGAAAGAAATTCAAAATGAACTATGAAAATCAACAGAATGTAACTGTGACAAGGTAAAGCTCAACAAAACACTACTGAAATATTCCAACTCTTGCATTTTACGACAGAAATTCAAAATGAACTTCGAAAAATCAAGAGAATGTAACTGTGACAAGGTAAAGCACAAAAAGTCACTACTGAAATATTCCAACTCTTGCATTTCAATGAAAGAAATTCAAAAAGAACTATGAAAATCAACAGTATGTAACTGTGATAAGCTAATGCACAACAAAACACTAATGAAATATTCCAACTCTTGCATTGCAACGACAGAAATTCAAAATGAACTTCGAAAAATCAAGAGAATGTAACTGCGACAAGGTAAAGCACAACAAAACACTACTGAAATATTCCAACTCTTGCATTTTACGACAGAAATTCAAAATGAACTTCGAAAAATCAAGAGAATGTAACTGTGACAAGGTAAAGCACAACAAGTCACTACTGAAATATTCCAACTCTTGCATTTCAATGAAAGAAATTCAAAATGAACTATGAAAATCAACAGAATGTAACTGTGACAAGGTAAAGCACAACAAAACACTACTGAAATATTCCAATTCTTGCATTTCAAGGAAAGAAATCCAAAATGAACTTTGAAAAATCAAGAGAATGTAACTATGACAAGGTAAAGCACAACAAACCAACACTCATAAAACGATCCTTTTTGAAATTCTGCTAACAACATAGATGCTCAAGGTAAAAGTTTGAATCAAACACTTTTAAGATATCGAGTGTCCTTACTGAAAAACTACTGAATTAAAAAATAAATCAAATTGATCATATGACCTAAATTATTTCATCAGATACGCCAGTACTCATAAACGTTCCTTTTTTGAAATTCTGCTAACAGCATAAATGCTCAAGGTAAAAGTTTGAATCAAACACTTTTAGGATATCGAGTGTCCTTACTGAAAAACTACTGAATTAAAAAATAAATGAAATTGATCATACGACCTAAATTATTTCATCAGATACGCCAGCCCTCATAAAACCATTTCCATAAAAATAGCTCTTAATAGAACTGTTTAAGTATGAACTCCAATTTTTTCCAACGAAAATATAGAAAATACTATCAAAACACATTTCTCTGATTATAATGTATATCTTCAGTCAGAAAAGCTTAGTTTCGATTCAAAAATGTGCCATTTCCATAGCAATAGCTCTTAATAGAACTGTTTAAGTATGAACTCCAATTTTCTCCAACGAGATTATGCAACTCAACCACATTTAACTAAACCTCGTGTAACCGAATCTGCATGTAACTGAACCCCCGTGCAACTGAACCCCCCCCCCCCCCCCATGTAACTGAATCCCTCATGCAACTCAACTCCCGTACAGTTCAAGCCCCATTTAACTAAACCCCCATGCAACTGAACCCCCCCCCATGTAACTGAACCCCTGTATAACCGAAACCCCTTACAACTGAACCCTCGTGCAAGTCGACCCCATATCCTACACTCCAATTCGCAAATCTCATTACCCCTTTTTGCAAATGTTAATCAAACATTTCCGATTGTAAGAGCATGTTTAACCATCTTGCTTGGAATGGTATCCATAAGTACATGCTCTGAAAAGGTGCCAAGGAACGTAATCTCCCCAAACACGTCAATCAAACAATTAAAAAATGTATGCAACTCAACCACATTTAACTAAACCCCGTGTAACCGAATCCGCATGTAACTGAACCCCCGTGCAACTGAACCCCCCCCCCCCATGTAACTGAATCCCTCATGCAAGTCAACTCTCGTGCAACTCAATCCCCATTTAACTAAACCCCCATGCAACTGAACCCCCCCCCCCCAATGTAACTGAACCCCTGTATAACCGAAACCTCGTACAACTGAACCCTCGTGCTACTGAACCCTCGTGCAAGTCGACCCCATATCCTACACTCCAATTCGCAAATCTCATTACCCCTTTTTTGCAAATGTTAATCAAACATTTCCGATTGTAAAAGTATGTTTAACCATCTTGCTTGGAATGGTATCCGTAAGTACATGCTCTGAAAAGGTGCCAAGGAACGTAATCTCCCAAACACGTCAATCAAACAATTAAAAAATGTATGCAACTCAGCCACATTTAACTAAAACCCTTGTAACTGAATCCGCATGTAACTGAACCCCCATGCAACTGAACCCCCCCATGTAACTGAATCCCTCATGCAACTCAACTCCCGTGCAACTCAAGCCCCATTTAACTAAACCCCCATGCAACTGAACCCCCCATGTAACTGAACCCCTGTATAACCGAAACCCCGTACAACTGAACCCTCGTGCTACTGAACCCTCGTGCAAGTCGACTCCATATCCTACACTCCAATTTGCAAATCTCATTACCCCTTTTTTGCAAATGTTAATCAAACATTTCCGATTGTAAGAGCATGCTTAACCATCTTGCTTGGAATGGTATCCATAAGTACATGCTCTGAAAAGGTGCCAAGGAACGTAATCTCCCAAACACGTCAATCAAACAATTAAAAAATTTCGGTTTTACTTGCACAATTCATAGGAAGGAACATAAGCCCTTAGAATAACATGGAAATTCCTATACGTCTAAGCAAAGTATAAGTTAGATTACTACTACTAGGAACAAATAAAGGTGAAGAAGGGATGTTGGGCAATGAGGAGATCGGTCAAAAGAGCAGCTTATTTTACATGAGGAGCTTACGCGTTGGCTGCGTTGGCTTCAGGTGGCTTGGCGCTGCAATGAGTTGGTGGCTCTTGGCACTGCAAACATTACAAAAAATGTTTAACCTTTGGAATTATTTTTGACAGCTCATCTCTTTTAAAAGTTTTTAGGGCGTCCATCTTTGCCCAATAAAGCATGACTTCGAATCTTCCACAGTTGCATTTCCAGTTGTTTCGTTGTCAAAAAGCCTTGGAGTTATGCTTCCGCCTGATTATGCGTTTACCAAGCATGTTGATATGCTTGCAAAAGATTTGGTGCAACGTAACGATTTTGGTGCGACAGCTACGGTTCTTTTTCTTGTTCTCCAAATCCATTCTGAATCTTAATCTGAAAATTAAATAGATTGACAGAATTAAATATGTATATGCTTTGCGCTATAAGAAAAAAAAATGCAATTTCACCTAAAATCTGAAAGGAACAACTTCTGGCATATATTCCATCACAAACTAATAAAGGTTCTCAAAATATTAAATACAAACGTAGAGAATTTTTAACTTTTTGAAAGTTATTGTGTAATAAAATTATTAAAACGACCATATTTTTTTTTTGTTTCAGCTGTCTAAGTCCTTTAATTTCTTACTGTAGAAAAATACGATTGTCCTTAAACATTTTTTTTTAAGTTGTGGTTGTTTTTTGGTTGTTTTTTGTAATTTTTATTCTAACAAGAAACGGGAAAATGGAATCGGAGAGAAGTAATGCTGAAGAGTTTGAATCTTTCCCTGCAGTATCGCTTTCCCCCGATTCAGTATCAGACTCTTCAGCCTGAGATATACGATAACCAGTCTAAAGTTTCGACAAACTTCATAGTGTTTGATGGAGAACAACGCCAAACTATCAAATTCAACTCAATTCATTTCAAACTTTTTATTTCCTCCGAATACGAAGAGTAAAAATAAATAAAAATAATAACCGCTAATCAACAGGCCATAAAATTATTTTAAACTTTATAACAACAAGTACGCAAAGGCCTTCAGTCAAAATTACCCACACAAAATAAAACTTTTCAATCAATAGATAATAAATTAACACTTAAAATTAACACTTCACAAATTAACACTTCATTCAATAATAATAAAAAAAAGAAAAAAATGAAATAAAATAAAATAAGCTTCGTACGCAGCTCTATATAAATTATGAGAAAAAACAGGTAATTTGGATAAAAATTTCATTTGCTTTTTCTCCAAAACATCAACAGGGTTTTTTATTTTATATGTATTCATTAAAAAAGTATTTGATTCAGATTTAGAAAAGCGGCAAAGGAACTTAGCAAAATTAAAAAATGTGGTTTTTACATGCGCAATATTACTAATTCTAAAAAACGGGAGAAGCGATTAAAAAACTAAAATATGAGGAAAAGCGACTGTATTATATACCCGACCAGTGATTTCAGAGAAAGAAGATCGCGAAGACAAATTACTGCCCCGAAACTAGACGCTATTCTAATTTTAACTGCTTTAGAAATAGAAGCACGGCATAGAGCTAAAGTTGGTCCATAAGGCACACCAAGATATAAAAAAGATTCCAAAGGTTTTAAAATACTATCATAAATATGAACAGAAATTTCCGAATTAACGAGATCATTAGCCTTAGGGTCAAGAATTAAAAACTGACTCTTTTCAGGGCGAAAACAAAGTCCATGCTCACTAAAAACTTTTGCTAAAAAATCTACATTTTGTTGAAGTGACTGAAGTGATCGACTCAAAAGCAGTAAATCATCTGCGTAAGCAATCCACGACAGAACATAACCTTTACCATAAATAAAAGTCAACTGAATTTGATCAAATAGCCCCGAAACAGTAATATTGAAAATCGAAGGAGAAATAATGCTTCCTTGCCTCAGCCCCCTACATAACTTAACGTAGAGTTTTAGCTTAGAGTCATAGCTTAGAGTTTTTGTTAGAGTTCTAGTTTAGTTTAGTTTTACTTAAGAGTTTAGAGTTTTTAGCTTAGAGTCTTAACTTAGAGTTTTACTTAGAGTTGAAGTTTAGTTTAGTTTTAGTTAAGAGTTTAGAGTTTTAGCTTAGAGTCTTAGCTTAGAGTTTTAGTTAGAGTTGAAGTTTAGTTTAGTAGTAGTTAAGAGTTTAGAGTTTTAGCGTAGAGTCTTAGCTTAGACTTTTAGCCTAGAGTCTTAGCTTAGAGTTTTAGTTAGAGTTGAAGTTTAGTTTAGTTACAGTTAAGAGTTTAGAATTTTACCTTAGAGTCTTAGCTTAGAGTTTTAGTCAGAGTTGAAGTTGACTTTAGTTTTAGTTAAGAGTTTAGAGTTTTAGCTTAGAGTCTTAGCTTAGATTTTTAGTTACAGTTGAAGTTTAGTTTAGTTTTAGTTAGGAGTTTAGAGTTTTACCTAAGAGTCTTAGCTTAGAGTTTTAGTTAGAGTTCTAGTTTAGTTTAGTTTTAGTTAAGAGTTTTAGGGTTTTACCTTAAAGTCTTAGCTTGGAGTTTTTGTTAGAGTTGAAGTTTAGTTTAGTTTTAAGAGTTTAGAGTTTTTAGCTTAGAGTCTTAGTTTAGAGTTTTTGTTAGAGTTCTAGTTTAGTTTAGTTTATAGTTAAGAGTTTGGAGTTTTACCTTAGAGTCTTAGCTTAGAGTTTTAGTAAGAGTTGAAGTTTACTTTAGTTTTAGTTAAGAGTTTAGAGTTTTAGCTTAGAGTCTTAGCTTAGAGTTTTTGTTAGAGTTCTAGTTTAGTTTAGTTTTAGTTAAGAGTTTAGAGTTTTTAGCTTAGAGTTTTTGTTGAAGGTCTAGTTTAGTTTAGTTTTAGTTAAGAGTTTAGAGTTTTACCTTAGAGTCTTAGCTTAGAGTTTTAGTTATTGTTGAAGTTTAGTTTAGTAATAGTTAAGAGCTTAGAGTTTTAGCTTAGAGTCTTAACTTAGAGTTTTTTTTAGAGTTCTAGTTTAGTTTAGTTTTTTTAGTTAAGAATTTAGAGTTTTACCTTAGAGTGTTAGCTTAGAGTTTTAGTTAGAGTTGAAGTTCAGTTTAGCTATAGCTAAGAGTTTGGAGTTTTAGCTTAGAGTCTTAGCTTAGAGTTTTAGTTAGAGTTGAAGTTTAGTTTAGTTATAGTTAAGGGTTTGAAGTTTTAGCTTAGAGTCTTATCATAGAGTTTTTAGTTAGAGTTCTAGTTTAGCTTAGTTTTAGTTTATAGTTTTAGCTTGGAGTCTTAGCTTAGATTTTAGTTAGAGTTGAAGTTTAGTTTAGTTATAGTTAAGAGTTTAGAGTTTTAGCTTACAGTCTTAGCTTAGAGTTTTAGTTAGAGTTGAAGTTTAGTATAGTTATAGTTAAGAATTTAGAGTTTTAGCTTAGATCCATATCTTAGAGTTTTTTTAGTTAAAGTTGTAGTTTAGTTAAGTTTTAGTTAAGAATTTAGAGTTTGTACCTAGAGTCTTAGCTTAGAGCTTTAGTTAGGGTTGAAGTTTAGTTTAGTTAAAGTTAAGAGTTTTAGAGTTTTTAGCTTAGATTCTTAGCTTAGAGTTTTAGTTAGAGTTGAAGTTTAGTTTAGTTAAGGGTTTAGAGTTATACCCTAGAGTTTTAGCTTAGAGTTTAGTTAGAGTTCTAGTTTAGTTTAGTTGTAGTTAAGAGTTTAGAGTTTTAGCTTAGAGTCTTAGCTTAGAGTTTTTGTTAGAGTTGAAGTTCAGTTTAGTTTTACTTTATAGTTTTAGCTTAGAGTCTTAGCTTAGAGTTTTGGTTAGAGTTGAAGTTTAGTTTAGTTATAATTAAGAGTTTAGAGTTTTAGCCTAGATTCTTAGCTTAGAGTTTTAGTTAGAGTTCTTGTTTAGTTTTAGTTAAGATTTTAGAGTTTTAGCCTAGAGTCTTAGCTTAGAGTTTTTGTTAGAGTTCTAGTTTAGTTTAAGTTAAGAGTTTAGAGTTTTAGCTTAGAGTTTTAGCTTAGAGTTTTAGTTAGAGTTGAAGTTTAGCTTAGTTATAGTTAAGAGTTTAGAGTTTTAGCTTAGAGTCTTAGCATAGAGTTTTAGTTAGAGTTGAATTTTAGTATAGTAATAGTTAAGAGTTGAGAGTTTTAGCATAGAGTCTTAGCTTAGAGTTTAGTTAGAGTTGAAGTTTAGTTTAGCTATAGTTAAGAGTTTGGAATTTTAGCTTAGAGTCTTAGATTAGAGTTTTAGTTAGAGTTGAAGTATAGTTTAGTTATAGTTAAGGGTTTAGAGTTTTAGCTTAGAGTCTTAACATAGAGTTTTTAGTTAGAGTTCTAGTTTAGCTTAGTTTTGGTTTATAGTTTTAGCTTGGAGTCTTAGCTTAGAGTTTTAGTTAGAGTTGAAGTTTAGTTTAGTTATAATTAAGAGTTTAGAATTTAGCTTAGAGTCTCAGCTTAGAGTTTTAGTTAGAGTTGAAGTTTAGTTTAGTTATAGTTACGACTTTAGAGTTTTAGCCTAGAGTTTTAGCTTAGAGTTTAGTTAGAGTTCTGCTCTAGTTTAGTTTTAGTTTAGAGTTTTAGCTTAGAGTTTTTGTTAGAGTTCTAGCTTAGTTTAGTTTTAGTTGAGAGTTCAGAGTTTTAGCTTAGAGTCTTAGCATGGAGTTTTTAGTTAGAGTTCTAGTTTAGCTTAGTTTAAGTTTAGAGTTTTAGCGTAGAGTCTTAGCTTAGAGTTTTTGTTAGAGTTCTAGTTTAGTTTAGTTTTAGTTTAGAGTTTTACCTTAGAGTCTTAGCTTAGAGTTTTAGTTAGAGTTGAAGTTTAGTTTAATCATAGTTAAGAGTTTAGAGTTCTAGCTTAGAGTTTTAGTTAGAGTTCTAGTTTAGTTTAGTTTTGGTTAAGAGTTTTAGCCTAGAGTCTTAGCTTAGAGTTTAGTTAGAGTGGAAGTTTAGTTATAGTTAAGAGTTTAGAGTTTTAGTTTAGAGTCTTAGCTTAGAGTTTTAGTTAGAGTAGAAGTTTAGTTTAGTTATAGTTAAGAGTTGAGAGTTTTTAGCTTAGAGACATAGCGTAGAGTCTTAGCTTAGAGTTTTTGTAGAGTTCTAGCTTAGTTTAGTTTTAGTTTAGAGTTTTACCTTAGAGTCTTAGCTTAGAGTTTTAGTTAGAGTTGAAGTTTAGTTTAGTTATAGTTAAGGGTTTAGAGTTTTGGCGATTAGAGTTTTTGTTAGAGTTTCTAGTTTAGTTTAGTTTTAGTTTAAGAGTTTAGAGTTTTAGCTTAGAGTCTTAGCATAGAGTTTTTTAGTTAGAGTTCTAGTTTAGCTTAGTTTTAGTTTAGAGTTTTAGCGTAGAGTCTTAGCTTAGAGTTTAGTTAGAGTGGAAGTTTAGTTATAGTTAAGAGTTTAGAGTTTTAGTTTAGAGTCTTAGCTTAGAGTTTTGGTTAGAGTAGAAGTTTAGTTTAGTTATAGTTAAGAGTTTAGAGTTTTTAGCTTAGAGACATAGCGTAGAGTCTTAGCTTAGAGTTTTTGTTAGAGTTCTAGCTTAGTTTAGTTTTAGTTTAGAGTTTTACCTTAGAGTCTTAGCTTAGAGTTTTAGTTAGAGTTGAAGTTTAGTTTAGTTATAGTTAAGGGTTTAGAGTTTTAGCGATTAGAGTTTTTGTTAGAGTTCTAGTTTAGTTTAGTTTTAGTTAAGAGTTTAGAGTTTTAGCTTAGAGTCTTAGCATAGAGTGTTTAGTTAGAGTTCTAGTTTAGCTTAGTTTTAGTTTAGAGTTTTAGCGTAGAGTCTTAGCTTAGAGTTTTTGTTAGAGTTCTAGTTTAGTTTAGTTTTAGTTTAGAGTTTTACCTTAGAGTTTTAGTTAGAGTTGAAGTTTAGTTTAGTTATAGTTAAGAGTTTAGAGTTTTAGCTTAGAGTTTTAGTTAGAGTTCTAGTTTAGTTTAGTTTTTGGTTAAGAGTTTTAGCCTAGAGTCTTAGCTTAGAGTTTAGTTAGAGTTGAAGTTTAGTTATAGTTAAGAGTTTAAAGTTTTAGTTTAGAGTCTTTGCTTAGAGTTCTAGTTATAAAAGATGTTTAGTTTAGTTATAGTTAAGAGTTTTCAGCTTAGAGTCATAGCGTAGAGTCTTAGCTTAGAGTTTTAGTTAGAGTTGAAGTTTAGCTTAGTTATAGTTAAAAGTTTTAGCTTAGAGTCATAGCTTAGAGTTTTTGATAGACTTGAAGTTTAGTTTAGTTTTAGTTAAGAGTTTTTCCTTAGAGTTTTAGCCTAAAGTTTTAGTTAGAGTTGAAGTTTAGTTTAGTTATAGTTAAGAATTTAGAGTTTTTAGCTTAGAGTCTTAGCTCAGAGTTTTAGTTAGAGTTCTACTTTAGTTTAGTTTTAGTTAAGAGTTTTAGCTTGGACTCTTAGCTTAGAGTTTTAGTTAGTTAGAGTTCTACTTTAGTTTAGTTTTAGTTAAGAGTTTAGACTTTTACCTTAGAGTCTCAGCTTAGAGTTTTAGTTAGAGTTCTAGTTTAGTTTAGTTTTAGTTAAGAGTTTAGAGTTTTATCTTGGAGTCTTAGCTTAGAGTTTTAGTTAGATTTCTAGTTTAGTTTAGTTTTAGTTTAAGAGTTTAGAGTTTTACCTTAGAGTCTTAGCTTAGAGTTTTAGTTAGGGTTGAAGTTTTAGTTTAGTTATTGTTAAGAGTTTAGAGTTTTACCTTAGAGTCTTAGCTTAGAGATTTTTCCTAGAAGTAACAATTTTTTCGTTTATGAGAGCAAGTTTTCTGTCAGAAGTAGCAATTTTTCCTTTCACACTAACAAATTTTCTCATCAAAGTAAAAATTTTTTCCTTAACACTAACAGAGTTTTAGTAACACTAACAAATTTTCTCATTGAATCAACAACTTTTTCCTCAATACTAACAAACTTCTACTTAAAAATATCAAATTTTTCTTAGAAGCATAATTTTTTCCGTTCATGATAAAAAGTTTTCAGTCAAAAGTAGCAAGTTTTCCTTAAAACTTACAAATTTTCTCATTAAAGTAACAATTTTTCCTTAACACTAACAGAGTTTTAATTACAGCTATCAAATTTCTCTTAGAAGTAACAATTTTTTGTCAGTGATAACAATTTTTCTGTTAGAACTAACAAGTTTTATGTCAAAGATACCAAATTTTTCGTCAGTGATAACAATTTTTTGATTGTGATAACAAGTTTTCTGTCAGAAGTAGCAAGTTTTCTGTCAAAAATACCAATTCTTTCTTAAACTAAACTAAAACTAAACTAGAACTCTAACTAAAACTTTAAGCTAAGACTCTAGGCTAAGACTCTAAACTCTTAACTATAACTAAAACTAAACTTCAACTCTAACTAAAACTCTAAGCTAAGACTCTAAGCTAAAACTATAAGTAAAACTAAACTAAACTAAACTTCAACTCTAAACAAAAACTCCAAGCTAAGACTCTAATCTAAAACTCTAAACTCTTAACTACAACTAAAACTAAACTAGAAATCTAACTAAACTCTAAGCTAAAACTCTACACTCTTAACTAAACTAAACTTCAACTCTAACTAAAAACTCTTAGCTAAGACTGTAAGCTAAAAACTCTAAACTCTTATCTATAACTAAACTAAACTTCAACCCTAACTAAAGCTCTAAGCTAAGACTCTAGGTTAAAACTCTAAACTCTTAACTAAAACTTAACTAAACTACAACTTTAACTAAAACTCTAAGCTATGACTCTAAGCTAAAACTCTAAATTCTTAACTATAACTAAGCTAAACTTCAACACTAACCAAAACTCTAAGCTAAGACTCTAAGCTAAAACTCTAAACTCTTAACTAAAACTCTAAGTTAAGACTCTAAGCCAAGACTCTAAGCTCTTAACTATTACTAAACTAAACTTCAACTCTAACTAAAACTCTAAGTTAAGACTCTAAGGTAAAACTCTAAACTCTTAACTAAAACTAAACTAAACTAGAACTTCAACAAAAACTCTAAGATAAAAATTCTAAACTCTTAACTAAAACTAAACTAAACTAGAGCTCTAACAAAAACTCTAAGCTAAGACTCTAAGCTAAAACTCCAAACTCTTAACTAAAACTAAAGTAAACTTCAACTCTAACTAAAACTCTAGGCTAAGACTCTAAGGTAAAACTCCAAACTCTTAACTATAACTAAACTAGAACTCTAACAAAAACTCTAACCTAAGACTCTAAGCTAAAAACTCTAAAACTCATAAAACTAAACTAAACTAAACTTCAACTCTAACTAAAACTAAGACTAAGCTAGGACTCTAAGGTAAAACTCTAAACTCTTAACTAAAACCAAACTAAACTAGAACTCTAACTAGAACTCTAAGCTAAGACTCTAAGTTAAAAACTCTAAACTCCTAACTAAAACTAAACTAAACTTCAACTCTAACTAAAAATCTAAGCTAATAGTCTAAGCTAAAAATCTAAACTCTTAACTAAAACTAAAGTAAACTTCAAATCTGACTAAAACTCTAAGCTAAGACTCTAAGGTAAAACTCTATACTCTTAACTATAACTAAACTTCAACTCTAACTAAAAAACTCTAAGCTAAGACTCTAGGCTAAAAGTCTAAGCTAAGACTCCAGGCTAAAACTCTAATCTCTTAACTATTACTAAACTAAACTTCAACTCTAACTAAAACTCTAAGCTAAGACTCTAAGCTAAAAACTCTAAACTCTTAACTAAAACTAAACTAAACTTCAACTCTAACTAAAACTCTAAGTTAAGACTCTAAGCTAAAAACTCTAAACTTTTAAGTAAAACTAAACTAAACTAGAACTCTAACAAAAACTCTAAGCTATGACTCTAAGCTAAAACTCTAAACTCTTAACTAAAACTAAAGTAAACTTCAACTCTAACTAAAACTTTAAGCTAAGACTCTAAGGTAAAAATCCAAACTCTTAACTATAACTAAACTAAACTAGAACTCTAACAAATCTCTAAGCTAAGACTGTAAGCTAAAAACTCTAAACTCTTAACTATAACTAAACTAAACTTCAACTGTAACTAAAACTCTAAGCTAAGACTCTAAGGTAAAACTCTAAACTCTCAACTAAAACTAAACTAAACTAGAACTTCAACAAAAACTCTAAGCTAAGACTCGAAGCTAAAACTATGTTTTTATTTTTTTATTTTTTACTTATTTTCACTTGATTTGGGAAAATTGACTCCAACTTTACCCCCCAGGCTTCTGACGAAATTAAGCTACTGGCAGCGTATGAGGCTATTTCTTGTTTTGTTAGATTGAAAAGGGACAAAACTGAATTACAATATGAATATGATCAAGAATTGTTTACAAGTCAAGCTGGCCGAGTGGTTGAGGCGCCAGACTTAAGATCTGGACCCCATACGGGGTCGTGGGATCGAACCCCAAACCTGACAATTTTTTATGTACTTCTTTCTTGCATCATGTCTTGTGATTTCACTAAATAACTTCTGTAAAAGGATTTATGCAGAACCTAAATTGTTAGGCCCTTTAATAGATTAAACAAAAAAACTGGTTTTTTAACTGAAAGTAAGGAGCGACGGGGACTCGGGGGGCTCTTTTGGGGCCCAGGGGCACTTTGGGGCCCTTTGGAGATCCTGGGGGGGTGAGGGCCCTTTTGGGGGTCTGGGGGGATGGGGCCCATTGGGGTTGGGGGGATTGGGGCCCTTTGAGGTTGGGTAGGGGACCGGAGGACCTTGGGGGTCCGGGGACCCTTTGGGGGTCTGGGCCCTTTGGGGTTGGGGGATTGGGGCCCTTTGGGGTTGGGGTAGTTGACATCACAACACTGTTCAAATGGAACTTGTGTAATATAACGACCACAGAGTTTCACCCTAAATCATCTTCTAAAATGTCTCAAACGGTTTCGCCCAAATAATCCCTTAAAAGCAATTTATGTGTGTTCCTTTTGTTTTGGCATCCCTTTGTTGTCACATTTGAAATTCCTAGGAAACCCTTTCCTGCGTTAATCTCTTCATATCTAAGTTGTTCCTAGCTACACTATTATGGTTTTGATAGAATATCAATTTATCTCTCTGACTTAAAGATCAGAGAAGCCGTATTTAAAAAAAGGATTTTTCTATCTCTTTAGACTCCCGCATAATTCCAAGATAACAAGTGATGTCATTTCTAATTCCTGACACTAAAGATCAAAGAAGCCATATTTAAAATAGAATATTAATTTATCTCTCTGACCTAAAGACCGTTTATCCCTCAGACCTAAGATCAAAGAAGCCATATTTGTTTCTTAATTCCCCTTTCGTGAATCAATAATTCCCCTCGATTTTGTAAATCAATTTCTCGGAAATACACTTCCCCCTCGAGTCCTAGATCAATACATCTCTCCCCCCCCCGTCAATGCACATGTGCAAACTTCACCCCAGTGTCATTACACCTGGACAAACAACAAATAAATCAACCTTGAAAATACATCAAAGTGAGAAAAATCCTGTTTTTTTTTTTTCATTCTCAGTGACAAAAACCATAAAAACATGCATAAATTATGTTCGCCTCGGAACTCATGATAGAATACTACTTCTTCCACTTAATACGAATACGAGAGGAGCCATACAACTTCTTTAAAACCAAAACTACTGGTAATGGGACGTTATTCTTCAGAAGCGCAGTCATAGCCCAAAAATGGATAATTGAATCATACGCTGCCGCAAAATCTAACGCAATGTATAATCTCTATCCCATTGCTTACAAAAGGATATTATTCTTGAAAGGAGACCTTAAATCGACCTTGAAAATACATCAAAGTGAGAAAAATCCTGTTTTTTCATTCTCAGTGACAAAAACCATAGAAACATGCATAAATTATGTTCGCCTCGGAACTCATGATAGAATACTACTTCTTCCACTTAATACGAATACGAGAGGAGCCATACAACTTCTTTAAAACCAAAACTACTGGTAATGGGACGTTATTCTTCAGAAGCGCAGTCATAGCCCAAAAATGGATAATTGAATCATACGCTGCCGCAAAATCTAACGCAATGTATAATCTCTATCCCATTGCTTACAAAAGGATATTATTCTTGAAAGGAGGGTATGAGCAATATCCATGCTTAGACCCTTGCGGAACCCAATTTTATTCAGGCCTTGGTTACAAGACTCCAGATACTTTAATAAAACTAATTCAAAAACTTTGCTAATCTGGTACGAAACAGTAATCGGCCTGTAATCAGAACATCGATTCGTATTCCCTCCTTTTTTGAAAGGGGTGAAGTGGTAGCACGAGAAAAGCTAGTTGGAAGAACTCCAGAAGAAAGAATAGTAGTAAAAAGAGTAGCGAGGAGAAGGATTGCTTTGGGGATGCCCATTTTATATGGTTTGAATGTATACCATCATGATCAAGAGAATGCTTACTTTTTAGAGCTTTAATTGCTACCGTTACATCTTCATCAGAAACAGATATTTTAATATTTGGGCGGGGCTTTGAAAGTTCTTCCGATAATAAAGAGTCAAGCCGTGATTCCACTGCCGCATCACCGTAGGAAAAAACATGATTATAATGAGTTATCCAATCATCTAGTTTCCGAGAACTATTAGAATCTGGTGAACAATTATTATTACGACGTCTAGAATTAACCAAACTCCAAAGCTCATTCTTATCACTAGTAATCCTTGAACCAATTTCATCTGTTATAATTTCATTATGCAAACGCAACTCAGCCCGAAAAAACGCGTTTAGTTAATTTAATACCATCATAAAATGGTCCAGATCGCGGTTTTCCCGCGCAATTCCAGAGGTAACAAGCTTGAGATGCATTCTTTTGGCTTTGCTTTAAAAATCGGGTTAAGGTTCCAACCTAAAACACGAGATCCACGACGGAAAGAATCAGTCGTAAATGCTTTATTAGCCCCGACTTTTAAACTATGAACAATTTCAAGGTAAAATAGATCAATATCAATTTATCAACATCTTTAGAATAATTTACAATTATTTTAGCTAAAAGTGCATCTGATTCTTCACAATATTTGCACATTTTTTCCCGATCCCAGATCATTTTATTTACAATTTGACTAGAACGATGGATAATTTTAAAAAATGTAATTTGAATATTTAAATGAAAAGAAAGGTAAAAATGGTCACTAATAGGCATATCCAATCCAATATGAACAGGCTGTGGCAATAACGCTGCATTTGAAACAAGCACATGGTCTAGATTAGAGCAAGAACCATAATTATGGACATACGTAAAATCCGTATCTTTTGAAACTATAGTAAAAACCGAAAAACAAAGATAAAAGAGTGGAGGAGCGGACACCAGAGATAGCAATGTTGCAGTTAAAATCCCCGCAAATAAGCAACTGGAAATCTGATGGAACTTTCACCACAAATCGGGATAATTCTAAACATGCAAAATTGAAATCAAAATCCGAATCAATAGTATGATAATTTGTTGGTAAAATAGCACGAGAAAACGATAATCCCTGGGATTCGAACTGCAACAAAATAACGATTAACGGCAAACACTGAAACTGGAATATTCTCTCGAATAAAAATGCAAACGCCTCCAGATGGGCGTCTACCTGTAGGTGTAGCTGGTGATATAAAACACTTAAACTGCTGCGACAGGCTCGAAAGAAGACTAGTAGAGTGGTTCAGAAGGTGATGCTCTTGCAGACACGAAATATCCAGATCGCGCAGCATAGACTGCAATACATGTTGTTTATCACCAAAACCATTCAGATTCAGAGATATAACCTTTGCACTAATCATTTTTTATTCCCTGCAACTTTTTCGGTTAACCGTTTGCAACGAAAGCTAAATCCAGTATGCTCATGAGATCCACAATCAAAGCAACAAGGTTCATTCTGGCAAGGGTTGTTCCTAGAATGAGAGTGTCCACTACCAAGACACTTGAGAAAACGTTCCACGCTAGAGCAGCCCGACGATATATGCTCTAGCGACCCGCATTTGTAGCACATTTGCGGTAAAAACTTATAATCAGTAAGCCGGAAATGTTCATAGCCGATGTGAATCCCATGACGCAAATAATGAGACTTGGCCGTCGCCGAACGGAAGTATACACGATATGATTTCGAAACACCGATGCGCTGTAGCGAAACACCGATGCGCTATATTATAATACTGTCTTTCTCAATGTTCTGAAGAATTTCACAGCGGTTATGGCAGAGGCGACCACAACCCCCAGCAGATGTGTTGCAAATAACTGTTCCTCTGGTTGCGAGACTGAGGCTCTCTTTGTAAACTTTGCATCCTGTCTTGTACAACTTTTCAGAAGTCACGGCAGCCATTTATCAATTAATAATAATAACATATAAATATTGACTTGGTATTATGCGCTAAGGAAATGGAAGGAGGCTACCCCAAACCACTACCCCGCCTTCGCCTGAGTAAAACTATTACCAGATAAAATTTCTGCTTACGGAAGGTGTTTCTCCTCGGTGATCTTATATCCAAAAATAACAGTTCATAAACGCTCACAATCTATCACCGCGAATTGCGCCAAAATTCATTTCATTTCACATAGCACCCTCCTCCGCGCAATTTAATTTACTGTAATTTATTTTAAACTTAATCCTTATTCCAAACTCAGTCAGTGAATTAAATTCAAGCTCAAGCAGTGAATTAATGAATATCAAGAATCTAGGTTAAGTTCAGGTCAATTCACCAAAAGTCCACTGTTATTTATTCCAAACTAAGTCACTGAATTAAATTCAAGTTCAAGCAGTGAGTTAATGAACATCAAGAAACTAGGTCAAGTTCAAAGCAAGTGAATTACTACTGGTTGAGAGCACGCTTTAAAGTTCAAGAAATCCAAAAAAGATGTTTTCACTTGGGAGACTTTCGATGTTAACTCGACAACGATAGAACTGACACTGTGGTATTACTTGACACTGTCAAATGTGGTATTACATCATACTTAAACGCTCTTAAAATATTAATCAGGAAATACTTTCGGGAGCGAAATAGTGAAGATAAGCGGATTTCAAATCCCTTCGACCATTTTTTTTCCAAGCAACCAGCTTGTTAATCTCAGACAAATAAGCATTAACTGAAATTCAATAGGTTCTTCTCTGCGTTTCCATTTTAAACATGCAGATCTCACTTAATTCTGGGTACAAGCAACGAAAGAACATAAAAGCATCAATGATAAAGCTTTGAAGTGTTTGCTGCCTTTTAAAAGACCAGTGCTTGCCGAGAGGGCATTTTCATGATATGTATTTATCAAGAAAAAAAAAAATAGAAATAGACTTGATGCAGCTCCAAATTTAAGGCTCTACCTCTCATCATTATGTTATTTAAAAATCTTCGCTCAAATCCAATCTCAAGGATCTCATTGAGAAGTTTTAAGTAGCCTGTTCATAAATGTTCATGCTAAATAGTTTAAAAAATAGCAATGCAAAATGTTCTGTTACTCTTAGATTATGTTAAAAAATGTATCCAATCTAGGTTTAGATTTGTTTTCTGACTTATAGCAGTAACTTACGCCTTCTGTTTCTTTTAATGTTCGTCTAAAAAAGAATTTTAGTTAGAATTAGTCTTGTTTCAAACAGTTTGCGGTAACGAACTGTAAGTAAGCAGCAACCCGGCTCAATAGTAACCGAAAGTCTAAAAACAGAATTTTGATACCAATAGTTGCATCAAAAGAGTTAAATTTTTATGCTGATTTCAAATATATAAGTTGCATCAAGTTTAGTCTTACCCATCAAAAGTTACGCGCCTGAGGAAATTTGTCTTATTTTTGAAAAAAAGGGGGAAACACCCCCTAAAAGTCATAGAACTTCAATGAAAATCACAACATCAGATTCAGCGTATCAGAGAACTATAGAAATTTCAAGCTCCTATCTGCAAAAATATGGAATTTTGTATTATTTAACAGAAGAAAGATCACGGCTACGTGTTTATTTGTTTTTGTTTTTTTTCCATTGGTGATCGTGTGTTGAGTCAGTGGTACTAGAATATCGCGGGAGGGCTCATTCGAACGGAAATTAAAAGTTCTAGTGCCCTTTTAAAGTAACCAAACCAATGGAGGACAACTAGGCCCCCTCCCATGCTCATTTTTTTTCCAATGCCACCCGATCAAAATTTTGAGATGACCATTTTGTTCAGCATAGTTGACAAATACAATAACTATGGCTTTGAGGATGACTTAGTCCCTCCAGTCCCCGGGGGAAGGTCTGCAAGTTATGGACTTTGCCTAATGTCTACATATAGTATTGGTTATTGGGGGAGTATACAGAAGTTTTCAGGAGGGATTTTTCTGGTATTTGAAGGGGGGTCGGAGGTTACGTTGGAGGATCTTTCCATAGAGGAAGTTTTCATGGGGGAAGGGATATTGCTATGAAGGGGGTGCCGGATTTCCCAGCATTATTTAAAAAGACAATCAGAAATTAAATAATAAAAAAAATCAACTGAAAGTAAGGAGCAACATCAAAATTTAAAACGAACAGAAATTATTATGTATATGATCGGGTTCGCCCCTAGTCATTACCTCGCTCTTTACGATAAAGTTTTTTTTGTACTTTCATCAGAGCTATTTATTCTAATTAACGGCCTTTGTGATTAAGGGGTCATTCTTAAAGAATTGGAACAAAATTTAGACTTCAGCGTGTAGAGCGAGGTAATTATTAGGGGCGAACCCCTTAATATACGCAATAGAAATTTCAAGCTCCTATCTGCAAAAATGTGGAATTTTGTATTATTTGCCAGAAGAAAGATCACGGATACGTGTTTATTTGTTTTTTTTCAGGGATGATTGTGTCGAGTCAGTGGTCCTAGAATATCGCGGGAGGGGTCATTCGAACGGAAATTAAAAGTTCTAGTGCACTTTTTAAGTAATCAAAAATGGAGAACAACTAAGCCCCCTCCCACACTCATTTTTAGCCAAAGTCATCCTGTCAAAATTTTGAGATGACCATTTTGTTCAGGATAGTTGAAAAATACAATAATTATGTCTTTGAGGATGACTTAGTCCCTCCAGTACACCGGGGGAAAGTCTGCAAGTTTTGAACTTTGCCTAATGTCTACATATAGTATTGGTTATTGGGGGGTATACAGAAGTTTTTAGGGGGGATTTTTTCTGGTATTTGAAGGGGGGTCGGAGTTTACGTTGGAGGATCTTTCCATAGAGGAAGTTTTCATGGGGGAAGGGATATTGCTATGAAGGGGGTGCCAAATTTCCCAGCATTATTTAAAAAAACACGATCAGAAATTAAACAATAAAAAAAAATCAACTGAAAGTAATGAGCAACATCAAAATTTAAAACGAACAGAAATTATTACGTATATCATCGGGTTTGCCCCTAGTCATTACCTCGCTCTTTACGATAAAGTTTTTGTTTTGTACTTTCATCAGAGCTATTTATTCTAATTAACGGCCTTTGTGATTAAGGGGTCATTCTTAAAGAATTGGAATAAAATTTAGACTTCAGCGTGTAGAGCGAGGTAATTATTAGGGGTGAACCCCTTAATATGCGCAATAAAAATATATGAATTCAGAAGTTCGTTATGTAAGTTAATTCTTAAGTTACGTCAGAACAAAATTTCGAGAAAGCCATTTAGCAAAAAAAAAAGTAAAAATTAATATGCAAATTTCGTTTTAATTATTCAAGTATTGTGAGCCAAAATCAAAGCTGCATTAATTCAAAAATATTCAGAAATTAAATAAAAAAACAATTTTTTTTCATCTGAAAGTAAGGAACTACATTAAAACTTAAAACGAACAGAAACTATGCCGTATATAAAAGGGGCTGTCCCCTCTTCAACGTCTCGTTCTTTACGCTAAAGTTTGACTCTATCTCACAACTTTATTTTTTAAAACAATAACGAACTTTAGCGTAAAGAGCGAGGCATTGACAGCCCTTTCATATACGGAATAATTTCTGTTCGTTTTAAGTTTTAATGTCGCTCCTTATTTTCAGTTAAAAAATAACTTTTTTTTCATTTAATCTAACATTATAAATAGACTCAGTTTTCATATGTGTTGTATTTGTAATTTGTACCTTTAAAGCTCAGTCTTTATTAAGATGACGAATAAGATAAAAATAATATCTTACAAGTATTATAGGGGGTTAATAGTTCTACGTGGGTGAAGGTAAACCTCGATGAAAATCTTTTTGGGGGTTATAGGATTTGAAAAAGGTTGGGAACCACTGTTTTATATGATGGTCCCATCAATGTTTAACAAACTGCTGAGATTACTTTATGCGATGGTGTTGATTAACTGCCACACAGGCACTGCACTTTCATCAATGAATACCAACTAAGGGGTGTCCAAACGAGTGGAGCTGCTTGTCAAACATTTTTCAAAAAGTAAATACAACCAAAATTAAAAAAAGATCTTGAAAAAGAATGATTTGTCCCCTGATGTTGAAGACGTCGAACCGACGTATGTCCGTTGCATAAA
Source organism: Artemia sinica (assembly GCA_027921565.1). Classification (NCBI taxonomy): domain Eukaryota; kingdom Metazoa; phylum Arthropoda; class Branchiopoda; order Anostraca; family Artemiidae; genus Artemia; species Artemia sinica. The sequence goes on from CM051274.1 coordinate 42,758,179, forward strand.
TACATCTGTTAATTTTGGTGGGCTGGGTGATATGAAAGGTGTACCGAATGGTATATAAGATGGACTGGCTTAATCTCGGTTCTAAATACTACATGTTTTCAAAGTTGAGAAAGTTTTCCAGGTACCTTTGCAATGTCATATCGATTATTAATGACTCATAAATGGCTATGGAACTTTTATTTCTGTTTCTTATGTAATGGCTATTTATGGATTTTGAGTACCCTTTGCGTTGTAAAATGTTTTGAATAAGTCATTTACCCAAGTGATTTTATACTCTTATGCACTGGCATGACCTTATTCTTATAGCAGAATCAACGACAACACACACTAGCATCGTTTACAGTAAAAGGCGATAAGGCTTCAACATATAATTAATACTTTCCAAGTGGCATTTCATATGGAAGGGTGTCGCATAAACTTCGGAGGAGGCTCATTTGATTAGGAAATAAAAGTTCTAGTGCTCTATTTAAGATTCAAAAGTGATTGAAGGGCAAGCATGTTTGATCGTGATTATAAAATAAGGCTAAGACTATTAGGGTATCACTGATCGTGATTATAAAATAAAGCTAAGGCTATTAGGGTGAAAATTAAAAAAATTAAGGTGGATGTCAAACAAAACAAAAAAACACTATACACAGGAGCGATGTCAAAAGGACAAAACAGCAATATCGAAGGAAGGCCTAAGGGTATTAACTTGGAACGTTAAAGGCATGTTGAGAGGGATATTGAAAAGGAAGGGATTGTAACCCTCCCGCTTTCCCTTTTAGTTGCTCTTAACACTTAAAGAAATCTTGAAAAAAAATTATTTAATTTAAATAGTCATATGGTCAAATAGCTATATAATAAATTATGTACCATTCCATTACACCATGCACCATGCCATTACACCATGTCCATTTTTACAATTTCGGTTTATCATTGGGAAAGGAGGGAATGTTTAATTTTGGGTGTGTTTGAAAAGGCTAAGAGCATTGAGGTGAAATTTTGAGAAACATTGATGAGTATATGGCCGTTTTTAGCACTAAGATCTTACATCGAAGATCTTTCATCTTTCTGCAAAGATTATCGTTTTTCAACTCATCTTTGTTCTAAGATCTTACAGCTCACTGATGTTAGCAAAAAGCGTGGAAGACGCCATCTTTCTGCCATATAGAACAATGATGAGAGAACTTTGTACACTCATCATTGTTCTCAGACCGCTGATCCGAGCAGAATGATGAAAGACGTTTGTTCAAAGATTACACTTTTAAGCATTTTCTGACAAAAATTGTAAGATCTTAGCACATTGATGAGTGGAAAAAACGGCCCTTATGTTGAGCTAAGTCAAAAGAAACTATCTGCATTCAAGTTATAAAAAAAGTCGTATTTATAAACCAGCAGAAATATACTACTATAATAATTAAAATCTAAAACTACTAGAAATCATAGGCAGCACAATTGCGGTGCTTAAGTAAAGAACGATATTGGCACAATGTGTTATTTTTTTATTTTATTTAGACCAGGGCACTTCGTATCGAAGGAGTTGTCGCAGAAACTTCGAAAAGGGCTCATTCGATTGGAAATTGAAGTAGCTTTTGCCCTCTTTAATAGTCGAAAGTGATTGGAAGACAACTAACACCTCTTCCACGCCCACCATCACCCCAAGCACATCCAATCAAAATTTTGAGGTAGCCATTTTGTTTAACGTAGTTGGAATTTCTGGAAATTAGGTCTTCGAGGATGACAACCCCTTCACAGTCCTCAGGGCAAGGGTTGTAACTTATGACCTGGGGGTATATAAGGTGTTTATTGAAAGCGTTGTCGTAGAAACTCAAACAGGGCTCATTTGACTGGAAATTGAAAGGGCTAGTGTCCTTTTTAATAGTCGAAAGTGATTGAAAGGCATGAAAGTAGAGATCGATGTGGGTACAATGTATTATTATTTTTGTCTTTTTTTTTGTTTAGACCAGGGCAACTCGTATCGAAGGAGTTGTCTTAGGAACTTCGAAAAGGCCTCATTCGATTGTAAATAGAAATGGCTAATGCCCTTTTTAATAGTCGAAAGTGATTGGAGGGCAACTAGCCCCCCTCCCACGCCCACCCTCCCATTTGCCACTGTGTTAATGCTAATTCCCAATAAGGCATCTCAGAAGTATCCCAGGAACGACTGAGGGTATTATGTTCAAACTTTCGGGGCTACTTCTGCTATTAAAATTTAACCAAATCAAAGTAGCGTAAGTGTATCCAAGCTATCAAAGAAAGTAAACAGATTTTTTTTTGCGAATGGTATCAAGTTTTCTATTTCATGTCAACTAGAGGAGGTATGAAACTAAATTAAACACTACTATTTGTGTCCAGGTTTTTAAAAAAGGTGTAAAAAATCTGGATTTTTACCAGATTTTTAAATGAAACTAAATTAAACACTACTATTTGTGTCCAGATTTTTAAAAGGTTTTGAGTTTGAATTTTAAAAGGTATTTGTATCTGCTGAGCTTAAATTTAAATTGCCTTTACTTTTCTTTGAAAAACTTATTTTTTGGAAAGTATCAAAGAAAGTAAACTGATTTTATTTGCGAATGGTATCAAGTTTTCCATTTCAGGTCATCTAGAGGAGGCGTAAAACTAAATTAAACACTACTATTTGTGTCCAGATTTTTAAAAGGGTGTATGTTGTTAAAAATTGCTGAAAATTTTTCTCCAGCATACAAATAGTAGGCCAAACTATAAAGTCTTAAAAAAACGAAAAGATTTAAAGAATTATTTTCTTTTTCCCTGAAAAGACTATGCCAATATAAAACGAACAGAAATTAATTAAAACAAACTTCTTCCACAAAATAAGTTTTTCAAAGAAAAGTAAAGAGCTCCATTAAACCAAAAATGAGCAAAATTAAAATCAAATAATCTACTAGCGTGAAACTACCACAAATCAGCATCGATAAACAAATGAAAGCAGTTTTTGCCAAATATTCAGTAGAACTAAAAGAACTGCTTAAAACAGTTAGAAATACTTTTTTGAGGATAAATTCCAGGAATTTGTTATAAATCATCAGTCTTACAAAGACATATACTAATAACCCTAACAGGTTCGTTTTCACCATAATTGAAAAAACATTGATTTTCCTTCGCTGTTCATAGGTGTGCTTGTATATATTTGTATTACTCCTACATAAACTGCAATTGCTCCTTCCAAAATTGATATACGAATTTTCTAAGAAGTATGCCCCCGTATATTAACTGTGTTGTCCAATACTTTCCATTGCATCTATAAACTGTTCCACAGTTGCAAGTCCATAACTTGGAAGCTTTTTATTAAACTGGTAACATTTATTTTGGATATTACCATAAAGTTTTGCCAGAGCATTTTTACCTTTACTTTTCTCTTTTCAAGATGCTATCTCTGTTTTTTTGTGTAGTACTGTTTTTTTAAATTACGTATAACTCGCTTAGAAGGCATCTTATTACTATCTTAATTATCCTAATATAATTTCTCAAGTCTCGTATCAAGTAACCATAACCTAACAAAAAATAAAACTAATTTTTAAATTTTTAGGTATTTTGTTAGTTTGAATGAAAAGAATAAAATTATTGCTCAGATATCATAAATATTTTTGCAGTTTACATAATAACTTTAGCGATTCAAAACTGAAAAATAAGATATATAAAAAAATCGAATTTTTTAGTCTGGAAATACATATTAAATCCCACGTCGGGTAGTTAGAACCTAACCAAAAATCAAATTATTTTAAAATTTTAAGGTATTTTTCTAGCTTGAATTGAAAGATAGCTTGAATTTAACTGGAAATATTAGACATCACTGTGGATGCATAACTGTGGATGCATATGGAGGAATAATTATCCTTTACTTAGTTTCAGCTTTATTCGATGATCCACCCTTTATGTACTAACTACATTCAACGACTATGACGTCATTGATCAATATTGTACATAAAAAATTAAGTTTTTCGTAAGAAATTGATTCTATTTAAAAAAAAAATAAGTACAAATGGCACTAAATCTAGAGATTTTCTTTGAAAATCAGCCATTGAACAACTCTCTACGATGTTCCAGTGCAAAGCTATCTGTGGAAAAGAAGAAAGAAAAAAGATGCCGTTTGTGGAGAATAACGTGGTTAAAGTCAACTTTATTGATTTTCAAGCCAATATTATTTTCTTTGTTATTCAAGCCAAAGGACGGTAAAAAAAAAAAGTTTGCAATATAGAAGTTTTGGACAAGGCGGTTCTAATAGTGTACTTCTTGTTTTGATCTGAATCTTGTTTTAGGAGTTATGGGTTTTTATGTTTCTTAACATTGGACGTGATCGTCTTTTACTAAGTTGCTAGCTACCGCTGCAACTCGGATTTATATATCAAACAATCAAGTAGCTAACTGAGTCCAATGTATGCAATGGTTTGTTATTCCAATGATTGTCTTTTAATGTAAACTTTATAAAATTTATTTATTTAAAATAAGTATAAAAATCAAATTCTTTTGATGTATCTATTGATTTTAAAATTCCGTTTTTAGAGTTTCGGTTAGCTTTGAGACGAGTCGCTCTTACTGTACAGTTCGTGACCACGAACTGTTGAAAAAAAAGTTGCTTTATTTTTAGTTTTTTTTTTTTATTTTCTGATTAAAAAGGCACTAGAAATTTTAATTTTCTTTTGAATAAACACACATCTGCGATCATTCTTCTTGCAAAAAACACCTAATTCTACATTTTCGCAGATCGGAGCTTGAAACCTCTAGAGTAAAATTTTCTGATACGCTAAAACTGATGGTATGATTTTCATTTAGATTCTATGACTTTTAAGGAGTGTTTTTCCTTTCTTTTTTAAATAAAGCAAATTTTCTAAGGCTCGTAACTTTTGATGGATATGAGTAAAATTAATGAAACTTATATATATAAAATCAGCATAAAACTCCAACTTTTTGACTTATCAGTTCATATTAAAAATTCAGTTTGTTAGAGTTTCGGTTACTATTGACACGAGTCACTCTTACTACCTATTGGTATCAAACTTCTGTTTTTTAGACTAGCTAAAATAATAAAGAAACTATGAACGAACCACAGGAAATCAGGTAATAAAATCAGAAGGAAATGGTACTGAACCACTTCAAAAGTTACTTTTTTATAATATTTATATTAGACATTTCAGTTAGTATAGGCTAGGGCTCGTTCTATATTATAACCCCCAAAAATAGAAAATTCTACATTTTTACAAAATAGAGATTGAAACCTCTACAGTAAGGCTCTCTGATACGCTGAATCTGGTGGCTTTTGACTTTTAGGGGGTGTCTTTCCTTTTTTGAAAATAAGGCAATTTACTCAGGATCGTAACTTTTGATGGATATGTGTAAACTTGATGAAACTTATATATTTAAAATCAACATAAAAATCAAATTCTTTTGATGGACCGTATATCTAAAATAAGGAATTTTAATATCAATAGACACATCAAAGGAATTGGATTTTTATTTTGATTTTAAATACATAAGTTTCGTTACCACAAACTGTTTAATTAAAAAACTTGATTAAAATTATCATCTATATAATGATTCTTTTATAACTTCAGTTACTATAGAAAATACATCATCAAAGCTATAATTACTTGCTTATTGCCAGTTGCTGTAGCGCAGTGGCTAGTAAGCTCCCCTCCTGACAGGGAAGAGCGAAGTTCGAGTCGCTCTACAGTAACAACTGAAAATCCGGGGCAATCATTTCTTCACAAGGGCGTGTTTTAGGTGGTTTAATTTTATTAATGTTTGCATCACGGAATCGGGCAGAAAATTCTCAACCTTGACAGGTTGAATACTTAAGCCAAAAATTTGTCTTTTTTTTGGATTCACAGCCTTGTTACAAGGGTCTTTCATTTGTTCAGAAGGCTATTTTCTTGGTGGTTCAAGTCTTAAATTGTCTGGACCCGGTTCACTACATAATGGGGCTGAAATACGTTCAGTCTTTACTTTTAAAATGCATAAACAACTTAGAGATTATCGCTGAAAGTCAATTCAAAACCATATTTTTTCTCTGGGTGTATCGTTTATTGTAATATTAATAACTAGTACATGACACCCACCGTCTACACAACCCCTAATTATGATATCGATCCTTTATGCATTTTAGTTACTAAAGATTTTTAACCCAATTAATTTCCTTTAAAATGAGCCATTGAACAACTCTCTACGATGGTCCAGTGCCAAGCTATCTGTGGAAAAGAAAAAAGAAAAGAAAAAAAAATATCCCGTTTAGGCAGAATGTCGTAGTAGCTGCCACTTTTCTTGATTTTCAAGTCATATATATTTCCCTTGCTGTTCAAGCCAAGGGACAGAAAGTTTGTGAGCTCCCCTCCTGACAGGGAAGATAGAAGTTCGAGTCGCTCTACAGTAACAACTGAACATCTGGGGCAATCATTTCTTTACAAGGGCGTGTTTTAGGTGGTTTAATTTTATTAATATTTGCATCACGGAATCGGGCGGGAAAATTCTCAACCTTGACAGGTTGAAAACTTAAGCCAAAAATTTGTCTTTTTTTTGGATTCACAGCCTGGCTACAAGGGTCGTTCACTTGTTCAGAAGGCCAGTTTCTTGGTGGTTCAAGTCTTTAAATTGTGTGGACCCGGTTCATTACATAATGGGGCTGAAATACGTTCAGTTTTGACTTTTAAAATGCATAAACAACTTAGTTATTATCGCTGAAAGTCAAATTCAAAACCATATTTTTTCTCGGGGTGTATGGTTTATTTTAATATTAATAAATAGTACATGACACCCACCGTCTACATAAACCCTAATTGTGATATCGATCCTTTATGTATTTTAGTTACTAAAGATTTTTAAACCAATTAATTTCCTTTAAAATGAGCCATTGAACAACTCTCTACGAAGGTCCAGTGCCAAGCTATCTGTGGAAAAGAAAAAAAGAAAAAAAAAAAAATATCCCGTTTAGGCAGAATGTCGTAGTAGCTGCCACTTTTCTTGAATTTCAAGTAATATATTTCCCTTGCTGTTCAAGCCAAGGGACAGAAAGTTTCCTATACAGGGGTTTCGGACAAGGCGGTCTGATGGTGTACATTTTGTTTTGATCTGACTCCTTTTTTAGGAGTTATGGGTTTTTATATTTCTTAACATTGGACGTGATCGTCTCTTACTAGGTTGCTAGCAACCGCTGCAACCCGGAAAGTCGAGCTCGATTCCCGGTATGGGAAAATATTATGATTTACACCCCGATTAAATGGCGTAACGAGTCACTTTAAGCGAAAGAGAAAAATAAAACTAAGTTTGCAATTTTCAGGTATTTTTCTGGTTTGAATTAGAAAATTCTAATTATTGCTCGGACATCATAAATATTTTTCCAATTAGCAGTTAAATAAAATTTTTATACTTAAAATTTATATTTTAAACTAAGTCCAATATGTGCCATGATTTGTTCTTTACAATGTTTAAAAAATCTCCAAAGCCATGATACCGATGAAACTTACATAATCCCTAATTATGGTTAACTAGACTGATCTTTTATATAAAATACCTTAGAGAAGCAACTTTCGAGAGATGTTTGTTTGAAGTTATTGTCAATAGATTATTTAAGTTAATATGGGTATTTTGTTCTTTACTGTAACACAGTTCGCAATACATGACTGACACTATAGACGCATGTAAGAGAATTCTTGCAATTGGAAGCTGTGAAAATGAAACTGTCTGTACAGACGAAACTTAGTATGTCTGCTAAGAAGCCTTGATTTAATATATTCTGCATTCCTAATCCCAAAAGGTTTTGCCTTGTCACGCTTGCCATATTTGCCTTTCGGGAAAAGATTTGGAAAAAAATTTTAGATCAAATTCTTCCTGAAATAAGTCTTCGCTTTCACCTTTTAGTTTCTTGATTTGGAATTGGTCAGTGCCAAGATCTTTCATTTGCTTATAATCTTCGATGAAATCTTTTGGAACCACTTAATTAAGTGGCTGGACAGAAAGATGTTCAACCAATGCAGATTTTGTTCTTTCTGTAAGTTTCTGAAGGATTGCAGCTTCCGGTATTTCAGGTAAATTATCAACACAAACCGCGTTTTCAGCAAGACGCGTTTCAAGCATTTTATTTAAATCTTCTAGGGTGAACGCACGTACTGTTTTATAGAGACTGTTGTTCTCTCTTAACCACAACAGAGCTTAATGGATTTTTATCAAATCTATTAGTGCAGTCCAAACATTCTTGTTATAAGTAGGCTAACCATTGACAATGATTACAAAACTATCAATGTTAAGAAGTTTTGAGGCTGAATATCTTCATTTGCTTGCACATCAACAGGCATATATACTATTGTACGCTTAAGATCGTCAACAAGTTCTGTTCTAGGTTTTTTCAACGCAGGTACTTGCCATAATAGGACGATCGTAAGACAAGGCATTACAAATCGAATCATTGCCATTTCCAAATTATTTAAACACTTTATACATTCGGGTTTGCAGTCAATTGTAGGTTATTTAATACTGATCAGGTTTTCTCCTCACTTTTCAGTATTTTTCCCAGTACAGTAATGACAGACAGAGAATGAATCTCTGAAATCCTCTTTCCAACCTATACAATCAATCAGCTGTTCTCTGTCATCCTTGGGTGTGTCCTGTTGAAGATGTTCTAAAATCGTGGCCAACATTACATCAATACCCTTTCCTAGTTGAAAGGGATCTTAGACTCTTCAATTGGCATTTTGTCTTTATCTGCTCGCAACTGTCACAATGCATTGTTTACATCGTGATCGGTAAACATCCCTGATGTTCGCTACCTTATCAAGGCTCTCACCAAATAACTTTATTATTGTATTTTCATCTACAGAAACTCTAATATTGCTATCACCATAGATAACGTCTTGACTATTACAGTCGAGTCTACTTGACACTTCTTCTAAATAATCACTTAGTTCCTTGTACGAACCCTTGACTTTTAGTAGATTAACTTGTTGTATAGTCTTATATTTTGATACTGCCTTATATACGCTATTAATGAAACAGGTCAAGACAGGAAAATGTGAATCTAGTTCCCTTAGAGAACGCAAAAAAACCTCTGACATCCTTCATTTGGGCTACAGTACAGCGAATGCCCATGCTTAATTGTGTCTCTGCAATTGATTTCACAATAATACAAGCCGTCAAGGTAGAAATTAACCATATTGTCAGTTGAAAATTTTAATGCTATATTATTTTCAAGGATTTCAAAAAGAATTTGACATAATTCAATATCCGTGGGATAGAGCTTGCAGATATCAGGATGACACTGCCAAGTAACCTGCTGCCCAATTTTTGTTTTTTTAATGTTTACTCAGATTGTTATAGGTGAGTTCAACCATCCTAATTTCCTTGTCAGACCTAGTTTCAGAGCATTTTTCAATAGTTTTCTTGGACTTTTCAGGACAGCTTGTTCTACAACACAGAGCAGTTTTTACCAAATATTCAGTAGAACTAAAAGAACTGTTTAAAACAGTTAGAAATACTTTTTTTGAGGATAAATTCCAGGAATTTGTTATAAATCATCAGTCTTACAAAGACATATACTAATAACCCTAACAGGTTCGTTTTCACCATAATTGAAAAACATTGATGTTCCTTCGCTGTTCATAGGTGTGCTTGTATATATTTGTATTACTGGTACATAAACTGCAATTGCTCCTTCCAAAATTGATATACGAATTTTCTAAGAAGTATGCCCCCGTATATTCACTATGTTGTCCAATACTTTCCATTGTATCTATAAACTGTTCCACAGTTGCCAGTCCATACCTTGAAAGCTTTTTTTTAAACTGGTAACATTTCTTTTGGATATTACCATAAAGTTTTGCCAGAGCATTTCTAGCCGACTTTTCAACAGCATCCGCTCTTTCGAAGAGAATTTTAATCTGTAATTTTGAATACTTTTCGTAATCCTGGTAAAACATTCATAAAATGTTTTCAATTTACGAAGATCATTCTGCATTTATTCCATCTTCTTGGACTCCTGAATGCAATTTTTAACTTTGTCCTTATGCGTTCTTTGGTACAGCCTTGCAGAGGTTTTAATTTTTTCACTATAGCTTTTGTCACCCCAGAATCTACCCATTTTATTCTGGTAGCAACTTTTTTCTTATGTTTGTTTCGGTAATGTTTATCATTATCATACCGTTCCTTGCTCTTTTGTTTGGCTGTCTCAATTTTTGCATGTCTATAAACTTCATCATTATAGTAACGCTGTTTTTCACTATCAATTTTTGCCTCTTGATACGCCTGGTTTGTTGAATACCTTTGCTTTTCTCTTTTCAAGATGCTATCTCTGTTTTTTGTGTAGTACTGTTTTTTTAAATTACGTATAACTCGCTTAGAAGGCATCTTATTACTATCTTAATTATCCTAATATAATTTCTCAAGTCTCATATCAAGTACCCATAACCTAACAAAAAATAAAACTAATTTTTAAATTTTCAGGTATTTTGTTAGTCTGAATGAAAAGAATAAAATCATTGCTCAGATATCATAAATATTTTTGCAGTTTACACAAAAACTTTAGCGATTAAAAACTGAAAATAAGATTTATAAAAAAATAGAATTTTTTTGGTCTGGAAATATATATTAAATCCCACGTCGGGTAGTTAGAACCTAACCAAAAATCAAACTAATTTTAAAATTTTAAGGTATTTTTTCTAATTTGAATTGAAAATTAGCTTGAATTTAACTGGAAATATTAGACATCACTGTGGATGCATCACTGTGGATGCATATGGAGGAATAATTGTCCTTTACTTAGTTTCAGCTTTATTCGATGGTCCAGCCTTTATGAACTAACAACATTCAACGACTATGACGTCATTTATCAATATTGTACATAAAAAATTAAGTTTTTCGTAAGAAATTGATTCTATTTAAAAAAAATTAAGTACAAATGGCACTAAATCTAGAGATTTTCTTTGAAAATCAGCCTTTGAACAAACTCTCTACGATGTTCCAGTGCAAAGCTAGCTGTGGAAAAGAAGAAAGAAAAAAGATGCTGTTTGTGGAGAATAACATGATTAAAGTCAATTTTCTTGATTTTAAAGCCAATATATTTTCTTTGTTATTCAAGCCAGAGGACGGTAAAAAAAAGTTTGCTATATAGAAGTTCTGGACAAGGCGGTTCTAATAGTGTACTTGTTGTTTTGATCTGAATCTTGTTTTAGGAGTTATGGGTTTTTATATTTTCTTAGCATTAGACGTGATCGTCTCTTACTAAGTTGTTAGCTACCGCTGCAACTCGGATTTATATATCAAACAATCAAGTAGCTAACTAAGTCCAATGTATGCAATGGTTTGTTATTCCAATGATTGTCTTTTAATGTAAACTTTGCAAATTTATTTATTTAAAATCAGTATGAAAAGCAAATTCTTTTGATCTATTTATTGATATTAAAATTCCGTTTTTAGAGTTTCGGTTACCTTTGAGACGAGTCGCTCTTACTGTACAGTTCGTGACCACGAACTGCTGAAAAAAAAAGTTATTTTCTTTTTATTTTTTTTATTTTCTGATTAAAAAGGCACTAGTAATTTTAATTTTCGTTTGAATAAACACACATCTGCGATCATTCTTCTTGCAAAAAACACCTAATTCTACATTTTCGCAGATAGGAGCTTGAAACCTCTAGAGTAAAATTTTCTGATACGCTAAAACTGATGGTCTGATTTTCATTAAGATTCTATGACTTTTAAGGTGTGTGTTTTTCCTTTTTTTAAATAAAGCAAATTTTCTAAGGCTCGTAACTTTTGATGGATATGAGTAAACTTAATGAAACTTATATATATAAAATCACCATAAAACTCCAATTCTTTTGACTTATCAATTCATATTAAAAATTCAGTTTGTTAGAGTTTCGGTTACTATTGACACGAGTCACTCTTACTATACTGTCTGTTACCATGAACTGTTTGATAATTGCTTCAAAAATCAAATATCTTTGAAAAGACTGCAGTATGAAAAACATCAAAAATGAAGTATTTTGTAAAAAGTGATATTTAAAAAAAAAAAAATTTTATTAAAAAGGGGCACTAGAACTTTTAATTTCTGTTTGATTGAGTCCTCTTGCAACATTCTAGGACCACTGGGTTGATACAATCACCCCTGGTAAAAACAAAAAAGGGCAAATAAACACGCATCCATGATCTTTCTTCTGACAAAAAATACAAAATTCCACGCTTTTTAGATAGGAGCTTGAAACCTCTACAGTAAGGTTAATTTTCATTAAGTTTTTGTGACCCTTAGGGGGTGTTTTTTCCTTCTTTCAAAATAAGACAATTTTTCTCAGGCTCGTATCTTTTGATGGGTATAATGAAACTTAATGAAACTTGCATATTTAAAATCGGCTTAAAATTCCAATTCTTTTGATGTATCTATTGGTATCAAACTTCTGTTTTTTAGACTAGCTAAAATAATAAAGAAACTATGAATGAACCACAGGAAATCAAGTAGCAAAATCAGAAAGAAATGGTACTGAACCACAGAGAAGAAACTTTTCAAAAGTTACTTTTTTATAATATTTATATTAGACATTTCAGTTAGTATAGGCTAGGGCTCGTTCTATATTATAACCCCCAAAAAATAGAAAATTCCACATTTTTACAAAATGGAGATTGAAACCTCTACAGTACGGTTCTCTGATACGCTGAATCTGGTGGCTTTTGACTTTTAGGGGGTGTCTTTCCTTTTTTTGAAAATAAGGCAAATTTCCTCAGGATCGTAACTTTGATGGATATGTGTAAAGTTGATGAAACTTATATATTTAAAATCAGCATAAAAATCAATTTCTTTTGATGTACCGTATATCTAAAATAAGGAATTTTAATATCAATAGACACATCAAAAGAATTGGATTTTTATTTTGATTTTAAACACATAAGCTTCGTTACCACGAACTGTTTAATTAAAAAACATGATTAAAATTATCATCTATATAATGATTCTTTTATAACTTCAGTTACTATAGAAAATACATCATCAAATCTTTAATTACTTACTTATTACCAGTTGCTTTAGCGCAGTGGCTAGTGAGCTCCCCTCCTGAAAGGGAAGATGGAAGTTCGAGTCGCTCTACAGTAACAACTGAAAATCCGTGGCAATCATTTCTTCACAAGTGCGTGTTTTAGGTGGTTGAATTTTATTAATGTTTGCATCACGGAATCGGGTGGAAAATTCTCAACCTTGACAGGTTGAAAACTTAAGCCAAAAATTTGTCTTTTTTGGATTCACAGCCTTGTTACAAGGGTCGTTCATTTGTTCAGAAGACCATTTTCTTGGTGGTTCAAGTCTTAAATTGCCTAGACCCGGTTCACTACATAATGGGGCTGAAATACGTTCAGTCTTGACTTTTAAAATGCATAAAAAACTTAGAAATTATCACTGAAAGTCAAATTCAAAACCATATTTTTTCTCTGGGTGTATCGTTTATTGTAATATTAATAACTAGTACATGACACCCACCGTCTACATAACCCCTAAGTATGATATTGATCCTTTATGTATTTTAGTTAGTAAAGATTTTTAACCCAATTAATTTCCTTTAAAATAAGCCATTGAACAACTCTCTGCGATGTTCCAGTGCCAAGCTATCTGCGGAAAAGAAAAAAGAAAGTAAAAAAAATCCCGTTTAGGCAGAATGTCGTAGTAGCTGCCACTTTTTTTGATTTTCAAGTCAATATATTTCCCTTGCTGTGTTCAAGCCAAGGGACAGAAACTTTCCTATACAGGGGTTTCGGACAAGGCGGTCCGATGGTGTACATTTTGTTTCGATCTGACTCCTTTTTTAGGAGTTATGGGTTTTTATATTTCTTAACATTGGACGTGATCGTCTCTTACTAGGTTGCTAGCTACCGCTGCAACCCGGATCTCTTTTAGAAATAATTTGTTTTAGTTACAAAAGATTTTTAACCAATTAATTTCCTATAAAATGAGCCATTGAACAACTCTCTACGATGTTCCAGCGCCAAGCTATCTGTGGAAAAGAAAAACATAAATAAAAAATATTCCGTTTAGGCAGATTGTTGTAGTAGCTGCCACTTTTCATGATTTTCAATCCAATATATTTCCCTTGCTGTTCAATCCAAGGGACAGAAAGTTTCCTATATAGGGGTTTCGGACAAGGCGGTTCTAATGGTGTACTTTTTGTTTTGATCTGACTCTTTTTTTAGGAGCTATGGGTTTTTATATTCTTAACATTGGACGTGATCGTCTCTTACTAGGTTGCTAGCTACCGCTGCAACCAGGATTTACTAATCTATAATATAGTTAAGTGGCCTATAAAATTTAGTATGGACAAGAGGCCGTTCTTTATTATAAAAATTACATAATCCCTATTTATATTTCAGTTAACATGGGCTAGATGTCGTTCTTTACTATAAATTCTTAACATTGGACGTGATCGTCTCTTACTAGGTTGCTAGCTACCGCTGCAACCCGGATATTCTGTACTACACATTTTAACACTTAGGTTACTATTGACTATAGTTCGTTCTTTAACATAACCTGATTACAAACAGGAAAGAGCCTACTGCTTTTTCTTCTTTAGCAAGAGACGACTCTCAAAGAATCAGGCAGCTAACAAGTCCAACGTATACAATGGTTTTTTTTTCTAATGATCGTCTTTTAATATAATTTTACTATGAGCTGAGGTTCTTTCTTTACTGTAATTAATTACAAAAGGTTTTTAACTCCATTAATTTCCTTTAAAATGAGCCATTGAACAACTCTCCACGATGTTCAAGTGCCATGCTATCTGTTGAATTACTAACCTATACTACAATTAAGTGGCGTATAGAATTTAATATAGGCAAGAGGTTGTTCTTCATTATAAACCCCATTAATTTCCCTTAAAATGAGCCATTAAACAACTCTCTACGATGTTCAAGTGCCAAGCTATCTGTGGAATTACTAACCTATACTATAATTAAGTGGCGTGTAAAATTTAGTATAGGCAAGAGGTCGTTCTTTATTATAAAATATAAAAACTTAAATATAAATTAGTATAGGCAAAAGGTCGTTCTTTATTATATTCTAGAATCTTCTGTGATTATACAGAAGATATTTCCTTTATACTTTTGTCCTTTGAATATTTTGATTTCCTTTCGTCCTTTGCCTCATTAATTAACGCAATACACTAGATGTAGCAATGTGCTTTAAAATGAGCTATTAAACATAAACTGAACCATTAACCATTAATAATAACCTGGTTACAAACAGGAAAAAGCCTACGGCTTTTTCTTCTTTCAAATAGTAAGAGACGAACCTCAAACAATCAAGTAGCTAACTATTTCCAATGTACAGAATGGTTTGATATTCCAATGATAGTCTTTTAATATCTTTTCAAGACATTGTAAACAGTAACCTTTGATTACTGTCAGCATCATCTATTTAACGGTTCCTTATAACACTTCAGTTACCATGGACTGAAGATCGTTCTTTAATGTAATTGTATAAGTCCAAAGTCTGCAATGGTTTGTTATTGCAATGATCGTCCCTTAATGTAGCTATTTTTACGAAGTATGGATCATTTTATTTTTACCATGGGACGTGATCGATCCTCTATGTAAAATATTACAAACAGGAAAAAGCCTACGGCTTTTTTTCTTCTTTGAAATAGTAAGAGACGAACCTCAAACGATCAAGTAGCTAACTAAGTCCAATGCATGCAATAACTTTTTATTCCAATGATCGTCTTTTAATGTAACATATCAGTTACTATGGGAGAGAGATCGTTCTTTACTGTAAACTCTTTCTAATTGATTACAAACAGGAAAAAGCCTACGGCTTTTCCTTCTTTGAAATAGTAAGAGACTAGCCTCAAACAATCAAGTAGCTAACTAAATCAAATGTATGTGATTGGTTTTTTATTCCAATGATCGTCTTTTAATGGAAAATTTTAATATATTGACCTTAAATATAACTGTACTAGCCTATACTATAGTTAAGTGGCCTATAAAATTTAGTAAAGGCAAGAGGTCGTTCTTTATTATAATACCGCTGCAACCCGGATATCCCTAGAACCACCATATCTCAGTTACTATGGGTGAAGGATCGTTCTTTACTGTAAATTCCTTTAAAATGAGCTATTGAACAACTCTCTACGATGTTCCAGTGCCAAGCTAGCTCTGGATACAAAAGAAAAGAGAAAAAAAATATCCCGTTTAGGCAGAATGTTGTAGTAGCTGCCACTTTTATTGATTTTCAAGCCAATATATTTCCCTTGTTGTTCAAGCCAAGGGACTGAAAGTTTCCTATACAGGGCTTTCGGACAAGACGGTTCTAATGGTGTACTTTTTGTTTTGGTCTGACTCCTTTGTTAGGAACTATGGGTTTTTATATTTCTTAACATTGGACGTGATCGTCTCTTACTAGGTTATGTTAGGAACTATGGGTTTTTATATTTCTTAACATTGGACGTGATCGTCTCTTACTAGGTTATGTTAGGAACTATGGGTTTTTATATTTCTTAACGTTGGACGTGATCGTCTCTTACTAGGTTGCTAGCTACCGCTGCAACCCGGATATATTTAGGAGTTATGGGTTATTGTATTTTTAATTATAGGATGTGATCGTCTCTTTCTATGTTGGTAGCTTCCGCGGCTACACTGAAGAATATAATTATTTATTTATATACTGTAATTACTATTGGGTGTAATCAGTTCTTTAATATAATTATTTTCCCTGTTGCTTCAGTTATTATGAGATAGACTTCGGTTATATTACGAACAGGAAAAACCCTATGGCTTTTTCTTTATTGGAATAGTAAGAGACGACCTGGTCACAGCCTATTATTAAGACATCCTTGATCAATTTTTAACATGACTAATATTAATCATTAAGTACTTCAATTACTATGGACGAAAGTTTGTTCTTTAATGTAATGTTAATTACAAAAGGTTTCTATATACAGCAGTTTCCTTTAAAGTGAGCCATTACAGAGCTCTTTATTTTACTTAAGTTACTATGGGTTCAGTTCGTTCCTTATTGTAATAAACCTGATTACAAACAGGAAAAAGCCTACGGCTTTTTCTTCTTTGGAGTAGTAAGAGACGACTCTAAAAGAATCTGGCAGCTAAGTAAGTCCATTGTATGCAATAGTTTGTTCTTCTAATGATAACCTATACTAAAATTAAGTGGCGTATAAAATTTAGTATAGGCAAGAGGTCGTTCTTTATTACAATGATAATGTTAGTTGCAACTGGGGTTCATTCTATGCTATATGATTACAAACAGGAAAACGCCTTTGGCTTTTTTCTCCTTTGAAGTAGTAAGAGACGAACCTCAAACAATCAAGTAGGTAACTAAGTCCAATGTATGCGATGGTTTTTTATTATTCTAATGATCGTCTTTTAATGTAATATGATTTATGTACAAAAATCAAATATCTTTGAACAGAATGCAGTATGAACAGACATCAAAAATGCAGTTTTTAGTTGAAAAATTTATTCTCTTTTAGAAATAATTTATTTTAGTTACAAAAGATTTTTAACCGTATTAGTTTCCTTTAAAATGAGCCCATCTATCATTAACTAGACCCATCCTTGATATTAGTCTAATGGTGTGTTTTTTAGTTCAGTTACTATAGGCTATATTTCGTTCCTTACTATAGCATTACCTGAGAGATTTTTCAGGCTTTTTGCTTTAGCTTTTCGGAGGCCCGAAATAGTAATTTACATACCCCAAATCATAAGTTTCAGACAACACACACCTACGAAATACTAGGAGACCTAGCTCATAAAAGCCAGAAATAGCAAACTACCCTCCCCAAATTGTAGGTTTCAGACAACACACACCCATGAGAGACTAAAAAACCTAAGTAAAGAATATTGTTTGGCACAATGTATTATTTATTATAATTATTTATTTTCTTTAGACCAGGGCACTTTGGATTTGTATCGAAGGAGTTGTCGTAGAAACATGGAAAAGGGCTCATTCGATTAGAAAATGGAATGGCTAGTGCCCTTTTTAATAGTCAAAAGTGATTGGAAGCCAACTAACAGCGTATTTCTGGAATGTGTTCCCAATAACAGACAAGTACCATTTGTTCTCCGTCACAATTTTAGTTAAAATTTTTGCTCCGTGATTCCTCAAAATTTCCACTAGAATCTGTTCCTCTGGGGTTACAAGCGTAAATACATGTGTGGAATTTACGCCCACTGGCATTATTAAGGTGAATTATTGAGGGATAAATCATATTTAGAACTTGGGCTATCATTTAAGTTTTTGTTCGTTAAGTCTTTAGGAGTGTGTTTTGTCACATGTGCTTGTTTTTACAAGATGCCAGACGGGGTCCTCCAATCTCATTCGTGTAACACCTCATTCTTGCTATATTGGACCTGGACTCCCAATAAAATGATAAAACACCATTCCTTGGGCTGCTTGATTTGTACGAATCCTTCGAAGGCCTATCTATAGTTTTGTTTGTTGTTTTTTTTTTAATAAGAAAAGTGTTAGCTTTTGTTTCACCGTAAAAAAAAGAAGTCAATTTCAGAATTTGGCAGTTTATACATTTTCACCATTTTTAACATAAATTTAAAAATTGTCTTCGGAAATATGCAATTCCCCGATATAGTTTGAGGAGGCTCTAAAAGATGCATCTTCTGTAAAAGGTTCATTTTCTCTAATATTCCGTTACTGGGATCTAATGTGATTTTTACAATTTAAAAATATAATAAAAAACTAAAATTTATCCTGAAGCCAAGTAGAATTTTATATGCATTCGCAGTTCACATATAGAGAGACATGTACCTGATACTTGGGTTGAAATACAATTATAACGCTTATTACTTAACAGTTTGAAAACTTGGAATTTACCTAGATGAGTTTATACCAAGGTCAAGCTTGCTTCTTGGTAAGGTTAAACCCATCGTTTGAGTAAATGTTTTCCACTACAGAAATATTGAAGCACATCTTGTACCAACGACTGCTGCTGTTTCTCAAAAGAGATAATAAATACCTTCTATTCACTCGAAGATTTCGGTCAATCTCAATTTTTAGATTATACTTACAATGAGATCTTTTTGACACGTTACTTGGCTAGCCTGGACCGTAACAAAGCATTGTCAAAATAGGATTATAGTTCATGGGGTTGTTCATCTGTGGGATGTATCTTTTAGCCAGTACTAGTTACAATATCGAAAGTTGCTTTTTTTATGAGATATATAACGCTCAAGGTGGAGTCAAAACTCAATATCTCACACACTTGGCTTTGTCGTAAATGTTCGTAAATCTTGCAACTCTCCTAATTTCGTGTAATTTGATCTTATTATTAAAATAATTATTAAAAACTGTTATTATTATCAATAATTATTATTATCGCGATTTGCTCTTATTAATAACTACGTACCAAATGAAGGGGAGTCGCACAATCATTTTTTCTTATGTCACCATCAGCGCTATGCTTTAAAAGACTTTCAATAATTTTTATGTGTCCACATGCTACAGCAAAATAAAGCGGACTTGCACCATCGTTGTTCCTAGTATTAACATTCACTCCATGCTTCAAAAGAAAATCAGTGATTTGAGATTATCCACTGGAAGCTGATATATGGAGTATATTTCCACCATTTTTTGTTATTAAATTAACATCACCTTCATACTTAAAAAGTAATTCTGTAATTTCGACATTATCTTGTTTCACTGCGCAGCAAAGTGGAGTTTTCACCCCGTATATTCTCTGCATGAATCCTAGGACTTTATCCAAAATCATCTTAGAGTTGATAAGCTCCTTCACTGTGTCTAGGTCTCCATCATAACTGCACGAATTAAACTATTCTTTAGGGATGTAAAAACTTCATCAACTGGCATTTTTAAATTCTTTTCTTTCTGTAAGTTGAACTACATATCTGTGCTATATGTAGGGCAGATGACGTCATGACCCCCGTACACCTGTGACGTGTATGGTCCCCGATATGACTTAAATCAAAATTACCTCATTTTATCTGCAAGTTATGTATATCACCAAAATATTACATCATACCAACTGTATTAATCAACAGACTATTATTGTTGAATGGAGCACAATTGTCATAGATTTTGCTACTCATTGAAGCTCCAATCAGTTTTCATGAGCATCTACTAAAGATTAAAATTTGGTAAATACGGTTTTCTCAGGTATTTTTTTTGTAGACAATTTAAATTAGGTATTTTGAGACGTTACTTTTAAGATTTACTATTCCAATTTTAGAGAATTTTAAGACCTTGTTTTAAAGTAAGGAACACAGTTTAATATAATTTCGGAGTAATCAGAGTCTCTAGGTGACACTATTTATGGTGGATTAATGGCTCTTATTCTCAAAGACCATAGAATCAGAAAATTACTAACTACTACTAACAACTCACCGTAGCACCAAGCCGCCTGAGACCAACACGACTAAGCAAGCTCCTCCTCCATCCCAATATATTCAAAGCCTCCCTCTTTACACCCTGCCAGGAAATTCCCACTGCCTTTAAATCTTTCAAGAAGTTGTAAGTTATCAATCTTTATGGCTATAATGTCCCGCTTGAGTGGATTGAATCAAAGAACTTTCGATTTCTGTTCATTTAGTTGTAGGACATTTGATTGACACTGGGTGTTGATGTCCGTGAAGAAAGTCTGGTCAAACTACTCCTTTGCTACCGCATCTGTGTTGTGTACTTCAGAAAGGCAGACAAGTCGTAAACGAACTTAAAATGCTCTCCAAATTCAGCTTGGATTGGGTTGATGACGGCAAGGAATAATAGAGCAGGTAGTTTCGTCACTTGGGGGCAGCCGTAGGTTAGTTCTGACCACTCAGAGCAGGTATATTCGGAAAAAAAGAATAAACTAATTACTGTGGATTTTGGACGTAGGCCAACGAGTCAGCCTGCAATTCAGACTTAGGCTGTTTTAAACCAACTCAAGTCTTAACTCATATTTACTCCAATTTTCCACGATCTACAAATCACACTTCAGTCAGACGGATTGAAAATCTTTGCAAGATTCCGGTTTGAACAATGTGTAAAATGCTCAACTTCACGCTAAAAGGTCATGGGTAGAAGGGCGGGGGGGTCGAAAGGGGCCATGGGCTAGATTTTTAATGCTAGTCATAGTGCCTTAAATCTCCTTTATGATTTTAGTCTTAGAAAGCTGCAGCACGCTCACCTTTTTACTACTAAAAATATTTTTGAAGAGAATGGACCATTTGAATATCGTGGGAACATTGCCCCTTGTACAGTGTGGTTTATTCTACCCCTCCCCCTGAAGACAAATTTTTCTAATCTTTTGACCACTTTGAGTAGAGTAGTAATTTATACTTCCAACAGACGTACAGGAATTACCATGCTATTCTAACAGACGTATAGGAATTACCATGCTATTTGCCTGAAGCTATAGGAAAACATTTCTATGGAAGCTATACACCTTTTCAAAGAGAATGAGTACCCCCTCACATGGTCTTATACTGCTCACAGACGTATAGGAATTCCCAGACTATTTGCTTGATGCTCTACACCTTTTCAAAGAGAGTGAGTATCCTCTCACATGGTCTTATACTTCTAACAGACATATAGGAATTCCCATACTATTTGCTTGATGCTCTACACTTTTCAAAGAGAGTCAGTACTCCCTCACACAGTTTTACGTGCAAAAAGCATTCAAAACCTATAAAGTGATTAAACAAGTTTTGAAACAACATGCTATTTGCTTGCCTTATGTTCCCTTGGTACCTTTCCAAACAAAGTGATAAAAAAAAAACATGTCTAGCAACTTCGTTCATCGTGATAGTGTATAAGGTTTGAAACTTACGCCTGAGGCACTTCAGTTTCACGTGCACATTTAAAAAAGCTGGCAAACCTATAAAGTGGTCCAACATGTTTTGAGAGTATAGCGCAACCAGATGGGTTTTTGAAGCACATTCAGCATAGCATGTTTTATTTATTTTTTATTTATTTATTTTTTTTTTTTGGTAATTGACATTTTTTTCTGATAACAAGTACCATTCATTGCCATCGTGTAGGTGTTTGTTATCTGAAACCTATGATTTGGGATGCTATTTGGACTTTTCAGAGCTAGGATTCTTAGTCTCTCATAGGTGTTTGTTGTCTGAAACCTATAGTTTGGGATGGGTAGTTTGCTATTTCCGGCTTTTATGAGCTAGGTTTCCTATTATTTCGTAGGTGTGTGTTGTCTGAAACTTATGATTTGGGATATGTAAATTACTATTTCGGGCTTTTCTGAGCTAGATTTCTTAGTATTTCGTTGGTGTGTGTTGTCTGAAACCTATGATTTGGGATGGGTGGTTTGTTATTTTTGACTTTTCTGAGCTGGATTTCGTAGCCTTTCTTAGGTGTGTGTGTTGTCTGAAAATTATGATTTGGGATGTGTAGTTTGCTATTTTTGACTTGTCCGAGCTAGGTTTTTTAGTCTCTCATAGGCGTTTGTTGTCTGAAACCTATAGTTTGGGATGGCTAATTTGCTATTTCCGGCTTTTATGAGCTAGGTTTCCTAGTATTTCGTAGGTGTGTGTGTTGTCTGAAACTTATGATTCGGGATATGTAAATTACTATTTCGGGCTTTTCTGAGCTAGATTTCCTAGTCTTTCGTTGGTGTGTGTTGTCTGAAACCTATGATTTGGGATGGGTGGTTTGCTATTTTTGACTTTTCTGAGCTAGGTTTTTTAGTCTCTCATGGGTGTGTGTTGTCTGAAACCTACAATTTGGGGAGGGTAGTTCGCTATTTCTGGGGTTTATGAGCTAGGTCTCCTAGTATTTCGTAGGTGTGTGTTGTCTGAAACTTATGATTTGGGGTATGTAAATTACTATTTCGGGCTCTTCTGAGCTAGATTTCCTAGTCTTTCGTTGGTGTTAGTTGTCTGAAACCTATGATTTGGGATGTGTAGTTTTGCTATTTCCGGCTTTTATGAGCTAGGTTTCCTAGTATTTCGTAGGTGTGTGTTGTCTGAAACTTATGATTTGGGATATGTAAATTACTATTTCGGGCTTTTACTGAGCTAGATTTCTTAGTCTTTCGTTGGTGTGTGTAGTCTGAAACCTATGATTTGGAAAGGGTGGTTTGCTATTTTTGACTTTTCTCAGCTGGATTTCTTAGCCTTTCCTAGGTGTGTGTTGTCTAAAAATTATTATTTGGGATGTGTAGTTTGCTATTTTTGACTTTTCTGAGCTAGGTTTTTTAGTCTCTCATAGGTGTTTGTTGTCTGAAACCTATAGTTTGGGATGGCTAGTTTGCTATTTCCGGCTTTTATGAGCTAGGTTTCCTAGTATTTCGTAGGTGTGTGTTGTCTGAAACTTATGATTTGGGATATGTAAATTACTATTTCGGGCTTTTCTGAGCTAGGTTTCCTAGTATTTCGTTGGTGAGTGTTGTCTGAAACCTATTATTTGGGATTGGTGGTTTGCTATTTTTGACTTTTCTGAGCTAGGTTTTTTAGTCTCTCATAGGTGTTTGTTGTCTGAAACCTAAAATTCGGGGTGGGTAGTTTGCTATTTCCGGCTTTTATGAGCTAGGTTTCCTAGTATTTCGTTGGTGTGTGTTGTCTGAAACCTATTATTTGGGATTGGTGGTTTGCTATTTTTGACTTTTCTGAGCTAGGTTTTTTAGTCTCTCATAGGTGTGTGTTGTCTGAAACCTACAATTTGGGGTGGGTAGTTTTGCTATTTCTGGCTTTTATGAGCTAGGTCTCCTAGTATTTCGTAGGTGTGTGTTGTCTGAAACTTATGATTTGGGGTATGTAAATTACTATTTCGGGCTTTTCTGAGCTAGATTTCCTAGTCTTTCGTTGGTGTGTGTTGTCTGAAACCTATGATTTGGGATGTGTAGTTTGCTATTTTTGACTTTTCTGAGTTAGGTTTTTTTAGTCTCTCATAGGTGTTTGTTGTCTGAAACCTATAGTTTGAGATGGCTAGTTTGCTATTTCGGCTTTTATGAGCTAGCTTTCCTAGTATTTCGTAGGTGTGTGTTGTCTGAAACTTATCATTTGGGATATGTAAATTACTATTTCGGGCTTTTCTGAGCTAGATTTCTTAGTCTTTCGTTGGTGTGTGTTGTCTGAAACCTATTATTTGGGATGGGTGGTTTGCTATTTTTGACTTTTCTGAGCTAGGTTTTTTAGTCTCTCATAGGTGTGTGTTGTCTGAAACCTACAATTTGGGGTGGGTAGTTTGCTATTTCTGGCTTTTATGAGATAGGTCTCCTAGTATTTCGTAGGTGTGTGTTGTCTGAAACTTATGATTTGGGGTATGTAAATTACTATTTCAGGCTTTTTTGAGCTAGATTTCCTAGTCTTTCGGTGCTGTGTGTTGTCTGAAACCTATGATTTGGGGTGTAATTTGCTATTTCCGGCTTTTATGAGCCAGGTTGCTTATTCTTTCGTAGGTGTGTGTTGTCTGAAACTTATGATTTGGGATGGGTGGTTTGCTATTTTTGACTTTAATGAGCTAGGTTTCTTAGTTTTTCGTAGGTCTGTGTAGGTCTGTGTTATGATTTGGGATGTGTAGTTTGCTATTTTTGACTTTTCCGAGCTAGGTTTTTTGGTCTCTCATAGGTGTTTGTTGTCTGAAACCTATAGTTTGGGATGGCTAATTTGCTATTTCCGGCTTTTATGAGCTAGGTTCCTAGTATTTCGTAGGTGTGTGTTGTCTGAAACTTATGATTTGGGATATGTAAATTACTATTTCGGGCTTTTCTGAGCTAGATTTCCTAGTCTTTCGTTGGTGTGTGTTGTCTGAAACCTATGATTTGGGAAGTGTAGTTTGCTATTTTTAACTTTTCTGAGCTAAGGTTTCTTAGTATATCCTAGGTGTGTATTGTCTGGAACTTATGATTTGGGGTGTGTAATTTATTTCCGACTTTTCTTAGCCAGATTTCTTAGTATTTCGTAGGTATGTGTTGTCTGACAATTATGATTTGGGATGGTTAATTTGCTATTTCCGGCTTTTATGAGCTAGGTTTCTTAGTCTTTCGTAGGTATGTGTTGTCTGAAACCTATAAGAATAAACTATTTCCGTAAAAATCTGAGCTATTAAGGGTTTTTGACCGTAAACTCTAGTTTTTTTGTAAGAAAATTATGGAAAATACAATTCTCTGGTTCAAATGTAAAACTTAAGTCTATTTTTGGATCGTTGGATTTCTTTCCTTGAAATGCAAGAGTTGGAATATTTCAGTAGTGTTTTTGTCGTGGTTTACCTTGTCACAGTTACATTCCCTTGATTTTTCAAAGTTCATTTTGGATTTTTAGATTCTCTTGATTTTTCAAAGTTCATTTTGAATTTCTTTCGTTGAAATGCAAGAGTTGGAATATTTCAGTAGTGTCTTGTTGTGCTTTACCTTGTCACTGTTACATTCTCTTGATTTTTCAAATTTCATTTTGAATTTCTTTTGTGAAATGCAAGAGTTGGAATATTTCAGAAGTGTTTTGTTATGGTTTACCTTGTCACAGTTACATTCTCTTGATTTTTCAAAGTTCATTTTGAATTTCTTTCATTGAAATGCAAGAGTTGGAATATTTCGGTAGTGTTTTGTCGTGGTTTACCATTTCACAGTTACATTCTCTTGATTTTTCAAAGTTCATTTTGGATTTTTTTTTTTTCGTTTAAATGCAAGAGTTGGAATATTTCTTTAGTTTTTTGTCATGGTTTAACTTGTCACAGTTACATTCTCTTGATTTTTCAAAGTTCATTTTGAATTTCTTTCATTGAAATGCAAGAGTTGGAATATTTCGGTAGTGTTTTGTCGTGGTTTACCATTTCACAGTTACATTCTCTTGATTTTTCAAAGTTCATTTTGGATTTTTTTCGTTTAAATGCAAGAGTTGGAATATTTCAGTAGTGTTTTGTCACGGTTTACCGTATCACAGTTACATTCTCTTGATTTTTCAAAGTTCATTTTGAATTTCTTTCGTTGAAATACAAGAATTGGAATATTTCAGTAGTGTTTTGTTGTGGTTTACCTTGTCACACTTACATTCTCTTAATTTTTCAAAGTTCATTTTGAATTTCTTTCATTGAAGTGCAAGAGTTGGATTATTTCAGTAGTGTTTTGTTGTGGTTTACCTTGTCACACTTATATTCTCTTGATTTTTCAAGGTTCATTTTGGATTTCTTTCGTTGAAATGCAAGAGTTGGAATATTTCAGTAGTGTTTTGTCATGGTTTACCTTGTCACACTTACATTCTCTTAATTTTTAAAAGTTCATTTTGAATTTCTTTCGTTGAAATGCAAGAGTTGGAATATTTCAGTAGTGCCTTGTCGTGGTTTACCTTGTCACAGTTACATTCTCTTAATTTTTCAAAGTTCATTTTGAATTTCTTTCGTTGAAATGCAAGAGTTGGAATATTTCAGTAGTGTCTTGTTGTGCTTTACCTTGTCACTGTTAGATTCTCTTGATTTTTCAAAGTTCATTTTGAATTTCTTTTGTGAAATGCAAGAGTTGGAATATTTCAGAAGTGTTTTGTTATGGTTTACCTTGTCACAGTTACATTCTCTTGATTTTTCAAAGTTCATTTTTGGATTTCTATTTGTTGAAATGCATGAGTTGGAATATTTCAGTAGTGTTTTGTTATGGTTTACCTTGTCAAAGTCACATTCTCTTGATTTTTAAAAGTTCATTTTGAATTTCTTTCGTTGAAATGCAAGAGTTGGAATATTTCAGTAGTGTTTTGTTATGGTTTACCTTGTCAAAGTCACATTCTCTTGATTTTTAAAAGTTCATTTTGAATTTCTTTCATTGAAATGCAAAGAGTTGGAATATTTCGGTAGTGTTTTGTCGTGGTTTACCATTTCAAAGTTATATTCTCTTGATTTTTCAAAGTTCATTTTGGATTTCTTTCGTTGAAATGCAAGAGTTGGAATATTTCAGTAGTGTTTTGTCACGGTTTACCATTCCACAGTTACATTCTCTTGATTTTTCAAAGTTCATTTTGAATTTCTTTCGTTGAAATGCAAGAGTTGGAATATTTCAGTAGTGTTTTGTTGTGGTTTACCTTGTCACACTTACATTCTCTTAATTTTTCAAAAATCATTTTAAATTTCTTTCATTGAAATGCAACAGTTGGATTATTTCAGTAGTGTTTTGTTGTGGTTTACCTTGTCACACTTATATTCTCTTGATTTTTGAAAGTTTATTTTGGAATTCTTTCGTTGAAATGCAAGAGTTGGCATATTTCAGTAGTGTTTTGTCATGGTTTACCTAGTCACAGTTACATTCTCTTAATTTTTAAAAGTTCATTTTGAATTTCTTTCGTTGAAATGCAAGAGTTGGAATATTTCATAGTGCCTTGTCGTGGTTTACCTTGTCACAGTTACATTCTATTGATTTTTTAAAGTTCATTTTGAATTTCTTTCATTGAAATGCAAGAGAGTTGGAATATTTCAGTAGTGTCTTGTCGTGCTTTACCTTGTCAGAGTTACATTCTCTTGATTTTTCAAAGTTCATTTTGGATTTCTTTCGTTGAAATGCAAGAGATGGAATATTTCAGTAGTGTTTTGTCGTGGTTTACCTTGTCACAGTTACATTCTCTTGATTTTTCAAAGTTCATTTTGAATTTTTTCGTGAAATGCAAGAGTTGGAATATTTCAGAAGTGTTTTTTTCGTGGTTTACCTTGTCACAGTGACATTCTCTTGATTTTTCAAAGTTTATTTTGGGTTTCTTTCGTTGAAATGCAAGAGTTGGAATATTTCAGTAGTGTTTTGTCATGGTTTACCTTGTCACAGTTACATTCTCTTGATTTTTCAAAGTTCATTTTGAATTTTTTCGTGAAATGCAAGAGTTGGAATAGTTCAGTAGTGTTTTGTCATGGTTTACGTTGTCACAGTTACATTCTCTTGATTTTTCAAAGTTCATTTTGAATTTCTTTCATTTAAATGCAAGAGTTGGAATATTTCAGTAGTGTTTTTTCGTGGTTTACCTTGTCACAGTTACATTCCCTTGATTTTTCAAAGTTCATTTTGGATTTTTAGATTCTCTTGATTTTTCAAAGTTCATTTTGAATTTCTTTCGTTGAAATGCAAGAGTTGGAATATTTCAGTAGTGTCTTGTTGTGCTTTACCTTGTCACTGTTACATTCTCTTGATTTTCAAAGTTCATTTTGAATTTCTTTTGTGAAATGCAAGAGTTGGAATATTTCAGAAGTGTTTTGTTATGGTTTACCTTGTCACAGTTACATTCTCTTGATTTTTCAAAGTTCATTTTTGGATTTCTATCGTTGAAATGCAAGAGTTGGAATATTTCAGTAGTGTTTTGTTATGGTTTACTTTGTCAAAGTCACATTCTCTTGATTTTTCAAAGTTCATTTTGAATTTCTTTCATTGAAATGCAAGAGTTGGAATATTTCGGTAGTGTTTTGTTATGGTTTACCTTGTCACAGTTACATTCTCTTGATTTTTCAAAGTTCATTTTTGGATTTCTATCGTTGAAATGCAAGAGTTGGAATATTTCAGTAGTGTTTTGTTATGGTTTACCTTGTCAAAGTCACATTCTCTTGATTTTTCAAAGTTCATTTTGAATTTCTTTCGTTGAAATGCAAGAGTTGGAATATTTCTTTAGTTTTTTGTCATGGTTTACCTTGTCACAGTTACATTCTCTTGATTTTTCAAAGTTCATTTTGAATTTCTTTCATTGAAATGCAAGAGTTGGAATATTTCGGTAGTGTTTTGTCGTGGTTTACCATTTCACAGTTACATTCTCTTGATTTTTCAAAGTTCATTTTGAATTTCTTTCGTTGAAATACAAGAATTGGAATATTTCAGTAGTGTTTTGTTGTGGTTTACCTTGTCACACTTACATTTTCTTAATTTTTCAAAGTTCATTTTGAATTTCTTTCATTGAAATGCAAGAGTTGGATTATTTCAGTAGTGTTTTGTTGTGGTTTACCTTGTCACACTTATATTCTCTTGATTTTTCGAAGTTCATTTTGGATTTCTTTCGTTGAAATGCAAGAGTTGGAATATTTCAGTAGTGTTTTGTCATGGTTTACCTTGTCACAGTTACATTCTCTTAATTTTTAAAAGTTCATTTTGAATTTCTGTCGTTGAAATGCAAGAGTTGGAATATTTCAGTAGTGCCTTGTCGTGGTTTACCTTGTCACAGTTACATTCTCTTAATTTTTCAAAGTTCATTTGAATTTCTTTTGTGAAATGCAAGAGTGGAATATTTCAGAAGTGTTTTGTTATGGTTTACCTTGTCACAGTTACATTCTCTTGATTTTTAAAAGTTCATTTTTGGATTTCTATAGTTGAAATGCATGAGTTGGAATATTTCAGTAGTGTTTTGTTATGGTTTACCTTGTCAAAGTCACATTCTCTTGATTTTTAAAAGTTCATTTTGAATTTCTTTCGTTGAAATGCAAGAGTTGGAATATTTCAGTAGTTTTTTGTCATGGTTTACCTTGTCACAGTTAATTCTCTTGATTTTTCAAAGTTCATTTTGAATTTCTTTTATTGAAATGCAAGAGTTGGAATATTTCAGTAGTGTTTTGTCACGGTTTACCGTATCACAGTTACATTCTCTTGATTTTTCAAAGTTCATTTTGAATTTCTTTCGTTGAAATACAAGAATTGGAATATTTCAGTAGTGTTTTGTTGTGGTTTACCTTGTCACACTTACATTCTCTTAATTTTTCAAAGTTCATTTTGAATTTCTTTCATTGAAATGCAAGATTTGGAATATTTCAGTAGTGTTTTGTCATGGTTTACCTTGTCACAGTTACATTCTCTTAATTTTTAAAAGTTCATTTTGAATTTCTTTCGCTGAAATGCAAGAGTTGGAATATTTCAGTAGTGCCTTGTCGTGGTTTACCTTGTCACAGTTACATTCTCTTAATTTTTCAAAGTTCATTTTGAATTTCTTTCGTTGAAATGCAAGAGTTGGAATATTTCAGTAGTGTCTTGTTGTGCTTTACCTTGTCACTGTTACATTCTCTTGATTTTTCAAAGTTCATTTTGAATTTCTTTTGTGAAATGCAAGAGTTGGAATATTTCAGAAGTGTTTTGTTATGGTTTACCTTGTCACAGCTACATTCTCTTGATTTTTCAAAGTTCATTTTTGGATTTCTATCGTTGAAATACAAGAATTGGAATATTTCAGTAGTGTTTTGTCACGGTTTACCGTATCACAGTTACATTCTCTTGATTTTTCAAAGTTCATTTTGAATTTCTTTCGTTGAAATACAAGAATTGGAATATTTCAGTAGTGTTTTGTTGTGCTTTACCTTGTCACAGTTACATTCTATTGATTTGTCAAAGTTCATTTTGAATTTCTTTCATTGAAATACAAGAGTTGGAATATTTCAGTAGTGTCTTGTCGTGGTTTACCTTGTCAGAGTGACATTCTCTTGATTTTTCAAAGTTCATTTTGGGTTTCTTTCGTTGAAATGCAAGAGTTGGAATATTTCAGTAGTGTTTTGTCATGGTTTACGTTGTCACAGTTACATCCTCTTGATTTTTCAAAGTTCATTTTGAATTTCTTTCATTTAAATGCAAGAGTTGGAATATTTCAGTGATGTTTTGTCGTGGTTTACCTTGTCACAGTTACATTCTCTTGATTTTTCAAAGTTCATTTTGAATTTCTTTCATTGAAATGCAAGAGTTGGAATATTTCAGTAGTGTTTTGTTGTGGTTTACCTAGTCACTGTTACATTCTCTTGATTTTTGAAAGTTCATTTTGGATTTCTTTCGTTTAAAATGCAAGAGTTGGAATATTTCAGTAGTTTTTTGTCATGGTTTACCTTGTCACAGTTACATTCTCTTGATTTTTCAAAGTTCATTTTGAATTTCTTTTATTGAAATGCAAGAGTTGGAATATTTCAGTAGTGTTTTGTCACGGTTTACCGTATCACAGTTACATTCTCTTGATTTTTCAAAGTTCATTTTGAATTTCTTTCGTTGAAATACAAGAATTGGAATATTTCAGTAGTGTTTTGTTGTGGTTTACCTTGTCACACTTACATTCTCTTAATTTTTCAAAGTTCATTTTGAATTTCTTTCATTGAAATGCAAGAGTTGGAATATTTCGGTAGTGTTTTGTCGTGGTTTACCATTTCACAGTTACATTCTCTTTATTTTTCAAAGTTCATTTTGAATTTCTTTCATTGAAATGCAAGAGTTGGAATATTTCAGTAGTGTTTTGTTGTGGTTTACCTTGTCACACTTATATTCTCTTAATTTTTCAAAGTTCATTTTGGATTTCTTTCGTTGAAATGCAAGAGTTGGAATATTTCAGTAGTTTTTTGTCATGGTTTACCTTGTCACAGTTACATTCTCTTGATTTTTCAAAGTTCATTTTGAATTTCTTTTGTGAAATGCAAGAGTTGGAATATTTCAGAAGTGTTTTGTCATGGTTTACGTTGTCACAGTTACATTCTCTTGATTTTTCAAAATTCATTTTGAATTTCTTTCATTTAAATGCAAGAGTTGGAATATTTCAGTGATGTTTTGTCGTGGTTTACCTTGTCACAGTTATATTCTCTTGATTTTTTTAAAGTTCATTTTGAATTTCTTTCATTGAAATGCAAGAGTTGGAATATTTCGGTAGTGTTTTGTCGTGGTTTACCATTTCACAGTTACATTCTCTTTATTTTTCAAAGTTCATTTTGGATTTCTTTCGTTGAAATACAAGAATTGGAATATTTCAGTAGTGTTTTGTTGTGGTTTACCTTGTCACACTTACATTCTCTTGATTTTTCAAAGTTCATTTTGAATTTCTTTCGTTGAAATACAAGAATTGGAATATTTCAGTAGTGTTTTGTTGTGGTTTACCTTGTCACACTTACATTCTCTTAATTTTTCAAAGTTCATTTTGAATTTCTTTCATTGAAATGCAAGAGTTGGATTATTTCAGTAGTGTTTTGTTGTGGTTTACCTTGTCACACTTATATTCTCTTGATTTTTCAAAGTTCATTTTGGATTTCTTTCGTTGAAATGCAATAGTTGGAATATTTCAGTAGTGTTTTGTCATGGTTTACCTTGTCACAGTTACATTCTCTTAATTTTTAAAAGTTCATTTTGAATTTTTTCGTGAAATGCAAGAGTTGGAATATTTCAGTAGTGTTTTGTCATGGTTTACGTTGTCACAGTTACATTCTCTTGATTTTTCAAAATTCATTTTGAATTTCTTTCATTTAAATGCAAGAGTTGGAATATTTCAGTGATGTTTTGTCGTGGTTTACCTTGTCACAGTTATATTCTCTTGATTTTTAAAGTTCATTTTGAATTTCTTTCATTGAAATGCAAGAGTTGGAATATTTCGGTAGTGTTTTGTCGTGGTTTACCATTTCACAGTTACATTCTCTTTATTTTTCAAAGTTCATTTGGATTTCTTTCGTTGAAATACAAGAATTGGAATATTTCAGTAGTGTTTTTGTTGTGGTTTACCTTGTCACACTTACATTCTCTTGATTTTTCAAAGTTCATTTTGAATTTCTTTCGTTGAAATACAAGAATTGGAATATTTCAGTAGTGTTTTGTTGTGGTTTACCTTGTCACACTTACATTCTCTTAATTTTTCAAAGTTCATTTTGAATTTCTTTCATTGAAATGCAAGAGTTGGATTATTTCAGTAGTGTTTTGTTGTGGTTTACCTTGTCACACTTATATTCTCTTGATTTTTCAAAGTTCATTTTGAATTTCTTTCGTTGAAATGCAAGAGTTGGAATATTTCAGTAGTGTCTTGTTGCGCTTTACCTTGTCACTGTTACATTCTCTTGATTTTTCAAAGTTCATTTTGAATTTCTTTTGTGAAATGCAAGATTTGGAATATTTCAGAAGTGTTTTGTTATGGTTTACCTTGTCACAGTTACATTCTCTTGATTTTTCAAAGTTCATTTTTGGATTTCTATCGTTGAAATGCATGAGTTGGAATATTTCAGTAGTGTTTTGTTATGGTTTACCTTGTCAAAGTCACATTCTTTGATTTTTAAAAGTTCATTTTGAATTTCTTTCGTTGAAATGCAAGAGTTGGAATATTTCAGTAGTTTTTTGTCATGGTTTACCTTGTCACAGTTACATTCTCTTGATTTTTCAAAGTTCATTTTGAATTTTTTCGTGAAATGCAAGAGTTGGAATATTTCAGTAGTGTTTTGTCATGGTTTACGTTGTCACAGTTACATTCTCTTGATTTTTTCAAAGTTCATTTTGATTTCTTTCATTTAAATGCAAGAGTTGGAATATTTCAGTGATGTTTTTTGTCGTGGTTTACCTTGTCACAGTTATATTCTCTTGATTTTTCAAAGTTCATTTTGAATTTCTTTCATTGAAATGCAAGAGTTGGAATATTTCGGTAGTGTTTTGTCGTGGTTTACCATTTCACAGTTACATTCTCTTTATTTTTCAAAGTTCATTTTGGATTTCTTTCGTTGAAATGCAAGAGTTGGAATATTTCAGTAGTGTTTTGTCGTGGTTTACCATTTCACAGTTACATTCTCTTGACTTTTCAAAGTTCATTTTGGATTTTTTTTCGTTGAAATGCAAGACTTGGAATATTTCAGTAGTGTTTTGTTGTGGTTTACCTTGTCACTGTTAAATTCTCTTGATTTTTCAAAGTTCATTTTGAATTTCTTTCATTGAAATGCAAGAGTTGGAATATTTCGGTAGTGTTTTGTCGTGGTTTACCATTTCACAGTTACATTCTCTTGATTTTTCAAAGTTCATTTTGGATTTCTTTCGTTGAAATGCAAGAGTTGGAATATTTCAGTAGTGTTTTGTCATGGTTTACGTTGTCACAGTTACATTCTCTTGATTTTTCAAAGTTCATTTTGAATTTCTTTCATTGAAATGCAAGAGTTTGAATATTTCAGTAGTGTTTTGTTGTGGTTTACCTAGTCACTGTTACATTCTCTTGATTTTCCAAAGTTCATTTTCGATTTCTTTCGTTAAAATGCAAGAGTTGGAATATTTCAGTGATGTTTTGTCGTGGTTTACCTTGTCACAGTTATATTCTTTTGATTTTTCAAAGTTCATTTTGAATTTCTTTCATTGAAATGCAAGAGTTTGAATATTTCAGTAGTGTTTTGTTGTGGTTTACCTAGTCACTGTTACATTCTCTTGATTTTCCAAAGTTCATTTTGGATTTCTTTCGTTAAAATGCAAGAGTTGGAATATTTCAGTAGTTTTTTGTCATGGTTTACCTTGTCACAGTTACATTCTCTTGATTTTTCAAAGTTCATTTTGAATTTCTTTCATTGAAATGCAAGAGTTGGAATATTTCGGTAGTGTTTTGTCGTGGTTTACCATTTCACAGTTACATTCTCTTGATTTTTCAAAGTTCATTTTGGATTTCTTTCGTTGAAATGCAAGAGTTGGAATATTTCAGTAGTGTTTTGTCACGGTTTACCGTATCACAGTTACATTCTCTTGATTTTTCAAAGTTCATTTTGAATTTCTTTCGTTGAAATACAAGAATTGGAATATTTCAGTAGTGTTTTGTTGTGCTTTACCTTGTCACAGTTACATTCTATTGATTTGTCAAAGTTCATTTTGAATTTCTTTCATTGAAATGCAAGAGTTGGAATATTTCAGTAGTGTCTTTTCGTGGTTTACCTTGTCAGAGTGACATTCTCTTGATTTTTCAAAGTTCATTTTGGGTTTCTTTCGGTGAAATGCAAGAGTTGGAATATTTCAGTAGTGTTTTGTCATGGTTTACGTTGTCACAGTTACATCCTCTTGATTTTTCAAAGTTCATTTTGAATTTCTTTCATTTAAATTCAAGAGTTGGAATATTTCAGTGATGTTTTGTCGTGGTTTACCTTGTCACAGTTACATTCTCTTGATTTTTCAAAGTTCATTTTTAATTTCTTTCATTGAAATGCAAGAGTTGGAATATTTCAGTAGTGTTTTGTTGTGGTTTACCTAGTCACTGTTACATTCTCTTGATTTTTCAAAGTTCATTTTGGATTTCTTTCGTTAAAATGCAAGAGTTGGAATATTTCAGTAGTTTTTTGTCATGGTTTACCTTGTCACAGTTACATTCTCTTGATTTTTCAAAGTTCATTTTGAATTTCTTTCATTGAAATGCAAGAGTTGGAATATTTCAGTAGTGTTTTTGTTGTGGTTTACCTAGTCACTGTTACATTCTCTTGATTTCCCAAAGTTCATTTTGGATTTCTTTCGTTGAAATGCAAGAGTTGGAATATTTCAGTAGTTTTTTGTCATGGTTTACCTTGTCACAGTTACATTCTCTTGATTTTTCAAAGTTCATTTTGAATTTCTTTCATTGAAATGCAAGAGTTGGAATATTTCGGTAGTGTTTTGTCGTGGTTTACCATTTCACAGTTACATTCTCTTGATTTTTCAAAGTTCATTTTGGATTTCTATCGTTGAAATGCAAGAGTTGGAATATTACAGTAGTGTTTTGTTGTGGTTTACCTTGTCACACTTACATTCTCTTAATTTTTCAAAGTTCATTTTAAATTTCTTTCATTGAAATGCAACAGTTGGATTATTTCAGTAGTGTTTTGTTGTGGTTTACCTTGTCACACTTATATTCTCTTGATTTTTGAAAGTTCATTTTGGAATTCTTTCATTGAAATGCAAGAGTTGGAATATTTCAGTTGTGTTTTGTCATGGTTTACCTAGTCACAGTTACATTCTCTTAATTTTTAAAAGTTCATTTTGAATTTCTTTCGTTGAAATGCAAGAGTTGGAATATTTCACAGTGCCTTGTCGTGGTTTACCTTGTCATAGTTACATTCTATTGATTTGTCAAAGTTCATTTTGAATTTCTTTCATTGAAATGCAAGAGTTGGAATATTTCAGTAGTGTCTTGTCGTGCTTTACCTTGTCACAGTTACATTCTCTTGATTTTTCAAAGTTTTTTTTTGGATTTCTTTCGTTGAAATGCAAGAGTTGGAATATCTCAGTAGTGTTTTGTCGTGGTTTACCTTGTCACAGTTACATTCTCTTGATTTTTTTAAGTTCGTTTTGGGTTTCTTTCGTTGAAATGCAAGAGTTGGAATATTTCAGTAGTGTTTTGTCGTGGTTTACCTTGTCACAGTTATATTCTCTTGATTTTTCAAAGTTCATTTTGAATTTTTTCGTGAAATGCAAGAGTTGGAATATTTCAGTAGTGTTTTGTCATGGTTTACGTTGTCACAGTTACATTCTCTTGATTTTTTCAAAGTTCATTTTGAATTTCTTTCATTTAAATGCAAGAGTTCAAATATTTCAGTGATGTTTTTTTCGTGGTTTACCTTGTCACAGTTATATTCTTTTGATTTTTCAAAGTTCATTTTGAATTTCTTTCATTGAAATGCAAGAGTTGGAATATTTCAGTAGTGTTTTGTTGTGGTTTTCCTAGTCACTGTTACATTCTCTTGATTTTCCAAAGTTCATTTTGGGTTTCTTTCGTTGAAATGCAAGAGTTGAAATATTTCAGTAGTTTTTTGTCATGGTTTACCTTGTCACAGTTACATTCTCTTGATTTTTCAAAGTTCATTTTGAATTTCTTTCATTGAAATGCAAGAGTTGGAATATTTCGGTAGTGTTTTGTCGTGGTTTACCATTTCACAGTTACATTCTCTTGATTTTTCAAAGTTCATTTTGGATTTCTTTCGTTGAAATGCAAGAGTTGGAATATTTCAGTAGTGTTTTGTCACGGTTTACCGTATCACAGTTACATTCTCTTGATTTTTCAAAGTTCATTTTGAATTTCTTTCGTTGAAATACAAGAATTGGAATATTTCAGTAGTGTTTTGTTGTGCTTTACCTTGTCACAGTTACATTCTATTGATTTGTCAAAGTTCATTTTGAATTTCTTTCATTGAAATACAAGAGTTGGAATATTTCAGTAGTGTCTTGTCGTGGTTTACCTTGTCAGAGTGACATTCTCTCTTGATTTTTCAAAGTTCATTTTGGGTTTCTTTTGTTGAAATGCAAGAGTTGGAATATTTCAGTAGTGTTTTGTCATGGTTTACGTTGTCACAGTTACATCCTCTTGATTTTTCAAAGTTCATTTTGAATTTCTTTCATTTAAATGCAAGAGTTGGAATATTTCAGTGATGTTTTGTCGTGGTTTACCTTGTCACAGTTACATTCTCTTGATTTTTCAAAGTTCATTTTGAATTTCTTTCATTGAAATGCAAGAGTTGGAATATTTCAGTAGTGTTTTGTTGTGGTTTACCTAGTCACTGTTACATTCTCTTGATTTTTGAAAGTTCATTTTGGATTTCTTTCGTTAAAATGCAAGAGTTGGAATATTTCAGTAGTTTTTTGTCATGGTTTACCTTGTCACAGTTACATTCTCTTGATTTTTCAAAGTTCATTTTGAATTTCTTTTATTGAAATGCAAGAGTTGGAATATTTCAGTAGTGTTTTGTCACGGTTTACCGTATCACAGTTACATTCTCTTGATTTTTCAAAGTTCATTTTGAATTTCTTTCGTTGAAATACAAGAATTGGAATATTTCAGTAGTGTTTTGTTGTGGTTTACCTTGTCACACTTACATTCTCTTAATTTTTCAAAGTTCATTTTGAATTTCTTTCATTGAAATGCAAGATTTGGAATATTTCAGTAGTGTTTTGTCATGGTTTACCTTGTCACAGTTACATTCTCTTAATTTTTAAAAGTTCATTTTGAATTTCTTTCGCTGAAATGCAAGAGTTGGAATATTTCAGTAGTGCCTTGTCGTGGTTTACCTTGTCACAGTTACATTCTCTTAATTTTTCAAAGTTCATTTTGAATTTCTTTCGTTGAAATGCAAGAGTTGGAATATTTCAGTAGTGTCTTGTTGTGCTTTACCTTGTCACTGTTACATTCTCTTGATTTTTCAAAGTTCATTTTGAATTTCTTTTGTGAAATGCAAGAGTTGGAATATTTCAGAAGTGTTTTGTTATGGTTTACCTTGTCACAGCTACATTCTCTTGATTTTTCAAAGTTCATTTTTGGATTTCTATCGTTGAAATACAAGAGTTGGAATATTTCAGTAGTGTTTTGTTATGGTTTACCTTGTCAAAGTCACATTCTCTTGATTTTTCAAAGTTCATTTTGAATTTCTTTCGTTGAAATGCAAGAGTTGGAATATTTCAGTAGTTTTTTGTCATGGTTTACCTTGTCACAGTTACATTCTCTTGATTTTTCAAAGTTCATTTTGAATTTCTTTCATTGAAATGCAAGAGTTGGAATATTTCGGTAGTGTTTTGTCGTGGTTTACCATTTCACAGTTACATTCTCTTGATTTTTCAAAGTTCATTTTGGATTTCTTTCGTTGAAATGCAAGAGTTGGAATATTTCAGTAGTATTTTGTCACGGTTTACCGTATCACAGTTACATTCTCTTGATTTTTCAAAGTTCACTTTGAATTTCTTTCGTTGAAATGCAAGAGTTGGAATATTTCAGTAGTGTTTTGTTGTGGTTTACCTTGTCACACTTACATTCTCTTAATTTTTCAAAATTCATTTTGAATTTCTTTCATTGAAATGCAACAGTTGGATTATTTAAGTAGTGTTTTGTTGTGGTTTACCTTGTCACACTTATATTCTCTTGATTTTTGAAAGTTCATTTTGGAACTCTTTCGTTGAAATGCAAGAGTTGGAATATTTCAGTAGTGTTTTATCATGGTTTACCTAGTCACAGTTACATTCTCTTAATTTTTAAAAGTTCATTTGAATTTTCTTTCGTTGAAATGCAAGAGTTGGAATATTTCAGTAGTGCCTTGTCGTGGTTTACCTTGTCACAGTTACATTCTCTTAATTTTTCAAAGTTCATTTTGAATTTCTTTCGTTGAAATCCAAGAGTTGGAATATTTCAGTAGTGTTTTGTTGTGCTTTACCTTGTCACAGTTACATTCTATTGATTTGTCAAAGTTCATTTTGAATTTCTTTCATTGAAATGCAAGAGTTGGAATATTTTAGTAGTGTCTTGTCGTGCTTTACCTTGTCACAGTTACATTCTCTTGATTTTTTCAAAGTTCATTTTGGATTTCTTTCGTTGAAATGCAAGAGTTGGAATATTTCAGTAGTGTTTTGTCGTGGTTTACCTTGTCACAGTAACATTATCTTGATTTTTCAAAGTTCATTTTGAATTTTTTCGTGAAATGCAAGAGTTGGAATATTTCAGTAGTGTTTTGTTGTGGTTTACCTTGTCGCAGTGACATTCTCTTGATTTTTCAAAGTTCATTTTGGGTTTCTTTCGTTGAAATGCAAGAGTTGGAATATTTTAGTAGTGTTTTTTGTCATGGTTTACGTTGTCATAGTTACATTCTCTTGATTTTTCAAAGTTTATTTTGAATTTCTTTCATTTAAATGCAAGAGTTGGAATATTTCAGTGATGTTTTGTCGTGGTTTACCTTGTCACAGTTACATTCTCTTGATTTTTCAAAGTTCATTTTGAATTTCTTTCATTGAAATGCAAGAGTTGGAATATTTTAGTAGTGGTTAAGTTAGGTTAGGTTAGATTTGCCTACGTACGCGCGCGTACGTAGGCTAACCTAACTTAACCTAACCTAACCTAACTTAAACAAAACACTACTGAACTATTCCAACTCTTGCATTTCAATGAAAGAAATCCAAAATGAACTTTGAAAAATCAAGAGAATGTAACAGTGACTAGGTAAACCACAACAAAATACCACTGAAATATCCAACTCTTGCATTTCAATGAAAGAAATTCAAAAAAAAAACTTTAAAAAATAAAGAGAATGTAACTGTGACAAGGTAAATCACGACAAAACATCACTGAAATATTCCAACTCTTGCATTTCAATGAAAGAAATTCGAAATGAACTTTGAAAAATCAAGCGAATGTAACTGTGACAAGGTAAACCATGACAAAACACTACTGAAATATTCAAACTCTTGCATTTCAACGAAAGAAATCCAAAATGAACTTTGAAAAATCAAGAGAATGTAACTGTGACAAGGTAAACCATAACAAAACACTATTGAAATATTCCAACTATTGCATTTCAATGAAAAAAACCCAAAATGAACTTTAAAAAATCAAGAGAATGTAACTGTGACAAGGTAAACCATGACAAAACACTACTGAAATATTCCAACTCTTGCATTTCAAGAAAAGAAATCCAAAATGAACTTTGAAAAATCAAGAGAATGTAACTGTGATGAGGTAAACCACGACAAAACACTACTGAAATATTCCAACTCTTGCATTTCAAGGAAAGAAACCCAAAATGAACTTTGAAAAATCAAGAGAATGTAACTGTGACAAGGTAAACCACGACAAAACACTACTGAAATATTCCAACTATTGCATTTCAACGAAAGAAATTCTTTTGTGAAATGCAAGAGTTGGAATATTTCAGAAGTGTTTTGTTATGGTTTACCTTGTCACAGTTACATTCTCTTGATTTTTCAAAGTTCATTTTTGGATTTCTATTGTTGAAATGCATGAGTTGGAATATTTCAGTAGTGTTTTGTTATGGTTTACCTTGTCAAAGTCACATTCTCTTGATTTTTAAAAGTTCATTTTGAATTTCTTTCGTTGAAATGCAAGAGTTGGAATATTTCAGTAGTGTTTTGTTATGGTTTACCTTGTCAAAGTCACATTCTCTTGATTTTTAAAAGTTCATTTTGAATTTCTTTCATTGAAATGCAAAGAGTTGGAATATTTCGGTAGTGTTTTGTCGTGGTTTACCATTTCAAAGTTATATTCTCTTGATTTTTCAAAGTTCATTTTGGATTTCTTTCGTTGAAATGCAAGAGTTGGAATATTTCAGTAGTGTTTTGTCACGGTTTACCATTCCACAGTTACATTCTCTTGATTTTTCAAAGTTCATTTTGAATTTCTTTCGTTGAAATGCAAGAGTTGGAATATTTCAGTAGTGTTTTGTTGTGGTTTACCTTGTCACACTTACATTCTCTTAATTTTTCAAAAATCATTTTAAATTTCTTTCATTGAAATGCAACAGTTGGATTATTTCAGTAGTGTTTTGTTGTGGTTTACCTTGTCACACTTATATTCTCTTGATTTTTGAAAGTTTATTTTGGAATTCTTTCGTTGAAATGCAAGAGTTGGCATATTTCAGTAGTGTTTTGTCATGGTTTACCTAGTCACAGTTACATTCTCTTAATTTTTAAAAGTTCATTTTGAATTTCTTTCGTTGAAATGCAAGAGTTGGAATATTTCATAGTGCCTTGTCGTGGTTTACCTTGTCACAGTTACATTCTATTGATTTTTTAAAGTTCATTTTGAATTTCTTTCATTGAAATGCAAGAGTTGGAATATTTCAGTAGTGTCTTGTCGTGCTTTACCTTGTCAGAGTTACATTCTCTTGATTTTTCAAAGTTCATTTTGGATTTCTTTCGTTGAAATGCAAGAGATGGAATATTTCAGTAGTGTTTTGTCGTGGTTTACCTTGTCACAGTTACATTCTCTTGATTTTTCAAAGTTCATTTTGAATTTTTTCGTGAAATGCAAGAGTTGGAATATTTCAGAAGTGTTTTTTCGTGGTTTACCTTGTCACAGTGACATTCTCTTGATTTTTCAAAGTTTATTTTGGGTTTCTTTCGTTGAAATGCAAGAGTTGGAATATTTCAGTAGTGTTTTGTCATGGTTTACCTTGTCACAGTTACATTCTCTTGATTTTTCAAAGTTCATTTTGAATTTTTTCGTGAAATGCAAGAGTTGGAATAGTTCAGTAGTGTTTTGTCATGGTTTACGTTGTCACAGTTACATTCTCTTGATTTTTCAAAGTTCATTTTGAATTTCTTTCATTTAAATGCAAGAGTTGGAATATTTCAGTAGTGTTTTTTCGTGGTTTACCTTGTCACAGTTACATTCCCTTGATTTTTCAAAGTTCATTGGATTTTTAGATTCTCTTGATTTTTCAAAGTTCATTTTGAATTTCCTTTCGTTGAAATGCAAGAGTTGGAATATTTCAGTAGTGTCTTGTTGTGCTTTACCTTGTCACTGTTACATTCTCTTGATTTTCAAAGTTCATTTTGAATTTCTTTTGTGAAATGCAAGAGTTGGAATATTTCAGAAGTGTTTTGTTATGGTTTACCTTGTCACAGTTACATTCTCTTGATTTTTCAAAGTTCATTTTTGGATTTCTATCGTTGAAATGCAAGAGTTGGAATATTTCAGTAGTGTTTTGTTATGGTTTACTTTGTCAAAGTCACATTCTCTTGATTTTTCAAAGTTCATTTTGAATTTCTTTCATTGAAATGCAAGAGTTGGAATATTTCGGTAGTGTTTTGTTATGGTTTACCTTGTCACAGTTACATCTCTTGATTTTTCAAAGTTCATTTTTGGATTTCTATCGTTGAAATGCAAGAGTTGGAATATTTCAGTAGTGTTTTGTTATGGTTTACCTTGTCAAAGTCACATTCTCTTGATTTTTCAAAGTTCATTTTGAATTTCTTTCGTTGAAATGCAAGAGTTGGAATATTTCTTTAGTTTTTTGTCATGGTTTACCTTGTCACAGTTACATTCTCTTGATTTTTCAAAGTTCATTTTGAATTTCTTTCATTGAAATGCAAGAGTTGGAATATTTCGGTAGTGTTTTGTCGTGGTTTACCATTTCACAGTTACATTCTCTTGATTTTTCAAAGTTCATTTTGAATTTCTTTCGTTGAAATACAAGAATTGGAATATTTCAGTAGTGTTTTGTTGTGGTTTACCTTGTCACACTTACATTTTCTTAATTTTTCAAAGTTCATTTTGAATTTCTTTCATTGAAATGCAAGAGTTGGATTATTTCAGTAGTGTTTTTTGTGTGGTTTACCTTGTCACACTTATATTCTCTTGATTTTTCGAAGTTCATTTTGGATTTCTTTCGTTGAAATGCAAGAGTTGGAATATTTCAGTAGTGTTTTGTCATGGTTTACCTTGTCACAGTTACATTTCTCTAATTTTTAAAAGTTCATTTTGAATTTCTGTCGTTGAAATGCAAGAGTTGGAATATTTCAGTAGTGCCTTGTCGTGGTTTACCTTGTCACAGTTACATTCTCTTAATTTTTTCAAAGTTCATTTTGAATTTCTTTTGTGAAATGCAAGAGTTGGAATATTTCAGAAGTGTTTTGTTATGGTTTACTTGTCACAGTTACATTCTCTTGATTTTTAAAAGTTCATTTTTGGATTTCTATAGTTGAAATGCATGAGTTGGAATATTTCAGTAGTGTTTTGTTATGGTTTACCTTGTCAAAGTCACATTCTCTTGATTTTTAAAAGTTCATTTTGAATTTCTTTCGTTGAAATGCAAGAGTTGGAATATTTCAGTAGTTTTTTGTCATGGTTTACCTTGTCACAGTTACATTCTCTTGATTTTTCAAAGTTCTTTTTGAATTTCTTTTATTGAAATGCAAGAGTTGGAATATTTCAGTAGTGTTTTGTCACGGTTTACCGTATCACAGTTACATTCTCTTGATTTTTCAAAGTTCATTTTGAATTTCTTTCGTTGAAATACAAGAATTGGAATATTTCAGTAGTGTTTTGTTGTGGTTTACCTTGTCACACTTACATTCTCTTAATTTTTCAAAGTTCATTTTGAATTTCTTTCATTGAAATGCAAGATTTGGAATATTTCAGTAGTGTTTTGTCATGGTTTACCTTGTCACAGTTACATTCTCTTAATTTTTAAAAGTTCATTTTGAATTTCTTTCGCTGAAATGCAAGAGTTGGAATATTTCAGTAGTGCCTTGTCGTGGTTTACCTTGTCACAGTTACATTCTCTTAATTTTTCAAAGTTCATTTTGAATTTCTTTCGTTGAAATGCAAAGTTGGAATATTTCAGTAGTGTCTTGTTGTGCTTTACCTTGTCACTGTTACATTCTCTTGATTTTTCAAAGTTCATTTTGAATTTCTTTTGTGAAATGCAAGAGTTGGAATATTTCAGAAGTGTTTTGTATGGTTTACCTTGTCACAGCTACATTCTCTTGATTTTTCAAAGTTCATTTTTGGATTTCTATCGTTGAAATGCAAGATTGGAATATTTCAGTAGTGTTTTGTCACGGTTTACCGTATCACAGTTACATTCTCTTGATTTTTCAAAGTTCATTTTGAATTTCTTTCGTTGAAATGCAAGAATTGGAATATTTCAGTAGTGTTTTGTTGTGCTTTACCTTGTCACAGTTACATTCTCTTGATTTGTCAAAGTTCATTTTGAATTTCTTTCATTGAAATACAAGAGTTGGAATATTTCAGTAGTGTCTTGTCGTGGTTTACCTTGTCAGAGTGACATTCTCTTGATTTTTCAAAGTTCATTTTGGGTTTCTTTTTTGCAAGAGTTGGAATATTTCAGTAGTGTTTTGTCATGGTTTCGTTGTCACAGTTACATCCTCTTGATTTTTCAAAGTTCATTTTGAATTTCTTTCATTGAAAATGCAAGAGTTGGAATATTTCATGTTTTGTCGTGGTTTACCTTGTCACAGTTACATTCTCATTGATTTTTCAAAGTTCATTTTGAATTTCTTTCATTGAAATGCAAGAGTTGGAATATTTCAGTAGTTTTTTGTTGTGGTTTACCTGTCACTGTTACATTCTCTTGATTTTTCAAAGTTCATTTTGATTTTGAAATGCAAGAGTTGGAATATTTCAGTAGTGTTTTTTGGTTTACCTTGTCACAGTTACATTCTCTTGATTTTTCAAAGTTCATTTTGGATTTCTATCGTTGAAATACAAGAATTGGAATATTTCAGTAGTGTTTTGTCACGGTTTACCGTATCACAGTTACATTCTCTTGATTTTTCAAAGTTCATTTTGAATTTCTTTCGTTGAAATACAAGAATTGGAATATTTCAGTAGTGTTTTTGTTGTGCTTTACCTTGTCACAGTTACATTCTATTGATTTGTCAAAGTTCATTTTGAATTTCTTTCATTGAAATACAAG
This sequence comes from Artemia sinica, assembly GCA_027921565.1. Classification (NCBI taxonomy): domain Eukaryota; kingdom Metazoa; phylum Arthropoda; class Branchiopoda; order Anostraca; family Artemiidae; genus Artemia; species Artemia sinica. The sequence continues at coordinate 42,802,910 of CM051274.1, forward strand.
AGTTGGAATATTTCAGTAAGTGTCTTGTCGTGGTTTACCTTGTCAGAGTGACATTCTCTTGATTTTTCAAAGTTCATTTTGGGTTTCTTTCGTTGAAATGCAAGAGTTGGAATATTTCAGTAGTGTTTTGTCATGGTTTACGTTGTCACAGTTACATCCTCTTGATTTTTCAAAGTTCATTTTGAATTTCTTTCTTTTTAAATGCAAGAGTTGGAATATTTCAGTGATGTTTTGTCGTGGTTTACCTTGTCACAGTTACATTCTCTTGATTTTTCAAAGTTCATTTTGAATTTCTTTCATTGAAATGCAAGAGTTGGAATATTTCAGTAGTGTTTTGTTGTGGTTTACCTAGTCACTGTTACATTCTCTTGATTTTTGAAAGTTCATTTTGGATTTCTTTCGTTAAAATGCAAGAGTTGGAATATTTCAGTAGTTTTTTGTCATGGTTTACCTTGTCACAGTTACATTCTCTTGATTTTTCAAAGTTCATTTTGAATTTCTTTATTGAAATGCAAGAGTTGGAATATTTCAGTAGTGTTTTGTCACGGTTTACCGTATCACAGTTACATTCTCTTGATTTTTCAAAGTTCATTTTGAATTTCTTTCGTTGAAATACAAGAATTGGAATATTTCAGTAGTGTTTTGTTGTGGTTTACCTTGTCACACTTACATTCTCTTAATTTTTCAAAGTTCATTTTGAATTTCTTTCATTGAAATGCAAGAGTTGGAATATTTCGGTAGTGTTTTGTCGTGGTTTACCATTTCACAGTTACATTCTCTTTATTTTTCAAAGTTCATTTTGAATTTCTTTCATTGAAATGCAAGAGTTGGAATATTTCAGTAGTGTTTTGTTGTGGTTTACCTTGTCACACTTATATTCTCTTAATTTTTCAAAGTTCATTTTTGGATTTCTTTCGTTGAAATGCAAGAGTTGGAATATTTCAGTAGTTTTTTGTCATGGTTTACCTTGTCACAGTTACATTCTCTTGATTTTTCAAAGTTCATTTTGAATTTCTTTTGTGAAATGCAAGAGTTGGAATATTTCAGAAGTGTTTTGTCATGGTTTACGTTGTCACAGTTACATTCTCTTGATTTTTCAAAATTCATTTTGAATTTCTTTCATTTAAATGCAAGAGTTGGAATATTTCAGTGATGTTTTGTCGTGGTTTACCTTGTCACAGTTATATTCTCTTGATTTTTTAAAGTTCATTTTGAATTTCTTTCATTGAAATGCAAGAGTTGGAATATTTCGGTAGTGTTTTGTCGTGGTTTACCATTTCACAGTTACATTCTCTTTATTTTTCAAAGTTCATTTTGGATTTCTTTCGTTGAAATACAAGAATTGGAATATTTCAGTAGTGTTTTGTTGTGGTTTACCTTGTCACACTTACATTCTCTTGATTTTTCAAAGTTCATTTTGAATTTCTTTCGTTGAAATACAAGAATTGGAATATTTCAGTAGTGTTTTGTTGTGGTTTACCTTGTCACACTTACATTCTCTTAATTTTTCAAAGTTCATTTTGAATTTCTTTCATTGAAATGCAAGAGTTGGATTATTTCAGTAGTGTTTTGTTGTGGTTTACCTTGTCACACTTATATTCTCTTGATTTTTCAAAGTTCATTTTGGATTTCTTTCGTTGAAATGCAATAGTTGGAATATTTCAGTAGTGTTTTGTCATGGTTTACCTTGTCACAGTTACATTCTCTTAATTTTTAAAAGTTCATTTTGAATTTTTTCGTGAAATGCAAGAGTTGGAATATTTCAGTAGTGTTTTGTCATGGTTTACGTTGTCACAGTTACATTCTCTTGATTTTTCAAAATTCATTTTGAATTTCTTTCATTTAAATGCAAGAGTTGGAATATTTCAGTGATGTTTTGTCGTGGTTTACCTTGTCACAGTTATATTCTCTTGATTTTTTAAAGTTCATTTTGAATTTCTTTCATTGAAATGCAAGAGTTGGAATATTTCGGTAGTGTTTTGTCGTGGTTTACCATTTCACAGTTACATTCTCTTTATTTTTCAAAGTTCATTTTGGATTTCTTTCGTTGAAATACAAGAATTGGAATATTTCAGTAGTGTTTTGTTGTGGTTTACCTTGTCACACTTACATTCTCTTGATTTTTCAAAGTTCATTTTGAATTTCTTTCGTTGAAATACAAGAATTGGAATATTTCAGTAGTGTTTTTGTTGTGGTTTACCTTGTCACACTTACATTCTCTTAATTTTTCAAAGTTCATTTTGAATTTCTTTCATTGAAATGCAAGAGTTGGATTATTTCAGTAGTGTTTTGTTGTGGTTTACCTTGTCACACTTATATTCTCTTGATTTTTCAAAGTTCATTTTGAATTTCTTTCGTTGAAATGCAAGAGTTGGAATATTTCAGTAGTGTCTTGTTGCGCTTTACCTTGTCACTGTTACATTCTCTTGATTTTTCAAAGTTCATTTTGAATTTCTTTTGTGAAATGCAAGATTTGGAATATTTCAGAAGTGTTTTGTTATGGTTTACCTTGTCACAGTTACATTCTCTTGATTTTTCAAAGTTCATTTTTGGATTTCTATCGTTGAAATGCATGAGTTGGAATATTTCAGTAGTGTTTTGTTATGGTTTACCTTGTCAAAGTCACATTCTTTGATTTTTTAAAAGTTCATTTTGAATTTCTTTCGTTGAAATGCAAGAGTTGGAATATTTCAGTAGTTTTTTGTCATGGTTTACCTTGTCACAGTTACATTCTCTTGATTTTTCAAAGTTCATTTTGAATTTTTTCGTGAAATGCAAGAGTTGGAATATTTCAGTAGTGTTTTGTCATGGTTTACGTTGTCACAGTTACATTCTCTTGATTTTTCAAAGTTCATTTTGAATTTCTTTCATTTAAATGCAAGAGTTGGAATATTTCAGTGATGTTTTGTCGTGGTTTACCTTGTCACAGTTATATTCTCTTGATTTTTCAAAGTTCATTTTGAATTTCTTTCATTGAAATGCAAGAGTTGGAATATTTCGGTAGTGTTTTGTCGTGGTTTACCATTTCACAGTTACATTCTCTTTATTTTTCAAAGTTCATTTGGATTTCTTTCGTTGAAATGCAAGAGTTGGAATATTTCAGTAGTGTTTTGTCGTGGTTTACCATTTCACAGTTACATTCTCTTGACTTTTCAAAGTTCATTTTGGATTTTTTTCGTTGAAATGCAAGACTTGGAATATTTCAGTAGTGTTTTGTTGTGGTTTACCTTGTCACTGTTAAATTCTCTTGATTTTTCAAAGTTCATTTTGAATTTCTTTCATTGAAATGCAAGAGTTGGAATATTTCGGTAGTGTTTTGTCGTGGTTTACCATTTCACAGTTACATTCTCTTGATTTTTCAAAGTTCATTTTGGATTTCTTTCGTTGAAATGCAAGAGTTGGAATATTTCAGTAGTGTTTTGTCATGGTTTACGTTGTCACAGTTACATTCTCTTGATTTTTCAAAGTTCATTTTGAATTTCTTTCATTGAAATGCAAGAGTTTGAATATTTCAGTAGTGTTTTGTTGTGGTTTACCTAGTCACTGTTACATTCTCTTGATTTTCCAAAGTTCATTTTCGATTTCTTTCGTTTTAAAATGCAAGAGTTGGAATATTTCAGTGATGTTTTGTCGTGGTTTACCTGTCACAGTTATATTCTTTTGATTTTTCAAAGTTCATTTTGAATTTCTTTCATTGAAATGCAAGAGTTTGAATATTTCAGTAGTGTTTTGTTGTGGTTTACCTAGTCACTGTTACATTCTCTTGATTTTCCAAAGTTCATTTTGGATTTCTTTCGTTAAAATGCAAGAGTTGGAATATTTCAGTAGTTTTTTGTCATGGTTTACCTTGTCACAGTTACATTCTCTTGATTTTTCAAAGTTCATTTTGAATTTCTTTCATTGAAATGCAAGAGTTGGAATATTTCGGTAGTGTTTTGTCGTGGTTTACCATTTCACAGTTACATTCTCTTGATTTTTCAAAGTTCATTTTGGATTTCTTTCGTTGAAATGCAAGAGTTGGAATATTTCAGTAGTGTTTTGTCACGGTTTACCGTATCACAGTTACATTCTCTTGATTTTTCAAAGTTCATTTTGAATTTCTTTCGTTGAAATACAAGAATTGGAATATTTCAGTAGTGTTTTGTTGTGCTTTACCTTGTCACAGTTACATTCTATTGATTTGTCAAAGTTCATTTTGAATTTCTTTCATTGAAATGCAAGAGTTGGAATATTTCAGTAGTGTCTTTTCGTGGTTTACCTTGTCAGAGTGACATTCTCTTGATTTTTCAAAGTTCATTTTGGGTTTCTTTCGGTGAAATGCAAGAGTTGGAATATTTCAGTAGTGTTTTGTCATGGTTTACGTTGTCACAGTTACATCCTCTTGATTTTTCAAAGTTCATTTTGAATTTCTTTCATTTAAATTCAAGAGTTGGAATATTTCAGTGATGTTTTGTCGTGGTTTACCTTGTCACAGTTACATTCTCTTGATTTTTCAAAGTTCATTTTTAATTTCTTTCATTGAAATGCAAGAGTTGGAATATTTCAGTAGTGTTTTGTTGTGGTTTACCTAGTCACTGTTACATTCTCTTGATTTTTCAAAGTTCATTTTGGATTTCTTTCGTTAAAATGCAAGAGTTGGAATATTTCAGTAGTTTTTTTGTCATGGTTTACCTTGTCACAGTTACATTCTCTTGATTTTTCAAAGTTCATTTTGAATTTCTTTCATTGAAATGCAAGAGTTGGAATATTTCAGTAGTGTTTTGTTGTGGTTTACCTAGTCACTGTTACATTCTCTTGATTTCCCAAAGTTCATTTTGGATTTCTTTCGTTGAAATGCAAGAGTTGGAATATTTCAGTAGTTTTTTGTCATGGTTTACCTTGTCACAGTTACATTCTCTTGATTTTTCAAAGTTCATTTTGAATTTCTTTCATTGAAATGCAAGAGTTGGAATATTTCGGTAGTGTTTTGTCGTGGTTTACCATTTCACAGTTACATTCTCTTGATTTTTCAAAGTTCATTTTGGATTTCTATCGTTGAAATGCAAGAGTTGGAATATTACAGTAGTGTTTTGTTGTGGTTTACCTTGTCACACTTACATTCTCTTAATTTTTCAAAGTTCATTTTAAATTTCTTTCATTGAAATGCAACAGTTGGATTATTTCAGTAGTGTTTTTTGTTGTGGTTTACCTTGTCACACTTATATTCTCTTGATTTTTGAAAGTTCATTTTGGAATTCTTTCATTGAAATGCAAGAGTTGGAATATTTCAGTTGTGTTTTGTCATGGTTTACCTAGTCACAGTTACATTCTCTTAATTTTTAAAAGTTCATTTTGAATTTCTTTCGTTGAAATGCAAGAGTTGGAATATTTCACAGTGCCTTGTCGTGGTTTACCTTGTCATAGTTACATTCTATTGATTTGTCAAAGTTCATTTTGAATTTCTTTCATTGAAATGCAAGAGTTGGAATATTTCAGTAGTGTCTTGTCGTGCTTTACCTTGTCACAGTTACATTCTCTTGATTTTTCAAAGTTTTTTTTTGGATTTCTTTCGTTGAAATGCAAGAGTTGGAATATCTCAGTAGTGTTTTGTCGTGGTTTACCTTGTCACAGTTACATTCTCTTGATTTTTTTTAAGTTCGTTTTGGGTTTCTTTCGTTGAAATGCAAGAGTTGGAATATTTCAGTAGTGTTTTGTCGTGGTTTACCTTGTCACAGTTATATTCTCTTGATTTTTCAAAGTTCATTTTGAATTTTTTTCGTGAAATGCAAGAGTTGGAATATTTCAGTAGTGTTTTGTCATGGTTTACGTTGTCACAGTTACATTCTCTTGATTTTTCAAAGTTCATTTTGAATTTCTTTCATTTAAATGCAAGAGTTCAAATATTTCAGTGATGTTTTTTCGTGGTTTACCTTGTCACAGTTATATTCTTTTGATTTTTCAAAGTTCATTTTGAATTTCTTTCATTGAAATGCAAGAGTTGGAATATTTCAGTAGTGTTTTGTTGTGGTTTTCCTAGTCACTGTTACATTCTCTTGATTTTCCAAAGTTCATTTTGGGTTTCTTTCGTTTGAAATGCAAGAGTTGAAATATTTCAGTAGTTTTTTGTCATGGTTTACCTTGTCACAGTTACATTCTCTTGATTTTTCAAAGTTCATTTTGAATTTCTTTCATTGAAATGCAAGAGTTGGAATATTTCGGTAGTGTTTTGTCGTGGTTTACCATTTCACAGTTACATTCTCTTGATTTTTCAAAGTTCATTTTGGATTTCTTTCGTTGAAATGCAAGAGTTGGAATATTTCAGTAGTGTTTTGTCACGGTTTACCGTATCACAGTTACATTCTCTTGATTTTTCAAAGTTCATTTTGAATTTCTTTCGTTGAAATACAAGAATTGGAATATTTCAGTAGTGTTTTGTTGTGCTTTACCTTGTCACAGTTACATTCTATTGATTTGTCAAAGTTCATTTTGAATTTCTTTCATTGAAATACAAGAGTTGGAATATTTCAGTAGTGTCTTGTCGTGGTTTACCTTGTCAGAGTGACATTCTCTTGATTTTTCAAAGTTCATTTTGGGTTTCTTTTGTTGAAATGCAAGAGTTGGAATATTTCAGTAGTGTTTTGTCATGGTTTACGTTGTCACAGTTACATCCTCTTGATTTTTCAAAGTTCATTTTGAATTTCTTTCATTTAAATGCAAGAGTTGGAATATTTCAGTGATGTTTTGTCGTGGTTTACCTTGTCACAGTTACATTCTCTTGATTTTTCAAAGTTCATTTTGAATTTCTTTCATTGAAATGCAAGAGTTGGAATATTTCAGTAGTGTTTTGTTGTGGTTTACCTAGTCACTGTTACATTCTCTTGATTTTTGAAAGTTCATTTTGGATTTCTTTCGTTAAAATGCAAGAGTTGGAATATTTCAGTAGTTTTTTGTCATGGTTTACCTTGTCACAGTTACATTCTCTTGATTTTTCAAAGTTCATTTTGAATTTCTTTTATTGAAATGCAAGAGTTGGAATATTTCAGTAGTGTGTTTTGTCACGGTTTACCGTATCACAGTTACATTCTCTTGATTTTTCAAAGTTCATTTTGAATTTCTTTCGTTGAAATACAAGAATTGGAATATTTCAGTAGTGTTTTGTTGTGGTTTACCTTGTCACACTTACATTCTCTTAATTTTTCAAAGTTCATTTTGAATTTCTTTCATTGAAATGCAAGATTTGGAATATTTCAGTAGTGTTTTGTCATGGTTTACCTTGTCACAGTTACATTCTCTTAATTTTTAAAAGTTCATTTTGAATTTCTTTCGCTGAAATGCAAGAGTTGGAATATTTCAGTAGTGCCTTGTCGTGGTTTACCTTGTCACAGTTACATTCTCTTATTTTTTCAAAGTTCATTTTGAATTTCTTTCGTTGAAATGCAAGAGTTGGAATATTTCAGTAGTGTCTTGTTGTGCTTTACCTTGTCACTGTTACATTCTCTTGATTTTTCAAAGTTCATTTTGAATTTCTTTTGTGAAATGCAAGAGTTGGAATATTTCAGAAGTGTTTTGTTATGGTTTACCTTGTCACAGCTACATTCTCTTGATTTTTCAAAGTTCATTTTTGGATTTCTATCGTTGAAATACAAGAGTTGGAATATTTCAGTAGTGTTTTGTTATGGTTTACCTTGTCAAAGTCACATTCTCTTGATTTTTCAAAGTTCATTTTGAATTTCTTTCGTTGAAATGCAAGAGTTGGAATATTTCAGTAGTTTTTTGTCATGGTTTACCTTGTCACAGTTACATTCTCTTGATTTTTCAAAGTTCATTTTGAATTTCTTTCATTGAAATGCAAGAGTTGGAATATTTCGGTAGTGTTTTGTCGTGGTTTACCATTTCACAGTTACATTCTCTTGATTTTTCAAAGTTCATTTTGGATTTCTTTCGTTGAAATGCAAGAGTTGGAATATTTCAGTAGTATTTTGTCACGGTTTACCGTATCACAGTTACATTCTCTTGATTTTTCAAAGTTCACTTTGAATTTCTTTCGTTGAAATGCAAGAGTTGGAATATTTCAGTAGTGTTTTGTTGTGGTTTACCTTGTCACACTTACATTCTCTTAATTTTTCAAAATTCATTTTGAATTTCTTTCATTGAAATGCAACAGTTGGATTATTTAAGTAGTGTTTTGTTGTGGTTTACCTTGTCAACTTATATTCTCTTGATTTTTGAAAGTTCATTTTGGAACTCTTTCGTTGAAATGCAAGAGTTGGAATATTTCAGTAGTGTTTTATCATGGTTTACCTAGTCACAGTTACATTCTCTTAATTTTTAAAAGTTCATTTTGAATTTCTTTCGTTGAAATGCAAGAGTTGGAATATTTCAGTAGTGCCTTGTCGTGGTTTACCTTGTCACAGTTACATTCTCTTAATTTTTCAAAGTTCATTTTGAATTTCTTTCGTTGAAATCCAAGAGTTGGAATATTTCAGTAGTGTTTTGTTGTGCTTTACCTTGTCACAGTTACATTCTATTGATTTGTCAAAGTTCATTTTGAATTTCTTTCATTGAAATGCAAGAGTTGGAATATTTTAGTAGTGTCTTGTCGTGCTTTACCTTGTCACAGTTACATTCTCTTGATTTTTCAAAGTTCATTTTGGATTTCTTTCGTTGAAATGCAAGAGTTGGAATATTTCAGTAGTGTTTTGTCGTGGTTTACCTTGTCACAGTAACATTATCTTGATTTTTCAAAGTTCATTTTGAATTTTTTCGTGAAATGCAAGAGTTGGAATATTTCAGTAGTGTTTTGTTGTGGTTTACCTTGTCGCAGTGACATTCTCTTGATTTTTCAAAGTTCATTTTGGGTTTCTTTCGTTGAAATGCAAGAGTTGGAATATTTTAGTAGTGTTTTGTCATGGTTTACGTTGTCATAGTTACATTCTCTTGATTTTTCAAAGTTTATTTGAATTTCTTTCATTTAAATGCAAGAGTTGGAATATTTCAGTGATGTTTTGTCGTGGTTTACCTTGTCACAGTTACATTCTCTTGATTTTTCAAAGTTCATTTTGAATTTCTTTCATTGAAATGCAAGAGTTGGAATATTTTAGTAGTGGTTAAGTTAGGTTAGGTTAGATTTGCCTACGTACGCGCGCGTACGTAGGCTAACCTAACTTAACCTAACCTAACCTAACTTAAACAAAACACTACTGAACTATTCCAACTCTTGCATTTCAATGAAAGAAATCCAAAATGAACTTTGAAAAATCAAGAGAATGTAACAGTGACTAGGTAAACCACAACACAAAATACCACTGAAATATTCCAACTCTTGCATTTCAATGAAAGAAATTCAAAAAAAAACTTTAAAAAATAAAGAGAATGTAACTGTGACAAGGTAAATCACGACAAAACATCACTGAAATATTCCAACTCTTGCATTTCAATGAAAGAAATTCGAAATGAACTTTGAAAAATCAAGCGAATGTAACTGTGACAAGGTAAACCATGACAAAACACTACTGAAATATTCAAACTCTTGCATTTCAACGAAAGAAATCCAAAATGAACTTTGAAAAATCAAGAGAATGTAACTGTGACAAGGTAAACCATAACAAAACACTATTGAAATATTCCAACTATTGCATTTCAATGAAAAAAACCCAAAATGAACTTTAAAAAATCAAGAGAATGTAACTGTGACAAGGTAAACCATGACAAAACACTACTGAAATATTCCAACTCTTGCATTTCAAGAAAAGAAATCCAAAATGAACTTTGAAAAATCAAGAGAATGTAACTGTGATGAGGTAAACCACGACAAAACACTACTGAAATATTCCAACTCTTGCATTTCAAGGAAAGAAACCCAAAATGAACTTTGAAAAATCAAGAGAATGTAACTGTGACAAGGTAAACCACGACAAAACACTACTGAAATATTCCAACTATTGCATTTCAACGAAAGAAATCCAAAATGAACTTTGAAAAATCAAGAGAATGTAACTGTGACAAGGTAAACCATAACAAAACACTATTGAAATATTCCGACTCTTGCATTTCAATGAAAGAAACCCAAAATGAATTTTGAAAAACAAGAGAATGTAACAGTGACAAGGTAAACCACGACAAAACACTACTGAAATATTCCAACTCTTGCATTCAAGGAAAGAAATCCAAAAAGAACTTTGAAAAATCAAGAGAATGTAACTGTGACAAGGTAAACCACGACAAAACACTACTGAAATATTCCAACTCTTGCATTTCAAGGAAAGAAATCCAAAATGAACTTTGAAAAATCAAGAGAATGTAACTGTGACAAGGTAAACCACGACAAAACACTACTGAAATATGCCAACTCTTGCATATCACGAAAGAAATTCAAAATGAACTTTGAAAAATCAAGAGAATGTAATTGTGACATGGTAAACCACGACAAAACACTACTGAAATATTCCAACTCTTGCATTTCGCGAAAGAAATCCAAAATGAACTTTGAAAAAATTAAGAGAATGTAACTGTGACAAGGTAAAGCACAACAAAACACTACTGAAATATTCCAACTCTTGCATTTCGCGAAAGAAATCCAAAATGAACTTTGAAAAATCAAGAGAATGTAACTGTGACAAGGTAAAGCACAACAAAACACTACTGAAATATTCCAAATCTTGCTTTTCAACGAAAGAAATCCAAAATGAACTTTGAAAAATCAAGAGAATGTAACTATGACAAGGTAAAGCACAACAAAACACATTTCAACGAAAGAAATCCACAATGAACTTTGAAAAATCAAGAGAGTGTAACTGTGAAACGGTAAACCACGACAAAAACACTACTGAAACATTCCCACTCTTGTATTTCAACGAAAGAAATTCAAAATAAACTTTAAAAAATCAAGAGAATGTAACTGTGACAAGGTAAACCACGACTAAACATCACTGAGATATTCCAACTCTTGCATTTCAATGAAAGAAATTCGAAATGAACTTTGAAAAATCAAGAGAATGTAACTGTGACAAGGTAAACCACGACTAAACATCACTGAGATATTCCAACTCTTGCATTTCAATGAAAGAAATTCGAAATGAACTTTGAAAAATCAAGAGAATGTAACTGTGACAAGGTAAACCATGATAAAACAATACTGAAATATTCCCAACTCTTGCATTTCAACGAAAGAAATCCAAAATGAACTTTGAAAAATCAAGAGAAGAGAATGTAACTGTGACAAGGTAAACCATAACAAAACACTATTGAAATATTCCAACTCTTGCATTTCAATGAAAGAAACCCAAAATGAACTTTGAAAAATCAAGAGAATGTAACTGTGACAAGGTAAACCATGACAAAACACTACTGAAATATTCCAACTCTTGCATTCCAAGGAAAGAAATCCAAAATGAACTTTGAAAAATCAAGAGAATGTAACTGTGACAAGGTAAACCGTGACAAAACACTATTGAAATATTCCAACTCTTGTATTTCAACGAAAGAAATTCAAGATGAACGTTGAAAAATCAAGAGAATGTCACTGTGACATTGTAAACCACGACAAAACACTACTGAAATATTCCAATTCTTGCATTTCACGAAAAAAATTCCAAAATTAACCTTGAAAAATCAAGAGAATGTAACTGTGACAAGGTAAACCACGACAAAACACTACTGAAATATTCCAACTCTTGCATTTCAACGAAAGAAATCCAAAATGAAGTTTGAAAATAAAGAGAATGTAAGTGTGACAAGGTAAACCACAACAAAACACTACCTAAATAATCCAACTCTTGCATTTCAATGAAAGAAAATCAAAATGAACTTTGAAAAATCATGAGTATGTAACTGTGATAAGGTAAACCATGACAAAACACTACTGAAATAATCCAACTCTTGCATTTCAATGAAAGAAATTCAAAATGAACTTTGAAAAATTAAGAAAATGTAAGTGTGACAAGGTAAACCACAGTGTGACACTTGTCACAGTGTGAAAAGGTCTCTTGGAGTGTGTTTTGTCACATGTGCTTGTTTTTACAAGATGCTAGACGGGGTCCTCCAATCTCATTCGTGTAACACCTCATTCTCGCTATATTGGACCTGGACTCCCAATAAAATGACAAAACACCATTCCTTGGGCTGCTTGATTTGTACGAATCCTTCGAAGGCCTATCTATAGTTTTGTTTGTTTTTTTTTTCAATAAGAAGAGTGTTAGCTTTTGTTTCACCGTTAAAAAAAAAGAAGTCAATTTCAGAATTTGGCAGTTTATACATTTTCACCATTTTTAACATAAATTTAAAAATTGTCTTCGGAAATATGCAATTCCCCGATATAGTTTGAGGAGGCTCTAAAAGATGCATCTTCTGTAAAAGGTTCATTTTCTCTAATATTCCGTTACTGGGATCTAATGTGATTTTTACTATTTAAAAATATAATAAAAAGCTAAATTTATCCTGAAGCCAAGTAGAATTTTATATGTATTCGTAGTTCACATATAGAGAGACATATACCTGATACTTCGGTTGAAATACAATTATAACGCTTATTACTTAACAGTTTGAAAACTTGGAATTTACCTAGATGAGTTTATACCAAGGTCAAGCTTGCTTCTTGGTAAGGTTAAACCCATCGTTTGAGTAAATGTTTTCCACTACAGAAATATTGAAGCACATCTTGTACCAACGACTGCTGCTGTTTCTCAAAAGAGATAATAAATACCTTCTATTCACTCGAAGATTTCGGTCAAATCTCAATTTTTAGATTATACTTACAATGAGATCTTTTTGACACGTTACTTGGCTAGCCTGGACCGTAACAAAGCATTATCAAAATAGGATTGTAGTTCAGGGGGTTTTTCATCTGTGGGAAGTAGCTTTTAGCCAGTACTAGTTACAATATCGAAAGTTGCTTTTTTATGAGATATATAACGCTCAAGGTGGAGTCAAAACTCAATATCTCACACACTTGGCTTTGTCGTAAATGTTCGTAAATCATGCAACTCTCCTAATTTCGTGTAATTTGATCTTATTATTAAAATAATTATTAATAATTGTTATTATTATCAATAATTATTATTATCGCGATTTGCTCTTATTAATAACTACGTACCAAATGAAGGGGAGTCGCACAATCATTTTTTCTTATGTAACCATCAGCGCTATGCTTTAAAAGACTTTCAATAATTTTTATGTATCCACATGCTGCAGCAAAATGAAGCGGACTTGCACCATCGTTTTTCCTAGTATTAACATTCACTCCATGCTTCAAAAGAAAATCAGTGATTTGAGACGATCCACTGGAAGCTGATATATGGAGTATATTTCCACCATTTTTTTGTTATTAAATTAACATCACCTTCATACTTAAAAAGTAATTCTGTAATTTCGACATTATTTTGTTTCACTGCGCAGCAAAGTGGAGTTTTCACCCCGTATATTCTCTGCATGAATCCTAGGACCTTTATCCAAAATCATCTTAGAGTTGATAAGCTCCTTCACTGTGTCTAGGTCTCCATCATAACTGCACGAATTAAACTATTCTTTAGGGATGTAAAAACTTTATCAACTGGCATTTTTAAATTCTTTTCTTTCTGTAAGTTGAACTACATATCTGTGCTATATGTAGGGCAGATGACGTCATGACCCCCGTACACCTATGACGTATATGGCCCCCGATATGACTTAAATCAAAATTACCTCATTTTATCTGCAAGTTATGTATGTCACCAAAATATTACATCATACCAACTGTATTAGTCAACAGACTATTATTGTTGAATGGAGCACAATTGTCATAGATTTTGCTACTCATTGAAGCTCCAATCAGTTTTCATGAGCATCTACTAAAGATTAAAATTTGGTAAATAAGTTTTTCTGAGGCATTTTTTTGTAGACAATTTAAATTAGGTATTTTGAGACGTTACTTTTAAGTTTACTATTCCAATTTTAGAGAATTTTAAGACCTTGTTTTAAAGTAAGGAACACAGTTTAATATAATTTCGGAGTAATCAGTCTCTAGGTGACACTATTTATGGTGGATTAATGGCTCTTATTCTCAAAGACCATAGAATCAGAAAATTACTAACTACTACTAACAACTCACCGTAGCTCCAAGCCGCCTGAGACCAACACGGCTAAGCAAGCTCCTCCTCCATCCCAATCTATTCAAAGCCTCCCTCTTTACACCCTGCCAGGAAATTCCCACTGCCTTTAAATCTTTCTTTGTGACATCCTCCCAGTCCAGCCGAGAAAGACGTGCTTGCCGTTTAGCCCTAGCACTAATTTACGAACATTCCGGTGTGGTATATTTTTCACTGTCTGTTTTGTTCCAACAAAAGCCAAACAGTTTATGTTTAAATAAAAATGCTTGCAAACGATATTTGTCTTAATTTAGAGGGTGGTCTAAAAAGTATTTGTTCTTTGAAAATTTGAATAAACTTTCCCTGAAACTCAGGAATATTTAGCATACTTTCACATGTTATACACTATTAATTTGGAAATTTTATTATACCCTTGGTTTTTCAGAAGTTTAGAAATGTATTTTCAAGAAGTTGTAAGTTATCAATCTTTATGGCTATAATGTCCCGCTTGAGTGGATTGAATCAAAGAACTTTCGATTTCTGTTCATTTAGTTGTAGGACATTTGATTGACACTGGGTGTTGATGTCCGTGAAGAAAGTCTGGTCAAACTACTCCTTTGCTACCGCATCTGTGTTGTGTACTTCAGAAAGGCAGACAAGTCGTAAACGAACTTAAAATGCTCTCCAAATTCAGCTTGGATTGGGTTGATGACGGCAAGGAATAATAGAGCAGGTAGTTTCGTCACTTGGGGCAGCCGTAGGTTAGTTCTGACCACTCAGAGCAGGTATATTCGGAAAAAAAGAATAAACTAATTACTGTGGATTTTGGACGTAGGCCAACGAGTCAGCCTGCAATTCAGACTTAGGCTGTTTTAAACCAACTCAAGTCTTAACTCATATTTACTCCAATTTTCCACGATCTACAAATCACACTTCAGTCAGACGGATTGAAAATCTTTGCAAGATTCCGGTTTGAACAATGTGTAAAATGCTCAACTTCACGCTAAAAGGTCATGGGTAGAAGGGGCGGGGGTCGAAAGGGGCCATGGGCTAGATTTTAATGCTAGTCATAGTGCCTTAAATCTCCTTTATGATTTTAGTCTTAGAAAGCTGCAGCACGCTCACCTTTTTACTACTAAAATATTTTTGAAGAGAATGGACCATTTGAATATCGTGGGAACATTGCCCCTTGTACAGTGTGGTTTATTCTACCCCTCCCCCTGAAGACAATTTTTCTAATCTTTTGACCACTTTAAGTAGAGTAGTAATTTATACTTCCAACAGACGTACAGGAATTACCATGCTATTCTAACAGACGTATAGGAATTACCATGCTATTTGCCTGAAGCTATAGGAAAACATTTCTATGGAAGCTATACACCTTTTCAAAGAGAATGAGTACCCCCTCACATGGTCTTATACTGCTCACAGACGTATAGGAATTCCCAGACTATTTGCTTGATGCTCTACACCTTTTCAAAGAGAGTGAGTATCCTCTCACATGGTCTTATACTTCTAACAGACATATAGGAATTCCCATACTATTTGCTTGATGCTCTACACCTTTTCAAAGAGAGTCAGTACTCCCTCACACAGTTTTACGTGCAAAAAGCATTCAAAACCTATAAAGTGATTAAACAAGTTTTGAAACAACATGCTATTTGCTTGCCTTATGTTCCCTTGGTACCTTTCCAAACAAAGTGATAAAAAAAAAACATGTCTAGCAACTTCGTTCATCGTGATAGTGTATAAGGTTTGAAACTTACGCCTGAGGCACTTCAGTTTCACGTGCACATTTTAAAAAAGCTGGCAAACCTATAAAGTGGTCCAACATGTTTTGAGAGTATAGCGCAACCAGATGGGTTTTTGAAGCACATTCAGCATAGCATGTTTTATTTATTTTTTATTTATTTATTTTTTTTTGGTAATTGACATTTTTTTCTGATAACAAGTACCATTCATTGCCATCGTGTAGGTGTTTGTTATCTGAAACCTATGATTTGGGATGCTATTTGGACTTTTCAGAGCTAGGATTCTTAGTCTCTCATAGGTGTTTGTTGTCTGAAACCTATAGTTTGGGATGGGTAGTTTGCTATTTCCGGCTTTTATGAGCTAGGTTTCCTATTATTTCGTAGGTGTGTGTTGTCTGAAACTTATGATTTGGGATATGTAAATTACTATTTCGGGCTTTTCTGAGCTAGATTTCTTAGTATTTCGTTGGTGTGTGTTGTCTGAAACCTATGATTTGGGATGGGTGGTTTGTTATTTTTGACTTTTCTGAGCTGGATTTCGTAGCCTTTCTTAGGTGTGTGTTGTCTGAAAATTATGATTTGGGATGTGTAGTTTGCTATTTTTGACTTTTCCGAGCTAGGTTTTTTAGTCTCTCATAGGTGTTTGTTGTCTGAAACCTATAGTTTGGGATGGCTAATTTGCTATTTCCGGCTTTTATGAGCTAGGTTTCCTAGTATTTCGTAGGTGTGTGTTGTCTGAAACTTATGATTCGGGATATGTAAATTACTATTTCGGGCTTTTCTGAGCTAGATTTCCTAGTCTTTCGTTGGTGTGTGTTGTCTGAAACCTATGATTTGGGATGGGTGGTTTGCTATTTTTGACTTTTCTGAGCTAGGTTTTTTAGTCTCTCATGGGTGTGTGTTGTCTGAAACCTACAATTTGGGGAGGGTAGTTCGCTATTTCTGGCTTTTATGAGCTAGGTCTCCTAGTATTTCGTAGGTGTGTGTTGTCTGAAACTTATGATTTGGGGTATGTAAATTACTATTTCGGGCTCTTCTGAGCTAGATTTCCTAGTCTTTCGTTGGTGTTAGTTGTCTGAAACCTATGATTTGGGATGTGTAGTTTTGCTATTTCCGGCTTTTATGAGCTAGGTTTCCTAGTATTTCGTAGGTGTGTGTTGTCTGCAACTTATGATTTGGGATATGTAAATTACTATTTCGGGCTTTTACTGAGCTAGATTTCTTAGTTTTTCGTTGGTGTGTGTAGTCTGAAACCTATGATTTGGAAAGGGTGGTTTGCTATTTTTGACTTTTCTCAGCTGGATTTCTTAGCCTTTCCTAGGTGTGTGTTGTCTAAAAATTATTATTTGGGATGTGTAGTTTGCTATTTTTGACTTTTCTGAGCTAGGTTTTTTAGTCTCTCATAGGTGTTTGTTGTCTGAAACCTATAGTTTGGGATGGCTAGTTTGCTATTTCCGGCTTTTATGAGCTAGGTTTCCTAGTATTTCGTAGGTGTGTGTTGTCTGAAACTTATGATTTGGGATATGTAAATTACTATTTCGGGCTTTTCTGAGCTAGGTTTCCTAGTATTTCGTTGGTGAGTGTTGTCTGAAAAACCTATTATTTGGGATTGGTGGTTTGCTATTTTTGACTTTTCTGAGCTAGGTTTTTTAGTCTCTCATAGGTGTTTGTTGTCTGAAACCTAAAATTCGGGGTGGGTAGTTTGCTATTTCCGGCTTTTATGAGCTAGGTTTCCTAGTATTTCGTTGGTGTGTGTTGTCTAAAACCTATTATTTGGGATTGGTGGTTTGCTATTTTTGACTTTTCTGAGCTAGGTTTTTTAGTCTCTCATAGGTGTGTGTTGTCTGAAACCTACAATTTGGGGTGGGTAGTTTGCTATTTCTGGCTTTTATGAGCTAGGTCTCCTAGTATTTCGTAGGTGTGTGTTGTCTGAAACTTATGATTTGGGGTATGTAAATTACTATTTCGGGCTTTTCTGAGCTAGATTTCCTAGTCTTTCGTTGGTGTGTGTTGTCTGAAACCTATGATTTGGGATGTGTAGTTTGCTATTTTCGACTTTTCTGAGCTAGGTTTTTTAGTCTCTCATAGGTGTTTGTTGTCTGAAACCTATAGTTTGAGATGGCTAGTTTGCTATTTCGGCTTTTATGAGCTAGCTTTCCTAGTATTTCGTAGGTGTGTGTTGTCTGAAACTTATGATTTGGGATATGTAAATTACTATTTCGGGCTTTTCTGAGCTAGATTTCTTAGTCTTTCGTTGGTGTGTGTTGTCTGAAACCTATTATTTGGGATGGGTGGTTTGCTATTTTTGACTTTTCTGAGCTAGGTTTTTTAGTCTCTCATAGGTGTGTGTTGTCTGAAACCTACAATTTGGGGTGGGTAGTTTGCTATTTCTGGCTTTTATGAGATAGGTCTCCTAGTATTTCGTAGGTGTGTGTTGTCTGAAACTTATGATTTGGGGTATGTAAATTACTATTTCAGGCTTTTTTGAGCTAGATTTCCTAGTCTTTCGGTGCTGTGTGTTGTCTGAAACCTATGATTTGGGGTGTGTAATTTGCTATTTCCGGCTTTTATGAGCCAGGTTGCTTATTCTTTCGTAGGTGTGTGTTGTCTGAAACTTATGATTTGGGATGGGTGGTTTGCTATTTTTGACTTTAATGAGCTAGGTTTCTTAGTTTTTCGTAGGTCTGTGTAGGTCTGTGTTATGATTTGGGATGTGTAGTTTGCTATTTTTGACTTTTCCGAGCTAGGTTTTTTGGTCTCTCATAGGTGTTTGTTGTCTGAAACCTATAGTTTGGGATGGCTAATTTGCTATTTCCGGCTTTTATGAGCTAGGTTTCCTAGTATTTCGTAGGTGTGTGTTGTCTGAAACTTATGATTTGGGATATGTAAATTACTATTTCGGGCTTTTCTGAGCTAGATTTCCTAGTCTTTCGTTGGTGTGTGTTGTCTGAAACCTATGATTTGGGATGTGTAGTTTGCTATTTTTAACTTTTCTGAGCTAAGGTTTCTTAGTATATCCTAGGTGTGTATTGTCTGGAACTTATGATTTGGGGTGTGTAATTTATTTCCGACTTTTCTTAGCCAGATTTCTTAGTATTTCGTAGGTATGTGTTGTCGGAAAATTATGATTTGGGATGGTTAATTTGCTATTTCCGGCTTTTATGAGCTAGGTTTCTTAGTCTTTCGTAGGTATGTGTTGTCTGAAACCTATAAGAATAAACTATTTCCGTAAAATCTGAGCTATTAAGGGTTTTTAACCGTAAACTCTAGTTTTTTGTAAGAAAATTATGGAAAATACAATTCTCTAGTTCAAATGTAAAACTTAAGTCTATTTTTGGATCGTTGGATTTCTTTCCTTGAAATGCAAGAGTTGGAATATTTCAGTAGTGTTTTGTCGTGGGTTTACCTTGTCACAGTTACATTCCCTTGATTTTTCAAAGTTCATTTTGGATTTTTACATTCTCTTGATTTTTCAAAGTTCATTTTGAATTTCTTTCGTTGAAATGCAAGAGTTGGAATATTTCAGAAGTGTCTTGTTATGCTTTACCTTGTCACTGTTACATTCTCTTGATTTTTTAAAGTTCATTTTGAATTTCTTTTGTGAAATGCAAGAGTTGGAATATTTTAGAAGTGTTTTGTTATGGTTTACCTTGTCACAGTTACATTCTCTTCATTTTTCAAAGATCATTTTTGGATTCTATTTCTATCGTTGAAATGCAGGAGTTGGAATATTTCAGTAGTGTTTTGTTATGGTTTACCTTGTCAAAGTCACATTCTCTTGATTTTTCAAAGTTTATTTTGAATTTCTTTCGTTGAAATGCAAGAGTTGGAATATTTCAGTAGTTTTTTGTCATGGTTTACCTTGTCACAGTTACATTCTCTTGATTTTTCAAAGTTAATTTTGAATTTCTTTCATTGAAATGCAAGAGTTGGAATATTTCGGTAGTGTTTTGTCGTGGTTTACCATTTCACAGTTACATTCACTTGATTTTTCAAAGTTCATTTTGGATTTCTTTCGTTGAAATGCAAGAGTTTGAACATTTCAGTAGTGTTTTGTCACGGTTTACCGTATCACAGTTACATTCTCTTGATTTTTCAAAGTTGATTTTGAATTTCTTTCGTTGAAATGCAAGAGTTGGAATATTTCAGTAGTGTTTTGTCATGGTTTACCTTGTCACAGTTACATTCTCTTGATTTTTCAAAGTTCATTTTGGATTTCTTTCGTTGAAATGCAAGAGTTTGAATATTTCAGTAGTGTTTTGTCACGGTTTACCGTATCACAGTTACATTCTCTTGATTTTTCAAAGTTGATTTTGAATTTCTTTCGTTGAAATGCAAGAGTTGGAATATTTCAGTAGTGTTTTGTCATGGTTTACCTTGTCACAGTTACTTTCTCTTGATTTTTCAAAGTTCATTTTGGATTTTTTCATTGAAATGCATGAGTTGGAATATTTCAGTAGTGTTTTGTCATGGTTTACCTTGTCACAGTTACATTCTCTTGATTTTTCAAAGTTCATTTTGGATTTCTTTCCTTGAAATGCAAGAGTTGGAATATTTCAGTAGTGTTTTGTCGTGGTTTACCTTGTCACAGTTACATTCCCTTGATTTTTCAAAGTTCATTTTCGATTTTTACATTCTCTTGATTTTTCAAAGTTCATTTTGAATTTCTTTCGTTGAAATGCAAGAGTTGGAATATTTCAGAAGTGTGTTGTTGTGCTTTACCTTGTCACTGTTACATTCTCTTGATTTTTCAAAGTTCATTTTGAATTTCTTTTGTGAAATGCAAGAGTTGGAATATTTCAGAAGTGTTTTGTTATGGTTTACCTTGTCACAGTTACATTCTCTTGATTTTTCAAAGTTCATTTTTGGATTTCTATCGTTGAAATGCAGGAGTTGGACTATTTCAGTGGTGTTTTGTTACGGTTTACCTTGTCAAAGTCACATTCTCTTGATTTTTCAAAGTTCATTTTGAATTTCTTTCGTTGAAATGCAAGAGTTGGAATATTTCAGTAGTTTTTTGTCATGGTTTACCATGTCACAGTTACATTCTCTTGATTTTTCAAAGTTAATTTTGAATTTCTTTCATTGAAATGCAAGAGTTGGAATATTTCGGTAGTGTTTTGTCGTGGTTTACCATTTCACAGTTACATTCACTTGATTTTTCAAAGTTCATTTTGGATTTCTTTCGTTGAAATGCAAGAGTTTGAATATTTCAGTAGTGTTTTGTCACGGTTTACCGTATCACAGTTACATTCTCTTGATTTTTCAAAGTTGATTTTGAATTTCTTTCGTTGAAATGCAAGAGTTGGAATATTTCAGTAGTGTTTTGTTGTGGTTTACCTTGTCACACTTACATTCTCTTAATTTTTCAAAGTTCATTTTGAATTCCTTTCATTGAAATGCAAGAGTTGGATTATTTCAGTAGTGTTTTGTTGTGGTATACCTTGTCACACTTATATTTTCTTGATTTTTCAAAGTTCATTTTGGATTTCTTTCGTTGAAATGCAAGAGTTGGAATATTTCAGTAGTGTTTTGTCATGGTTTACCTTGTCACAGTTACATTCTCTTAATTTTTAAAAGTTCATTTTGAATTTCTTTCGTTGAAATGCAAGAGTTGGAATATTTCAGTAGTGCCTTGTCGTGGTTTACCTTGTCACAGTTACATTCTCTTAATTTTTCAAAGTTCATTTTGAATTTCTTTCGTTGAAATGCAAGAGTTGGAATATTTCAGTAGTATTTTGTTGTGCTTTACCTTGTCACAGTTACATTCTCTTGATCTTTCAAAGTTCATTTTGAATTTTCTCGTGAAATGCAAGAGTGGGAATATTTCAGTAGTGTTTTTGTCGTGGTTTACCGTTTCACAGTTACACTCTCTTGATTTTTCAAAGTTCATTGTGGATTTCTTTCGTTGAAATGTGTTTTGTTGTGCTTTACCTTGTCACAGTTACATTCTCTTAATTTTTCAAAGTTCATTTTGGATTTCTTTCGTTGAGCGCGTACGTAGGCTAACCTAACTTAACCTAACCTAACCTAACTTAAACAAAACACTACTGAACTATTCCAACTCTTGCATTTCAATGAAAGAAATCCAAATGAACTTTGAAAAATCAAGAGAATGTAACAGTGACTAGGTAAACCACAACAAAATACCACTGAAATATTCCAACTCTTGCATTTCAATGAAAGAAATTCAAAATGAACTTTGAAAAATCAAGAGAATGTAACTGTGACAAGGTAAACCACGACAAAACATCACTGAAATATTCCAACTCTTGCATTTCAATGAAAGAAATTCAAAATAAACTTTGCAAAATCAAGAGAATGTAACTGTGACAAGGTAAACCATGACAAAACACTACTGAAATATTCCAACTCTTGCATTTCAACGAAAGAAATCCAAAATGAACTTTGAAAAATCAATAGAATGTAACTGTGACAAGGTAAACCACGACAAAACACTACTGAAATATTCCAACTCTTGCATTTCAAGGAAAGAAATCCAAAATGAACTTTGAAAAATCAAGAGAATGTAACTGTGACAAGGTAAACCATGACAAAACACTACTGAAATATTCCAACTCATGCATTTCAATGAAAAAATCCAAAATGAACTTTGAAAAATCAAGAGAATGTAACTATGACAAGGTAAACCGCGACACAACACTACTGAAATATGCCAACTCTTGCATATCACGAAATAAATTCAAAATGAACTTTGAAAAATCAAGAGAATGTAACTGTGACATGGTAAACCACGACAAAACACTACTGAAATATTCCAAGTCTTGCATTTCGCGAAAAAAATCCAAAATGAACTTTGAAAAATCAAGAGAATGTAACTGTGACAAGGTAAAGCACAAAAAAACACTACTGAAATATTCCAACTCTTGCATTTCGCGAAAGAAATCCAAAATGAACTTTGAAAAATCAAGAGAATGTAACTGTGACAAGGTAAAGCACAACAAAACACTACTGAAATATTCCAACTCTTGCTTTTCAACGAAAGAAATCCAAAATCAACTTTGAAAAATCAAGAGAATGTAACTGTGACATGGTAAAGCACAACAAAACACATTTAAACGAAAGAAATCCACAATAAACTTTGAAAAATCAAGAGAGTGTAACTGTGACACGGTAAACCACGACAAAACACTACTGAAATATTCCAACTCTTGCATTTCAACGAAAGAAATTCAAGATGAACTTTGAAAAATCAAGAGAATGTCACTGTGATAAGGTAAACCACGTCAAAACACTACTGAAATATTCCAATTCTTGCATTTCACGAAAAAAATTCCAAAATGAACCTTGAAAATCAAGAGAATGTAACTGTGACAAGGTAAACAACGACAAAACGCTACTGAAATATTCCAACTCTTGCATTTCAACGAAAAAAATCCAAAATGAACTTTAAAAATCAAGAAAATGTAACTGTGACAAGGTAAAGCACGACAAGACACTACTGAAATATTCAAACTCTTGCATTTCAATGAAAGAAATTCAAAATGAACTTTGAAAAATCAAGAGAATGCAACTGTGACAAGGTAAACCATGACAAAACACTACTGAAATATTCCAACTCTTGCATTTCAACGAAAGAAATCCAAAATGAACTTTGAAAAATCAAGAGAATGTAAGTGTGACAAGGTAAACCTCAACAAAACACTACTGAAATAATCCAACTCTTGCATTTCAATGAAAGAAATTCAAAATGAACTTTGAAAAGTCATGAGTATGTAACTGTGATCATAAGTTTCAGACAACACACACCTACGAAATACTAGGAGACCTAGCTCATAAAAGCCAGAAATAGCAGACTACCCACCCCAAATTGTAGGTTTCAGACACCACAAACCTATGAGAGACTAAAAAACCTAGCTTAGAAAAGTCAAAAATAGCAAACCACCCATCCCAAATCATAGGTTTCAGACAACACACACCAACGAAAGACTAAGAAATCTAGCTCAGAAAAGCCCGAAATAGTAATTTACATAATCCAAATCATAAGTTTCAGACAACACATACCTACGAAATACTAGGAAACCTAGCTCATAAAAGCCGAAAACAGCAAACTAGCCATCCCAAACTATAGGTTTCAGACAACAAACACCTATGAGAGACTATAAAACCTAGATCAGAAAAGTCAAAAATAGCAAACCACCCATCCCAAATCATAGGTTTCAGACAACACACACCAACGAAAGACTAAGAAATATAGTTCAGAAAAGCCCGAAATAGTAATTTACATATCCCAAATCATAAGTTTCAGACAACACACTCCTACGAAATACTAGGAAACCTAGCTCATAAAAGCCGGAAATAGCAAACTAGCCAACTCAAACTATAGGTTTCAGAAAACAAACACCTATGAGAGACTAAAAAACCTAGCTCAGAAAAGTCAAAATAAGCAAACTACACATCCCAAATCATAGGTTTCAGACAACACACACCAACAAAAGACTAGGAAATCTAGCTCAGAAAAGCCCGAAATAGTAATTTACATACCCCAAATCATAACTTTCAGACAAAAACACCTACGAAATACTAGGAGACCTAGCTCTTAAAAGCCAGAAATAGCAAACTACCCACCCCAAATTTTAGGTTTCAGACAACACACACCTATGAGAGACTAAAAAATCTAGATCAGAAAAGTCAAAAATAGCAAGCCACCCATCCCAAATCATAGGTTTCAGACAACACACACCAACGAAAGACTAAGAAATCTAGCTCAGAAAAGCCCGAAATAGTAATTTACATATCCCAAATCATAATTTTCAGACAACACACACCTACGAAATACTAGGAAACCTAGCTCATAAAAGCCGAAAATAGCAAACTAGCCTTCCCAAACTATAGGTTTCAGACAACAAACACCCATGAGAGACTAAAAAACCTAGCTCAGAAAAGTCAAAAACAGCAAACTACACATCCCAAATCATAGGTTTCAGACAACACACACCAACGAAAGACTAGGTAATCTAGCTCAGAAAATCCCGAAATAGTAATTTACATACCCCAAATCATAAGTTTCAGACAACACACCTACGAAATACTAGGAGACCTAGCTCATAAAAGCCAGAAATAACAAACTACCCACCCCAAATTGTAGGTTTCAGACAACACACACCTATGAGAGACTAAAAAACCTAGCTCAGAAAAGTCAAAAATAGCAAACCACCCATCCCAAATCATAGGTTTCAGACAACACACACCAACGAAAGACTAAGAAATATAGTTCAGAAAAGCCCGAAATAGTAATTTATATTTCCCAAATCATAAGTTTCAGACAACACACACCTACGAAATACTAGGAGACCTAGCTCATAAAAGCCAGAAATAGCAAACTACCCACCCCAAATTTTAGGTTTCAGACAACACACACCTATGAGAGACTAAAAAACCTAGCTCAGAAAAGTCAAAAACAGCAAACTACACATCCAAAATCATAATTTTCAGACAACACACACCTATGAAAGGCTAAGAAATCCAGCTCAGAAAAGTCAAAAATAGCAAACCACCCATCCCAAATCATAGGTTTCAGACAACACACAACAACGAAAGACTAAGAAATCTAGCTCAGTAAAGCCCGAAATAGTAATTTACTTATCCCAAATCATAAGTTTCAGACAACACACACCTTCGAAATACTAGGAAACCTAGCTCATAAAAGCCGTAAATAGTAAACTAGCCATCCCAAACTATAGGTTTCAGACAACAAACACCTATGAGAGACTAAAAAACCTAGCTCAGAAAAGTCAAAAATCGCAAACTACACATCCCAAATCATAGGTTTCAGACAACACACACCAACGAAAGACTAGGAAATCTAGCTCAGAAAATCCCGAAATAGTAATTTACATACCCCAAATCATAAGTTTCAGACAACACACACCTACGAAATACTAGGAGACCTAGCTCATAAAAGCCAGAAATAGCAAACTACCCACCCCAAATTGTAGGTTTCAGACAACACACACCTATGAGAGACTAAAAAACCTAGCTCAGAAAAGTCAAAAATAGCAAACCACCCATCCCAAATCATAGGTTTCAGACAACACACACCAACGAAAGACTGAGAAATCTAGCTCAGAAAAGCCCGAAATAGTATTTACATATCCCAAATCATAAGTTTCAGACAACACACACCTACGAAATACTAGGAAACCTAGCTCATAAAAGCCAGAAATAGCAAACTAGCCATCCCAAACTATAGGTTTCAGACAACAAACACCTATGAGAGACTAAAAAACCTAGCTCAGAAAAGTCAAAAATAGCAAACCACCCATCCCAAATCATGAGTTTCAGACAACACACACCAACGAAAGACTAAGAAATCTAGCTCAGAAAACCCCGAAATAGTAATATATATATCCCAAATCATGAGTTTCAGACAACACACACCTACGAAATACTAGGCAACCTAGCTCATAAAAGCCGGAAATAGCAAACTAGCCATCCCGAACTATAGGTGTCAGACAACAAACACCTATGAGAGACTAAAAAACCTAGCTCAGAAAAGTCAAAAATAGCAAACTACACATCCCAAATCATAATTTTCAGACAACACACACCTATGAAAGGCTAAGAAATCAAGCTCAGAAAAGTCAAAAATAGCAAACCACCCATCCCAAATCATAGGTTTCAGACAACACACACCAACGAAAGACTAAGAAATCTAGCTCAGAAAAGCCCGAAATAGTAATTTACATATCCCAAATCATAAGTTTCAGACAATACACACCTACGAAATAGTAGGAAACCTAGCTCATAAAAGCCGGAAATAGCAAACTATCCATCCCGAACTATAGGTTTCAGACAACAAACACCTATGAGAGACTAAGAATCCTAGCTCTGAAAAGTCCAAATAGCATCCCAAATCATAGGTTTCAGATATCAATTACCTGAACGATCTCAATGAATGGTACTTGTTATCAGAAAAAAATGTCAATTGCCAAAAATAAACGTAAATAAATAAAAAATTAATAAAACATGCTATGCTGAATGTGCTTCAAAAACCCATCTGGGTGCGCTATACTCTCAAAACATGTTGGACCACTTTATAGGTTTGCCAGCTTTTTTAAAATGTGCACGTGAAACTGAAGTGCCTCAGGCGTAGGTTTCAAACCTTATACACTATCACGATGAACGAAGTTGTTAGACATGGTTTTTTTATCACTTTTTTTTAGAAAGGTATCAAGGGAACATAAGGCAAGCAAATAGCATAAAGTTTCAAAACGTGTTTAATCACTTTATATGTTTTGAATGCTTTTTGAAATGTGCACGTGAAACTGAGTGAGGGAGTACTGACTCTCTTTGAAAAGGTGTAGAGCATTAAGCAAATAGTATGGGAATCCTATGCGTCTGTTAGAAGTATAACACCATGTGAGAGGATACTCACTCTCTTTGAAAAGGTGTAGAGCATCAAGCAAGTAGTATGGGAATTCCTATACGTCTGTTAGAAGTATAAGGCCATGTGAGTGGGTACTCACTCTCTTTGAAAAGGTGTATAGCTTCCATAGAAATGTTTTCCTATAGCTTCAAGCAAATAGTATGGTAATTCCTATACGTCTGTTAGAATAGCATGGTAATTCCTATACGTCTGTTAGAAGTATTACTTACTACTCTACTACTTTAAGTGAAATTGCAATTTCGGAATTTTAATTCGGTCCCTTAGGAGGCTACAGGGTTTCGTGGGACAAGTCGGACAGAGTTAAACCCTGAAATAAATGGTCAGTTTTATTCATTTGAAATTTATATAGGATTTTAATAGACTGGGCAGTAAATAATAATAATAATAATAATAATAATAATAATAATAATAATAATAGCCTGGGCGTCAAATAATAATTTGACGAACCATACCATAATAATTTGACGAACCATGGCGGATAGGGGAACGCCTCACAGATATGTAGGGTACCTCCATTGAGTTGGAGGCGCGGACCAAGGGGGGGACCCAGTCCCTGGGGGTCCTTAATTGAAACTGGGGCACCCTCGCCAGGGGGCCGTAAATACAGGTGGAGGAGGAAGAAGGCCCCTCGAATGTACACTCAGCAGGGCCCACAGGCGTGTGGACACGTCCCGTCAGTTACAAACCTTCTCCCAGCAATGGGTTAAATTGCATGGTGAAGCAGAACACCATCGTGGGAGGATCCCCTATAGGAGGACAACTGCGAAGGGCGGAGGATCCAGATTTACGGACAACGGCCTCTGCTAGGTGGTGGAGAGGAGTGGCTTGCCGCCACCACCCATTTAGCCAAGAAACCACCTCTCTTGAAATCATGAAAAAAGGGTCCAGTATTATACGAATATCTGCTACCGCGTCCGGGGTAACCGACGAACAACCAATTTTCATGGATGAAAATGCGATTTTACATGCTACCGCGTCTGGGGTAACCGACGAACAACCAATCTTGAATGATAATAATGCGATTTTACATGCTACCGCGTCCGGGGCAGCCGACGATCCTAGGCCTAGGACGACCCCCACCCGGGGTGAAAAACCACACGGTTGTTCCGTTCCGACAAAAACCTCCCTACACTTTGGCACGCTAAACATCCGAACACTTGCCAAACCGGGAAAACTAGATCTTGCCCTTAGAGAACTACAGAGGTACAATTGGGATGTTATTGGGCTCTCTGAGACTCACCTCCCCCGAACGAGTGAGGAAAACCTCTCTGGAGCCTCCCTCTTGTTGTCCGGCCGCAAGGACGGAGTTCATCGACAAGGTGTAGGATTCTTCGTATCATCAACTACCAAAAAATCTCTAATCTTCTTCACTCCAGTCTCAGAAAGAATAGCCGTCTTACGACTAAAGGGAGCTGCCAAGAATATCTCTGTCGTCCAAGTCTATGCCCCAGACTCCGCCAGAAGTGAGGAAGAATGCGATGAATTTTATTTCACACTACAAAGCGGCATTGACCAAATCCATAAGAAAAACGTACTGATTGTCATGGGGGACTTTAACGCTATAGTAGGTATGGATAATACCGGTCGAGCCGATATAATGGGGACATTTGGTCACGGAAAACTCAATGCGAGAGGGGGACGATTGCTCGACTTCTGCCGAGAAAACGAGTTATTCTTAACGAACACAATTTTCAAACACCGCCATCGACGTAAAGTGACCTGGAGATCCCCAGACGGTAAAACCGAGAACATGATTGATTATATCCTGATATCGAAGCGCTGGAAGTCTTCCGTACTAGACACAGTAGCATTACCTGGAGCAGACTTCGACTCTGACCACACTCTCCTGATGTCAAGGTTCAAGCTAAGAATGAGAAAATTGCAAAAAGCAACAAAAATCCCAAGATTCCGGCTGGATCTGCTGCGGGATCCCGCAAAAAGGCAGACCTACACTTCCACTCTATCTGAAAAATTCCGAGAGATTCTGAAAAATCATTCTTCCTTGACCACTGCTAATGAGATAGACTCCCTGACCGAGCAGGCTACATCAGCTATCATAGAGACAGCGAATGACGTCCTTGGAAGAAAAAATCCAAATGAAAAACCATGGATCACAGATGAGATCATTGCGCTATGCGAGGATAAGCGACTTTTTTGCAATAAAATCCGACCGTCACAGTTGGGATACTTACAAGCTCCTCAAGAGAAGAGTAGAGTGAGAGATCAGAAAGGCACTACGTAACCACCTGCGAAAGAAATGCGAAGACTGCGAAGTACTGTCCAAGAAGGGGAATAGCGGAGCAGTTTTCAGAATGGTACGCGAGTTAAGCCGGAAAAAAGAGCCGCAAACATCAGTGATCCTGGACAAAGACGGAAATGAGATCTACGATTCAAAGATGAAACTTGAAAGATGGAAAGAATACTTTAACGATAAACTGAATCCCCCAGTAGCTACGGATCCTAAAATACTAACCCGCTTCCCCATACCCGACCAAGAACTCAGATCACCACCCCCACTCAAGTCAGAAACCGAGTCAGCAATCAAGACGCTCAAACAAGGAAAAGCCCCTGGCCCAGACGGAGTCACCGCTGAACTCATTAACGTCGGATCGGATGATGTAACTGATCTGTACCATGCCATTGTGTCTGCGGTGTGGGAAACCGGCCACTTACCCCGTCAGTGGTGCAAGGCTGCCATTGTACCCATTCACAAAAGGGGTCAAAGAAAGAGTGCGGAAACTACCGTCCGATCAGCCTCACGAGCCATCAGTCACGTGTCCTGACAAAAATCCTACTCCGACGCATTCAAGCAACAACTGCCTTTGCCATTGGAGAATATCAGGTCGGCTTCCACCCTGGAAGATCAACAATCGATCAGATATTTGTCGTTCGGCAACTCATGGAACGACACATCGAATTCAACCAAGAACTCTACCAACTATTCGTTGATTTCCGTCAGGCATTTGACCTGATATGGCGGAAGGACTATGGGATATCCTCCTTCACTACGGTATCCCTTATGAGATAGTCCAAATAATCAAGAGTCTGTACGACCAGTTCCGAGGCCAAGTAATAACCGTTGATGGGTTGTCAGAAGAGTTACAACTTCGTCAGGAGTATTCCAGGGTTGCATCTTATCACCACATCTCTTCAACCTCTTTCTAAATGCCGTTCTGTCGATGGTGCAGTCGGAATATGGCGCAATAATAGGAGGGGTGTTAATAGAGAATCTTGCCTACGCTGATGATATTGATGAGCTAGCCAACTCTACACAAGAATTGCAGGCACAAGCTGATAAACTCTACGATACCACAAAGCCGTTCGGGATGGAGATCAATGCCAGCAAGACCAAAGTCATGGTAACTACGAGACGTGAACTAGACAACCTGCCCATTATCACCATAGGCGGGAGATAGGTTGAAACGGTAGATCACTTCCTGTACCTTGGTAGCCTACTCTCCTCAGATAATTGCCATAGCTCGGACGTGAAACGTCGACTTGCACTTGCTAGCTCTAGCTTCCGAAGACTAGCCAACCTCTGGAAAAGTAACCACCTATCCAACAAACTCAAAATGCGCCTATTCAACAGTTTAGTAATCCCCATAGTTATTTATGGATGTGAAACATGGACTCTGAAAACCGAAGACGAAATAAAACTTCTAGCTTTTGAGGTGAGATGCCTCCGTCGCATTTCTAGAATCAAATACACTGACCGAATCACAAATGTGGAAGTACGTCAAAGGCTCCAGTCCACTGAAACCATACTCAATAAAATTAAGAAGCAACAACTGCGCTGGTTCGGCCACGTCAAGCGAATGGAGCCGAGCCGCCTTCCGAAAATCGCCCTTGAAGGATCCCTCCATGGCCTTCGCCCACGAGGCAGACCACAAAAACGATGGATGGATAACTTCCACTTCGACAACGTCAAGATAGCCCAGTTATCACGTATCGCACCAGATAGAGCAATGTACCGAGCCCTTACGCATTAGCTAGCAAGAGGAGTGGCCCCAAAACGTCCCACGAGGATGGCCGGGACCTAAGTAAGTAAGTAAGTAGTTTTGGGTTACTTTAGTTTTTACTATGGGGCATGATTGTCTCTTACTAGGTTGCTAGCTACCGCTGCAATCCAGATTAGATGCTCTTGACTGATATCCATCTCATATATTGTTCTCTACTACGTTTCAGCCATCTCTACAGCCATGATACTGATGGAAAAAACATAATCCCTGTTTATATTTCAGTTAACATGGGCTAGGTGTCGTTCTTTATTGTAAAACCAAACTAATTTTAAAATTTTCAGGTTTTTTCTGGTTTGAATTAAAAAATGAAAATTATTGTTCAGACACCAGAAATATTTTTGCACTTTGCAGTTAAATAAAATTATTTTATTTAAAATTTTCAGGAATTATTCTAGTTTCACTTGACAAATAAGATTTTCTTTTCAAGGAATCGAGCAGCTAATATATGCAATGGTATGTTCTTCGGAAAAAATGTATTTTTTTTTATTATTTATTTTTTTAACCCGTCACTTCAAAAAAGGAAAAAGACGGAGTACAATATAATACAAGAGAAAAAAAACAATACAGAACAAGTACTTAAAAGCACTACATCGACACTACTGCCAAAGGAGGGATAACCACTCGTGCGATAGCCTTGCGTTAAAATTGTCAATCTGTTTTCTAACGGCCTGACATGGTTCTGTAACTTTATAATGAAGGCTAATATATGAGTTACGCGTCCACAAAGGTAATCTCAACAGATACTTCGCATAACGAAAGTAGTAAGACCGAATTTGCTTAATGTCAGATTTTTGGAGCATTCTCCAGAAAGGTGCAATATATAGAATATATGGCAGCGCAGTTGCGTTATACAACCTAGCTAAAATCATGCGATTAAAACGGAGTTTATTTGCCACAATGTTGCCATATGACGCCGAAATTCTCTTTTTCAGGTGGCTAAGTATGAGCGAGCGGGTAGCTCGCACGGAACTTCGGACAGGGAGGCCCAAATAAGTTAACGAAGTCACTGGCTTAACGATAATATCACCAAGTCTAATGGGAAATATAGACATCAATGTGAATATATGGAGGCATAATTGTCCTTTACTTAGTTTCTGCTTTAGTCAATGATCGAGGCTTTATGTATTTGAAAAGATTGCAGTAAGAAAAGATATAAAAATGCAGTTTTTAGTGGAAAAATTTATTCTCTTTTAGAAATAATTTATTTTAGTTTCAAAAGATTTTTAACCCAATTAATTTCCTTTAAAATGAGCTATTGAACAACTCTCTACGATGTTCCAATGACAAGCTATCTGTAGAAAAGAAAAAGAAAGAAAAACGAAAGAAAAAAATAGGCCATTTAGGCAGAATGTTGTAGTAGCCGCCACTTTTCTTGATTTTCAAGCCAATATATTTCCCTTGGTGTTCAAGCCAAATGACAGAAAGTTTCCTATACAGGGTTTTCGGACAAGGCGGTTCTGATGGTGTACTTTTTGTTTTGAACTGACGTTTTTAGGAGTTATGGGTTTTTATATTTCTTAACATTAGACGTAATCGTCTCTTACTAGTCTATACTATAGTTATCTGACTATTTTTAGGAGTTATGCGTTTTTATATTTCTTAACATTAGACGTGATCGTCTCTTAATAGGGTGCTAGCTACCTCTGCAACCCGGAACTATTAAGACGAATCGCTCTTACTATACATTTCGTTACCACGAACTGTTTGATTTTAATATATTGACTTTAAATATAACTGCACTAGTCTATACTATAGTTAAGTGGCCTACAAAAATTTAGTCTAGGCAAGAGGTCGTTCTTTATTATAATCACGCCATAGCTCTAATAAAACTATGACGACATTCATTATTTATCTAGTAGGGTTTCAGACAAGGTGGTTCTAATGAGGTACTTTTGATTTGATCTGACTCTATTTTTTTTATATATTTCTTAGCATTGGACTGATCGTCTCTTACTAGGTTACTAGCTAATGCTGCAGCCTGGATTCACATATATAGTTATGAGAGTGAGCGTGGCCGAGTGGTCCAAGGCGCTGGTGTTAGCCACCAGTCTCTTTGGAGGCGTGGGTTTAAATCATACCCAGGTATACGATTATAACTTATGTACAAAAATCAAATATCTTTGAAAAGACTGCAGTATGATAATACATCAAAAATGCAGTTTTTAGTTGAAAAATCTATTCACTTTTAGAAATAATTTATTTTAGTTACACAAGATTTTTAGACCAATTAATTTCCTTTAAAATGAGCCCATCTATCATTAACTAGACCCATCCTTGATTTTAGTCTAATGGTGTGTTTTTTAGTTCAGTTACTATAGGCTATATTTCGTTCCTTACTATAGCATTACCTGAGAGATTTTTCAGGCTTTTTGCTTTAGCTGTTCGGATTTACTTAAATTCAAATTTAACCTCGTATGACATCACATATACCCTAGACCTCTTTTTCTTCTCCCTGTTTTATCAGTTACTATGATGTAGAGATCGGTCCTTACTGTAAACTTTGAAAAGATTGCAGTATGAAAAGACATCAAAAATGCAGTTTCTAGTTGAAATATTTATTCTGTTTTAGAAATAATTTATTTTAGTTACAAAAGGTTTTTAGCCCAATTAATTTCCTTTGAAATGAGCTATTGAACAACTCTCTACGATGTTCCAGTGCCAAGCTATCTGTGGAAAAGAAAGAAGAAAGAAAAAAATATGCCGTTTAGATAGTTTGTTGTAGTAGCCGCCACTTTACTTGATTTTCTAGCCAATATATCTCCTTTGCTGTTAAGCCGAAATGACAGAAAGTTTCCTATACAGGGGTTTCGGACAGGGCGGTTCTAATGGTGTTCTTTTTGTTTTGATCTGACTTTTTTTTCTTATGAGTTATGGGTTTTTATATTTCTAAACATTGGAAGTGATCGTATCTAACTAAGTTGCTAGCTACTGCTGCAACCCGAATACTGTTCATAACTAGCTTGGGCTTCAACCCGGATACTTTGAAATTACAAACAGGAAAAGCCTATGGCCTTTTCTTAATTTGAATAGTAAGAGACAAACTGGCTACAACCTACGATTATGACGTCATTGATGAATCTTTAACATGAAATTAAGTAAAACATAAATCCTTTAAAAACTGGGGCCTTGAAAGCCTGTGTGGCACAGTCGATAGCGTGCTGGAGTTTTACTCCGAAGGTTACAGGGTCAAATCCTGCCAGAGGCAATTTGTACACATTTATCTATTTAAATTTTAAATAAAACTTCTATTAATTAGTACTACAATAGATCCTCTTGACTGACATCGATTCTTTATGTAACCATAAAATTTTCTTTTAAGAAATCAATGTCGTAAGTATCGTCTTCGGCACATAGATTTTCCTTTTCTTTTCTAGTCATTACAGCAACAATTATCGCGTAAATTCTGTTCAAAGTTGTGCTTCGGGAAATTCTCCGTAAATCTTCTTGTATCTGACTTTTAGAAAAATTTTCGCAGATTTCCACTTCAAATCCTACATCTATCAAAGTATTCTTTAACTCAGAACAGGTGGAGTTCATATGACGCAAAGGAAACCAGGTTTCCAAATTCTCCGAGTCCGATTCAAAAGTATTATTTTGAAATATTACAGCGATGCCTCTTAGCTTAGGTTTGATTGTATATTTGACAGTTCCTATTGGAACGTTAATTTTGATTATTTTTTCCTGGTTCATCTTTGAAACATCAATTGTAAAAATTACTAGAAACCGTGGTTTATATGCATTAGGTGACGTCATTTATGTGCATGAGATGACGTCATTAAATGCGCCTGGTTTGCAGCAAAATAGACTCGCTTGTCATGACGTCATTCAACATCTTGTTTCTCTTAATCTTTCAAATTAGACAATTAATTTGCGATAGTGTCATATAATTTTTTAAGGATATATTCAAAAGGATATTCAAGAAAGATGCAGTACGATATTAATTTTCAAGAGAACAAGTTGCTTTATTCAACAAATGGCCTCAATCTTAAAGGCAAAGTCGGTATGATAATATGGTACCCTCTTTATAGAGTGAATTTAAATAACTACTACATGAGACCCTCTTGACTAACACAATTTATGATCGATCCTTATGCCCCACTATACAAGTTTTTATAGGCAAGAGTTCGTTCTTTATTGTAATTTTATATTTTTTTTAACATTGGACTTGATCGTCTCTTACTAGGTTGCTAGCTACCGCTGCAACCCGGATTAGCCACCAGTCTCTTCGGAGGCCTGGATTCAAATCTTACCGCTGGTATACGATTATGATTTGTGTTCAAAAATCAAATATCTTTGAAAAGACTGCAGTGTGAAAAGACATCAAAAATGCGGTTTTTAATTGAAAAATTTATTTCTCTCTTAGAAATAATTTATTCTAGTTACCAAATATTTTTAACCCAATTAATTTCCTTTAAAATGAGCCATTGAAGAACTCTCTACGATTTTCCAGTGCCAAGCTATCTGTGGAAAACAAGAAAGAAAAAAGAAAAAAAGAAAAAAGAAAAAAATATGCCGTTTAGGTAGAATGTTGTAATAGCTGCCATTTTCTTGATTTTCAAGCCAATATATTTCCCTTGCTGTTCAAGCCAAGCGACAGAAAGTTTCCTATAGGGGTTTCGGAAAAGGCGGTTCTAATTGTGTACTTTTTGTTTTGATCTGACTCCTTTTTTAGGAACTCTGGGTTTTTATACTTCTTAACATTGGACGTGATCGTCTCTTACTAGGTTGCTAGCTACCGCTGCAACCCGGATTAAGTGGCGTATAAAATTTAGTACAGGCAAGAGGTCGTTCTTTATTATAATGATCTTTTGTCTAGCCTGCTCAATTGTTGCTTCTCTGTAATCTTCATCATTATCATACCGTTCCTTACTCTTTTGTTTGGCTGTCTCAATTTTCGCATGTTTATAAACTACATCATTATAATAACGCTGTTTGTCACTATCAATTATCACTTCTCGATACGCCTGGTCGGTTGAATACCTTTGCTTTTTTCTTTTCAAGATGCTATCTCTGTTTTTTTTAACTTGCGTATAGCTTGCTTTGATCTAACCATTATGTAATCATAAATGAGACCATTTACACTTTTGACGTTTCTTATATAGTAATTATGACGTCACGGCATAATGATTTTATTTCATGACGTCATGGCGTAATGATATTATTTCATGACGTCTTCAGAAGCAAAAATATAATTTCGTGTTTTCTGTCCACGTCATAGCTCTATTATAAAACTATGATGACATTCATTATTTATCTAGTAGGGTTTCAGACAAGGCTGTTCTAATGATGTAACTTTGTTTTGATCTGACTCTATTTTCAGGAGTTTTGGGTTTTTATATTTCTTAGCATTGGACTTACCGTCTCTTACTAGGTTGCTAGCTACTGCTGCAACCCAAATTCACATATATATATATATATATATATATATATATATATATATATATATATATATATATATATATATATATATATATATATATATATATATATATATATATATATATATATATATATATATATATATATATATATATATATATATATATATATATATATATATATATATATATATATATATATATATAGTTATGAGAGGCAGATTGGCCGAGTAGTCCAAGGTGCTGGTGTTAGCCACCAGTCTCTTCGGAGGCGTGGGTTCAAATCTTACCGCTGGAGTACGATTATGATTTATGTACAAAAATCAAATATCTTTGAAAGACTGCAGTATGAAAAGACATCAAAAATGCAGTTTTTAATTGAAAAATTTATTCTCTCTTAGAAATAATTTTTTTTAGTTACAAAGGATTTTTAACCCAATTAATTTCCTTTAAAATGAGCCATTGAACAACTTTCTACAATGTTCCAGTGCAAAGCTATCTCTGGAAAACAAGAAAGAAAAAAAAAATATCCCGTTTAGGCAGAATGTTGTAGTAGCTGCCACTTTTCTTGATTTTCAAGCCAATATATTTCCCTTGCTGTTCAAGCCAAGGGACAGAAAGTTTCCTATACAGGGGTTTTGGACAAGGCGGTTCTAATGGTGTACTTTTTGTTCTGATCTGACTCCTTTTTTAGGAACTATGGGTTTTTATATTTCTTAACACTGGTGTCAGTGTTAAGTAGTGTCTAGTAGTGTCAAGGGTTAATTTAAAGCTGAAATATCGGAAGGGTAATTACCTCCCGGGAAGTTATGATGTTAGTAGACTCCAGGATGAGAATTTGAGAGAAACTTTCCAGGAACAGTTGAATACTAAACTTGAGAGCTTAAAATTTGATAATGTGGAAGATGGTTGGAATAATTTTAGAAAAATAATTTGTGAAGTTGCTGAAGGTGTATTAGGGAAGAAAGCTAGAACTGCAGCTAAGAATATTAGTGAAAAAGCTTTAAGTTTAATAGAAAGGAGAAAGGACTTGTACAAGAATTATCTGAGTGATAGATCACATGAAAACAAAAGAAATGTAAAGAAAGTGGAGAAAGCATTGAAATATGAACTAAGGAGGTGTGAAGTGGAGGCCATGGATAAAATTGCCGAGGATTTAGAAGATGCAGCTAGACGGCATAATAGTAAAATATTGTACTGGCACGTTAACAAATTGAGAGGTAGTAGTCAATCCGGACTTGTCCCAGTTAAAGATAGGAATGGGGTGGCAATTAGCGATAAGACAAAAGCTAAAGCGAGATGGGCCGAACATTTTTGAGAATTTGCTTAACCGAGATAGAGTTGCAGGAAAAAATATAGAGGAAAATGAAAAAGTTTGTGATACCTTGGATGTGAAGGAAGATTTGTTTTGTGAGGAGGAATTAGAAACAGTACTAAAAGGATTAAAGAATAATAAGGCTCCAGGTACTGATAGGGTAGTAAATGAGTTTCTTAAATATGGTGGCTCTGAGGTTAGAAATAAGTTATTGGAGATTATGAATATGATTTTTGAAAAAGGGGAAGTACCTAATGATTTTAGGAAAACCTTAATTAAGCCACTTTATAAGAAAGGTGATAAAAGTGAGTGTGGTAATTATCGAGGCATTAGTCTGGTCTCTGTAGGTAGCAAATTGCTTAGTAATATGATACTTTTTAGACTGAGAGATGCCGTAGACAAAGTTTTAAGAGAAGAGCAGTGCGGTTTTAGAAAAGGTAGAGGATGTGTTGACCAAATTTTCACTCTTAGGTTAATAATTGAGAAGTGCCTAAGTTTTCAAACACCTTTGGTCCTTAGTTTTATAGATTATGAGCAAGCGTTCGATTCTGTTGATAGAGGAGCTTTAGTAAAGGTTTTATCCTTGTATGGTATACCAGACAAATACATTAAAGTGATTAGTGCTATGTACGAGAATAACACTGCTGCGGTTAAGGTAGGAAATGAGGTTAGCAGCTGGTTTTGTATTAAATCAGGAGTTAAGCAGGGTTGTGTTCTATCCCCCTTTATATGGATTATTTTGATGGACTTTGTTTTAAGGAGCACAGGAAAGGCAATGGGAGACCACGGAATCAAATGGGGAGGAAAAAGTCTCCTAGACTTGGATTATGCTGATGATTTAAGCATCCTAGATGAAAGTGTGAGCAAAATGAATGAAGTTTTAGAGGTTTTACGAGTTCAGGGTGCTAGTATTGGTTTGAAAATTAATGTTAGGAAGACCAAGTCACTAAGGCTAGGAATAAGTGAAGATGAAAAGGTGACGTTGGGTAATGAAAAGATTGATCAGGTGGGCAGTTTCACTTACCTTGGTAGTATTATTAGTAAAGATGGTGGGAGCAGTGAAGATGTTAAAAATAGAATAGCCAAGGCTCAGGGTGTTTTTTCACAGTTAAAAAAAGTCTGGAAGAATAGGAAGATAAGTCTGCAAACCAAGATTAGAATCTTAGAAGCTACAGTGATGACAGT
Organism: Artemia sinica; assembly: GCA_027921565.1. Taxonomy (NCBI): domain Eukaryota; kingdom Metazoa; phylum Arthropoda; class Branchiopoda; order Anostraca; family Artemiidae; genus Artemia; species Artemia sinica. The sequence continues at coordinate 42,842,007 of CM051274.1, forward strand.
GGTCAAATATGGCTCTGAAGCATGGACGCTCCGAAAAGCGGATGAAGATTTGCTAGATGTTTTCCAGAGAAATTGCTTAAGGATTGTTCTGGGTACCCGGCTGACTGACCGTATTTCAAACAATAGGCTATACGAAAAATGTGGTTCAATACCACTTTCTAGGTCTATAATGAAAGAAAGGTTGAGGTGGTTAGGGCATGTTGTTCGGATGAAGGATGACAGATTGCCGAAGACTGTTCTTTTCGGCCAACCATCTAGGGCTAAACGGAAAGCAGGTCGTCCCCGTCTGGGTTGGGAGGACGTCATAAAGAAAGATTTAAAGGAAATGGGAACTTCGTGGGCGGGTGTAAAAAGGGAGGCTTTGAATAGATTTGGGTGGAGGAGGAGCGTGCGTAGCTGTGTTGGCCTCAGGCGGCTTGGTGCTGCGATGAGTTTGTTAGTAGTAGTAGTAGTAGTAACACTGGACGTGATCTCTTACTAGGTTGCTAGCTGCTGCTGCAACCCGGATTACTCGGTTTCAACTATATCCACTGAAAGTAGCTTAGGCCCCTTTTATCATAAACGTTATCGATCCTCTATGTAATAACATTGGACGTGATCGTCTCTTACTAGGTTGCTAGCTACCGCTGCAACCCGGAAATAGAGATTTCCTTTAAAATGAGCCATTTAACAACTCTCTACGATGTTCCAGTGCCAAGCTATCTGTGGAATCTTTTCCACAGAACACTTTCCCACTGTAACATACCGCTGCAACCTGGATGGCATTTAAAATTTAGTATAGGTAAGAGGTCGTTCTTTATTGTAAAAAATGAGCCATTGAACAACTCTCTACGATGTTCCAGTGCCAAGCTATCTGTGGAAAAGAAGAAGAAGAAAGAAAAAAATATCCCGTTTGTGGAGAATAACGTGGTTAAAGTCAATTTTCTTGATTTTCAAGCCAATATATTTTCTTTTTTATTCAAGCCGAAGGGCGGTAAGTTTCCTTTATAGGGGTTTCGGACAAGGCGGCTCTAATAGTGTACTTTTTGTTTTGATCTGACTCTTGTTTTAGAAGTTAGGGGGTATTGTGTAGTAGCTGCCACTTTTCTTGATTTTCAAGCCCTTGCTGTTCAAGCCAAGGGACAGAAATTTTCCTATACAGGGGTTTCTGACAAGGCAGTTCTAATGATGTACTTTTTGTTTTGATCTGACTATTTTGATAGCAGTTATGGGTTTTTTATATTTATTAACATTGGACGTGATCGTCTCTTACTAGGTTGTTAGCTACCGCTGCAATCCGGATCTTACTAGGTTGCTAGCTACCGCAGGAACCCGGATTATGTAACCATTAGTTAAATTAGACCATTGTTTTTTGTGGCCTTGTATTATATTTTTTTATTCCAATGTTCGTCTTTTAATGTAACTATTTTATTTTTTACTATGGGGGCGTGATCGTCTCTTACTAGGTTGCTAGCTACCGCCTCAACCCAGGTAGGCTGCAAGCTACTATTGCAACCCGGATTCTAGCTACTATTTGCTAAATGCAATTATTATATTTCTTAGCATTGGACGTGATCGTCTCTTACTAGGTTGCTAGCTACCCCTGCAACCCGGAAAACGTAATTTAACCAACTTATTAGTCTAATGCTGTGGTTTTTATTCAATTACTGTAGGCTATAGTTCGTTCTTTACTATAAAAATACAATTTAACCATCTAATTTGTCAATCTAAGTGAGAAGATTATGAGACTGCCTTTCACCAAACCCGTCTTCCCTCGTTATTGGTTCATTTTTTTCACCTACTGTTAAGCATTCATTTGAAGATACAATTCTTTTTTTAAAGATTTAAAATAGGAGGCACCAAGAAAAATAAACACAATCACCATTCTTTGTAAATACTTTAATACGAGATGTAGCAGAAATGTGTAACGATATAAATCAGATTTCGTTAAAGGGCAGGGGGGGGCAAAGAAAGCAAATTATGTGAACTAAAAAACTTTAAAAAGCGCGTCCGAAATTTGTTTATATTCATTTTGATTACTATCTACGAGTCAAACAAACATTTTGAGGGGGGAGGTTCAAACTCTCTAAATCCCCCCCCCCCTCTGGATACGGCCCTGAGTACAGGGATCGGACAGGTCGGTTCATTTCAAATTGTAGGCTTTGTCCTATTTTTATAGGATTTCCCCGGCCCAAATATAGGTCAAATATAGGATTCGGAAGTCCTCGGGATCAGATCTGTGGTAGAGGGCATGGGATGCCTGGTCACATAAATTCGTCATTTAACGAGTTTTTGCATTTATTTATTCTTTTTCAAATACAAACTGCACAAAAAGTAAAAAACAGTAAAAAATCAGATACATACACTGTGCCAACGATTGACTGATACAGGTAAAATATTTGGAATCAATCTTGCTGCATCTTGGGCCTCAATTTCGATATGTGGTCAGTTTTTTCTCTTTGCAAGAGACTGCTCCATTCTCGCAGATTCCACCATCTGCTCTCTTTCACTTGTTCTGGACTTCACAGCTCCTTCGAGCAAAGAAACAGCTAGGACAATGTCTATGGAACTCTTGGAGTCGGCAGCCTTCTTCCTTCTGTCGGTCGCTTCCTGAAGTAGAGTATCTGCTACTGTTCTCTTTTCTTGCTCTGATGCTCTAAGTTTTTTCCTTTTGCCTTCCAGGTCTTCTATTTCTTTCTTTTTGTCGTGGACCTCCTGCAACTTCCGCTTGCTTTCCTCTTCGAAAGCTGCTTTCTCCTTCTCGGATAGTTCTTCTTTTTCCTTTTCATCCAGATATTTTTGATACCGAGACCGTACGTAACGTGCAAGATTCAACAGCTCTTTTGTAATACGACCCGTTCTGGTTTTCCTTCATAAAGCCTCAACGTGTCGTACACCATGAGTCTCGCATCCAGAACGCGTTCAGACATAAAGGCCTGGTCTTCACCAAGAATCCTACCAGAACGCGAAAACCCACGCTCAACATCTACGCTGCCATGCGACAACGTCAGCACCGCTTTGATAAGCTTGGCAAGTTCCGGGTACTTGCTGTCCCCACGCTCATTCACCAGTCCAAAATAATGGCTCCAAAAATTATCGATCCCAGTAATGTCCTCACGGGGTCCAGTTTCCGTTCGCAAAAGCAGCCACTCAGCCTGGGCGACGTCTGAGCTTACTCCAATCGCAATCTCGCGTGCCAAAACCGCTATGTCTGCAATGCTTCTTGAATCCTTCATGTTGATCGAACTCAAACAGCATAAAGCCTCTAGAAAACCATCCTTTTCCCGAGGACATTTCTTTAAAATATGGGGAATAACCGCAATAAAATGTTTTCGCACATTGACATAGAAAATGGCATTGTCTTTCAGTGTTGCTTTCTCACCGAAAGCTCGTTCCACATTTTCTGAAACAATGGGCTTTTCTGCAAATTTTTCAGCAAGGTTCAACATTTCTGGTGAGAAAATTTCAGTCTCGGTCACAAAATCTGGAGTAAAGACCCGTCCGCAAAGCGTCACAACTAGTCTTTTGATCTCTGAGTGCAGAACATGAATGAGAAGTTCTTCTTTCTGGAACAGTTAGGTGAAACTCATGAACAGTTCTGCTGAGGCTAGAACAAACTCGAGTTGGGCCTTCATCGTCGCACTTTTGATATAAACCACAATCTTCAAAAATTTGGGAATGGACAGAAGATTCTTCAGTTTTTTCTCTCTTGGCACGAAGTTCAGGAAGTACTCTAAGATTGCCGGCCACTGCTGCATGATTCTAGCTAGCGAGGGCACGTCCGATCGTCAGCCAGCGGCTTGGAACATGCTTCATGAAAGCATTCTCTGGCACTCCCACTTTCGATAGTTTTCACATCTTGCAGGCCAGCCGTCAAAAAATGAATGCACAAGAATAACAAAGTCGGAACTTTCTTCTCCGAACACCTGAAGACCTTTTAAGAAAGCGTTATGAATTATATGGATGTTGCAAGAACCAATGTTCAACATTCCCTTTCCCGTCACTTTCTTTTTTTTGGCATTGAACTTGTTCCAAATGCTTTTGTTGACGTTTGGTCCGTCACTTCCAAGCGTGATCAGTTTTCAAGTGGCAGCTGATTCTGCTCAGTGGCTGACACAATCTTCCTATACAGGTCATCACTTGTCGCGTGGCCCATAAAACTTGTGCAGAAATGACTGCTCTGGATTTCGTTTGCGTATGAGGACCAATATTGAACACGTATCTGCAACTCTTTCATACCAGCGTTGTTGGTTGTCTCGTCATATTCTAGTACAAAATATGACTGAATGTCTTTCACAAGCATTTGCTTACAGTAAGGATGTAGCGCATCGGTGATGAGATACGTGAATTTCTTCGCACATAGGGACATTCCGTCGGGAATCTTACTGGGGAACATCGCATGGAAGGTTGCAACAATATGGTCTGAAGAGTTAGCAGACATGGAACTCTGTACCGTCTGAGGTGCTCATATTAACTCAGCTTTATAAGCGGCATCGCGCTCACAAAACAAGTTTATACCAACTAATGGTCTATCCTTGGTTGTTTCATCAACTCGAGATTGTCCGGTCAGATGAAACTGTAGTGGATGTAGTTGAGCAGTAACTGCGGCTTTGTGTTCTGCAGATCGCACATGTTGGTTTAGCTGAACAACCCCAGCTGTACAACCAGGATTTTTCAAGCAGAGTTTTCAAAAGAACGAGTACTGGTCGTTCCCAGTCTTACACTATTCGCCAATCTTTTTACCACAACAATCTGTCTTAGCAAGCCATGAACTATTGAACTTGGAAAGCCCCATACTTAATTACCAAGCATCACCTGCAAAATAGCATCCCATGATTAAAAGGCCATAAAAAGAAAAAAAGTGGATATGTCCGAAACTGGGCCGTATTCGCATCAGTCTTTTATAGCGTTCAGCCAGGAAACGCATAAGTCACATGAACTCATAGTCTCATTAAGCAGAGACTGCTAGCCTATATACTGATCTTCGCTCATTTCAGACAGGCCCAACATGACAAAAAAGAAAACATAGGCTACTAAGTCAACACGACAGCATAGCCCAGGCAGAAGCAGCTTACTAATCCCAACACAAAGCATTAGTTCAGTTCAAACAGCTCAACAGTTGTAATTAATTATCCACCAAAAGACAGCACAGTCTACAAGCAGAATCAGAAGCAAAGAAAAGCACATCTTGGCTTACTTAACGAGCAGTGAAAATTGCAAATCATGAGCAATGTTCTTGGTGCTCTTCAGCCGAAAATATAGGAATAATAGGATTTTAGCCAAAATATGGGCATTTATTAGGAGTGCATTAAAATATAGGATTTTTATTGGAATTATAGGCGAGTCCGAAAAAAAAATTGTAGATGCCCTTTTTATGCCATACATTGAGGGCTATATGTCCTTTGGCTCCTTTGAGGCTAAATACTGTGGCACTGTATAATACTTTAGATGCCTTTTTGATTTGATTGTCAACATATGAAGAACTGTGTATATTGCAATATTTGCAATTGCATATTGCATCTGTCTGTTTTAATGCAAAGTAACAAAAGAGACGAAAACTAACAAACAAGAGAGTAGTGAAGAATTATGGTACGCAAAGTAATATATGGTAGGGAAAGTCACTGGTGATAAATCACTAGGGGTGGCACGTGATTTTTGGGGATTCGGGGAACCAAATTATTTTCGGGGTGACGCATAGATTTTCAGGGGAGTATCTGAAAATTCGGGGATATTGCAACCCCTTCTTGATTTCTAATCAGGAAAGTCAAAATACTAAACCACACGAGAAAGAAAAGCCCCGACTTTGCGGTTGACGCAATAAAGAATTACCGCACAATTAATTTAAAGTCAGCCGAACGCCGCCGCCTCTGCCGGCGGCGTACTGACACTTCGGTGGCGATCGAACGGGCTTCTCGTCGGCGGCGTTCGGTCGATCCGCCTGCGCGGCGCTGGGGTCAACATGCGGCTAATATTAAGGATAATAGGTTTTGCTAATCATGAATGAAATGATGGGCTTCCTGGGCTTTCAGTTGTGTTAAGACACTGAAACCTTAAGGAAGGAATTCAGACGTAAGCTTCAGAAAGATGTTTTGTCTACCTCATATCCCTTCTCCTTCTTTGGAAAAAATGTTTCTCATTAATTCGGGTTTGATTCTGTTTTTCTTTGATTCTTGGTCTCAAAATACAGTTTGAATGATATGAGTAGGAATTTAAGTCATATTAGTATTTTTTTTTTTTAATTTTTTATAGTCCCAAAAATCAGAATTTATCAAAATTGTGAGGTTCGAAACACTTTCACTGGACCTAATTTGCGCTGTGGAGGATTATTTATGAAACAAACTTGAACGAAGCTCATTGAAGGTCAGTGCCTTTAGGATAGGAATGTGGTGAAGGCTGACACTCCCAAAGTATTTTCCAGGGTGAATTTTACGATCTGGAAGTACTTCTGAAAGATTCATTCAACTAACTCAATTGCTTTCCAACGTAGCATGAAGCGCCTAATCTAAAACACTACTTCCATGTGGGTATTTCTCATTGAACATCTGGTCAACAGAACTAATTAAAATGTTTGACATAAAAAAAAATGCAATAAAGATTAAATAACAAGAAAACAAAGGTGATTTTCAACCAAACACGCATGCGTGATCTTTCTTCTGGCAAAAAATACCAAATTCCACATTTTTGCAGATAGAAAATTTAAACCTCTACAGTAAGGTTCTCTGATACGCTAATCATTAAGATTCTATGACTTTTATGGGGAATTTCCTTATTTTTCGAAATAAGGCAATTTTCTCAAGCTCGTAGCTTTTGATGGGTAAGATTAAACTAGATGAAATTTATATATTTAAAATAAGCATATAAATCCAATTCTTTTGATGTATCTATTGGTATCAAATTTCTGGTTTTTAGAGTTTCGGTTACTATTGAGTCGGGTCGTCTCTTACTTACAGTTTGTTACCACAAACTGTTCAATTTTCTACTAAAACAATATAAAGATCAAAAAAGAAGTACACTATTAAAACCGCCTTGTCCAATACCCCTATATAGGCAATTTAATATAACTTGTTAAAAAATAATGTGTGACATCATAACCAGATGCTACAATCATCATGGTTCCAGGGGTAGCTGCAACCTAATAAAGGACGAATCACAGCCCTTAGTGAAGTTATGCCATGGTTTGTTCTTTACTAGGTTTCAGCTATCTCTACAACCATGATACCGATGGAAAATATATAATCCCAAATTTTAATGAACTAGTTCGAGCTTTTATGTAATTCTTTAAACATAAACTTCATTAATCAGATATTTTAGTATATCCTATATGGTCTAGAGGTTGGGATAGCTCTCACCCAGTAGGCTTGAGTTCAAATTTCGTATGGGAAATTTTTACTTATGATGGTTTCTTAAAGAACATAATTAAAATTTCTTAATGTAATAAAAATAATTTATTTTAAATTCAGAAGGTTTTTAACCCCATTAATTTCCTTTAAAATTAGCCATTGAACAACTCTCTACGATTTTTCAGTGCCATGCTATCTGTTGAATTACTAACCTATACTATAATTAAGTGGCGTATAAAATCTAGTATAGGCAAAAGGTCATTCTTTATTATAAAATATAATTTATAATGAACCACGTCGATCCTTTATGTAATAATACAACCCATTTATGTTTCTGAATGAATTCCTTCTTTTCAAAATTAAATTTGTTACTATGGCCAAGAGTTCGTTCTTTACCTTATGATTTATTAAGGAATATAATTAAAATAAGAATGTATATAAGGAATCCTTTTATTACTTCAGTTACTAGGGGCTACAGTTCGTTCCTTAATGAAAAATTTCCTTTAAAATGAGTCATTGAACAACTTTCTACGATGTTCCAGTGCAAAGCTATCTCTGGAAAACAAGAAAGAAAAAAAAATATCCCGTTTAGGCAGAATGTTATAGTAGCTGCCTTTTTTCTTGATTTTCAAGCCAATATATTTCCCTTGCTGTTCAAGCCAAGGGACAGAAAGTTCCCTATACAGGGGTTTTTGACAAGGCGGTTCTAATGGTGTACTTTTTGTTTTGATCTGACACCTTTTTTAGGAAATATGGGTTTTTATATTTCTTAACATTGGACGTGATCGTCTCTTACTAGGTTGCTAGCTACCGCTGCAACCCGGATGCTAGCTACCGCTGCAACCTGGATTATATTTAAAATTTTCAGGAATTATTCTAGTTTCAGTTAACAAATACATCTTTCGTTAACCCCCCCCCCCCCAAAAAAAAAAATACTGCATTTCACATAATAATAAAAATTTAATTAGTGACTATGGCCTAGAGTTAGTTCTTTACCATATCGTAAAAATTTATAACAATAATTATTTTTTTTTTTAATTACAAAAGGTTTCTTTATACAGCAATTTTCTTTAAAATAAGCCATTACACAGCTCTTTATTATAACCACGAACTGTTTTATTTAATTCTTCAGTTACTACGGGTTACAGTTCATTCCTTATTGTAACAGCTAACTACGTCCAACATAAGCAACGGTTTGTTCTTCTAATGATCATCTTTAAATTTGGCGTTTCTTACTAGGGTTGCTAGCTACCAGTGCAATCCGGAATATATAATTAATAGGTAGCTAGCTACCGCTGCAGCCTAGATATTCTTATTTCTGTTACTAGGTTGCTAGCTACCACTGCAACCCGGATCAGTTACAACTTGGATTTCCTTTTATGCTACATCATTACAAACAGGAAAAAGCTTAAGGCTTTTTCTTCTTTGAAATAGTAAGAGACGAACCTCAAGTGACTACCCCTGGAACCACCATTTATCAGTTACTATGGATGAGAGATCGTTCTTTACTGTAAATTAACATTGGACGTGATCGTCTCTTACTAGGTTGCTAGCTACTGCTGCAACCCGGATCAAATACTAAGCACACCCACTTGTTACACAGGTGACTGGGGATTGATACCCTGTTAGAGGGAATATTAGTAGATTGACTATAAATATAACTGTACAAGCCTATACAGTAGTTGAGTGGCCTATAAAAGTTAATAAGGCAAGAATTCGTTCCTTATTATATTCCTGAACAGATTATTGGTAATGATAATAACAAACAGGAAAAAGCCTACGGCTTTTTCTTCTTTGAAAGATTAAGAGACGAACCTCAAACAATCAAGTAGCTAACTAAGTCCAATGTGTGCTATGGTTTGCTATTCCAATGATTGTCTTTTAATGTAACTAGCTACCGCTGCAACCCGGATACCGCTGCAACCTGGATTAGGTTTCTGCTATATCCGATGAAACTTGTATATCCTTTATGTAATCCATTTAATATAAGTTAGAGTTCCTTTTTTCTATTATATTACGGTGCAACCCGGATCTTCAGTTACTAAGGGCTACAGATCAGTGTTTACTGTATTTCAAAACGTCATGGCGCAATGGTATTATCTCATGACGTCTTCAGAAACAACAATATAATTTCGTGTTTTTCTATTCACGTCATAGCTCTAATATAAAATTATGATGAAATTCATTATTTATCTAGTAGGGTTTCATACAAGATAGTTCTAATGATGTACTTTTGTTTTGATCTGACTCTATTTTTAGGAGTTTTGGGTTTTTATGTTTCTTAGCATTGGACTGATCGTCTCTTACTAGGTTGCTAGCTACTGCTGCAACCCAAATTCACATATATATTTATGAGAGGCAGCCTGGCCAAGTGGTCCAAGGCACTGGTGTTAGCCACCAGTCTCTTCGGAGGCGTGGGTTCAAATCTTACCGCTGGTATACGATTATGCTTGAAAGACTGCAGTGTGAAAAGACATCAAAAATGCAGTTTTTGGTAGAAAAATGTATTTTCTTCTAGAAATAATTTATTTTAGTTACTATAGATTTGTAACCCAATTAATTTCCTCTAAAATGAGCTATTGAACAACTCTCTACGATGTTCCAGTGCCAAGCTATCTCTGGAAACAAAAGAAAATAAAAAAAAAATATCCCGTTTAGGCAGAATGTTGTAGTAGCTGCCACTTTTCTTGATTTTCAAGCCAATATATTTCCCTTGCTGTTCAAGCCAAAGGACAGAAAGTTTACTATACAGGGGTTTCGGATAAGGCAGTTCAAATGGTGTACTTTTTGTTTTGACTGACTCCTTTTTTAGGAGCTATGGGTTTTTATATTTCTTAACATTGGACGTGATCGTCTCTTAATAGGTTGCTAGCTACCGCTGCAACCCGGTCTTTTGTCTAGCCTGCTCAATTGTGGCTTCTCTATAAATTTTTTCATTTTGATAACGCTCCTTGATGTTTTGTTTGGCTGTCTCAATTTTCACCTGTCTATAATTTTCATCATTGTGATAACACATCTTGCTGTTTTGTTTTGCACTCTCAATTATTACTTCTTGATACGCCTGGTCGGTTGAATACCTTTGCTTTTTTCTTTTCGAGATACTATCTCTGTTTTTTTTTGTAGTACTGTTTTTTTAACTTGCATGTAGCTTGCTTTGATCTAACCATTATGTATTCATGAATGAGACCATTTACAGTTTTGACGTTTCTTATATAGTAATTATGACGTCACGGCGTAATGATTTTATTTCAAAACGTCATGGCACAATGGTATTATTTCAAGACGTCTTCAGAAACAACAATATAATTTCTTGTTTTTCATTCACGTCATAGCTCTAATATAAAACTCTGATGACATTCATTATTTATCTAGTAGGGTTTCAGACAAGGTAATTCTAATGATGTACTTTTATTTTGATCTGACTCTATTTTTAGGAGTTTTGGGTTTTTATATTCCTTAGCATTGGACTGATCGTCTCTCACTAGGTTGCTAGCTACTGCTACAACCCAAATTCACATATATATTAATGAGAGGCAGCCTGGCCGAGTGGTCCAAAGGCACTGGTGTTCGTCACCAGTCTCTTCAGAGGCGTGGGTTCAAATCTTACCGCTGGTATACGATTATGTTTGAAAGACTGCAGTGTGAAAAGACATAAAAAATGCAGTTTTTGGTAGAAAAATTTATTCTCTTTTAGAAATCATTTATTTTAGTTACTATAGATTGGTAATCCAATTAATTTCCTTTAAAATGAGCTATTGATCAACTCTCTACGATTTTCCAGTGCCAAGCTATCTCTGGAAACAAAAGAAAAAAAATATCCCGTTTAGGCAGAATGTTGTAGTAGCTGCCACTTTTCTTGATTTTCAAGCCAATATATTTCCCTTGCTGTTCAAGCCAAAGGGCGGTAAGTTTCCTTTCAAGGTGTTTCGGACAAGGCGGTTCTAAAGGTGTACTTTTTGTTTTGATCTGACTCCTTTTTTAGGATATGGGTTTTTATATTTCTTAACATTGGACGTGATCGTCTCTTACTAGGTTGCTAGCTACCACTGCAACCCGGATTATGATGAACTATATCGGTCCTTTGTGTAACCATACACACCTTTAAGTTACAATAGGTTAGAGTTCGTTCTTTATTGTACCCTACTGTATTACAAACAGGAAAAAGCCTATGGCTTTTTCTTAATTGGAATAGTAAGAGACAAACTGGCTACAACATACGATTATGACATCATTGATCAATCTTTAATATCAAAACCCGGATTATAATCTATTTTAGTTACTATGGGTTGGAAGTTTGTTCTTTACTGTAATTTTTATTCCAATGATCGTCTTTTAATGTAATAACGTATAAAATTTAGTATAGACAAGAGGTCGTTCTTTATTATAATAGCTAACTAACTCCAATGTATGCAATGATTTGTTATTCCAATAATCGTCTTTTAATGTAAAAATTTATTATAATTTTCTTTTCGAGATATTATCTCTGTTTTTTTGTAGTACTGTTTTTTTAACTTGCGTGTAGCTTGCTTTGATCCAACCATTATGTATTCATGAATGAGACCATTTACAGTTTTGACGTTTCTTATATAGTAATTATGACGTCACGGCGTAATGATTTTATTTCAAAACGCCATGGCGCAATGGTATTATTTCAAGACGTCTTCAGAAACAACAATATAATTTCGTGTTTTTCTATTCACGTCATAGTTCTAATATAAAACTATGATGACATTCATTATTTATCAGACAAGGTAGTTCTAATGATGTACTTTTGTTTTGATCTGACTCTATTTTTAGGAGTTTTGGGTTTTTATATTTCTTAGCATTGGAGTGATCGTCTCTTACAGGTTACTAGCTACTGCTGCAACCGAAATTCCCATATATATTTATGAGAGGCAGCCTGGCCGAGTGGTCCAAGGCACTGGTGTTAGCCATCAGTCTCTTCGGAGGCGTGGGTTCAAATCTTACCGCTGGTATACGATTATGTTTGAAAGACTGCAGTGTGAAAAGACATAAAAAATGCAGTTTTTGGTAGAAAAATTTATTCTCTTTTAGAAATCATTTATTTTAGTTACTATAGATTGGTAATCCAATGAATTTCCTTTAAAATGAGCTATTGATCAACTCTCTACGATTTTCCAGTGCCAAGCTATCTCTGGAAACAAAAGAATAAAAAAATATCCCGTTTAGGCAGAATGTTGTAGTAGCTGCCACTTTTCTTGATTTTCAAGCCAATATATTTCCCTTGCTGTTCAAGCCAAGGGACAGAAAGTTCCCTATACAGGGGTTTTTGACAAGGCGGTTCTAATGGTGTACTTTTTGTTTTGATCTGACACCTTTTTTAGGAAATATGGGTTTTTATATTTCTTAACATTGGACGTGATCGTCTCTTACTAGGTTGCTAGCTACCGCTGCAACCCGGATGCTAGCTACCGCTGCAACCTGAATTATATTTAAAATTTTCAGGAATTATTCTAGTTTCAGTTAACAAATACATTTTTCGTTAACCCCCCCCCGCCAAAAAAAAAAAAAAAAATACTGCATTTCACATAATAATAAAAATTTAATTAGTTACTATGGCCTAGAGTTAGTTCTTTACCATATCGTAAAAATTTATAACAATAATTATTTTTATTTTAATTATAAAAGGTTTCTTTATACAGCAATTTCCTTTAAAATAAGCCATTACACAGCTCTTTATTATAACCACGAACTGTTTTATTTAATTCTTCAGTTACTACGGGTTACAGTTCATTCCTTATTGTAACAGCTAACTACGTCCAACATAAGCAACGGTTTGTTCTTCTAATGATCATCTTTAAATTTGGCGTTTCTTACTAGGTTGCTAGCTACCAGTGCAATCCGGAATATATAATTAATAGGTAGCTAGCTACCGCTGCAGCCTAGATATTCTTATTTCTGTTACTAGGTTGCTAGCTACCACTGCAACCCGGATCAGTTACAACTTGGGTTTCCTTTTATGCTACATCATTACAAACAGGAAAAAGCTTAAGGCTTTTTCTTCTTTGAAATAGTAAGAGACGAACCTCAAGTGACTACCCCTGGAACCACCATTTATCAGTTACTATGGATGAGAGATCGTTCTTTACTGTAAATTAACATTGGACGTGATCGTCTCTTACTAGGTTGCTAGTTACTGCTGCAAACCGGATCAAATACTAAGCACACCCACTTGTTACACAGGTGACTGGGGATTGATACCCTGTTAGAGGGAATATTAGTAGATTGACTATAAATATAACTGTACAAGCCTATACAGTAGTTGAGTGGCCTATAAAAGTTAATAAGGCAAGAATTCGTTCCTTATTATATTCCTGAACAGATTATTGGTAATGATAATAACAAACAGGAAAAAGCCTACGGCTTTTTCTTCTTTGAAAGATTAAGAGACGAACCTCAAACAATCAAGTAGCTCAGTAAGTCCAATGTGTGCTATGGTTTGCTATTCCAATGATTGTCTTTTAATGTAACTAGCTACCGCTGCAACCCGGATACCGCTGCAACCTGGATTAGGTTTCTGCTATATCCGATGAAACTTGTATATCCTTTATGTAATCCATTTAATATAAGTTAGAGTTCCTTTTTTCTATTATATTACGGTGCAACCCGGATCTTCAGTTACTAAGGGCTACAGATCAGTGTTTACTGTATTTCAAAACGTCATGGCGCAATGGTATTATCTCATGACGTCTTCAGAAACAACAATATAATTTCGTGTTTTTCTATTCACGTCATAGCTCTAATATAAAATTATGATAAAATTCATTATTTATCTAGTAGGGTTTCATACAAGATAGTTCTAATGATGTACTTTTGTTTTGATCTGACTCTATTTTTAGGAGTTTTGGGTTTTTATGTTTCTTAGCATTGGACTGATCGTCTCTTACTAGGTTGCTAGCTACTGCTGCAACCCAAATTCACATATATATTTATGAGAGGCAGCCTGGCCAAGTAGTCCAAGGCACTGGTGTTAGCCACCAGTCTCTTCGGAGGCGTGGGTTCAAATCTTACCGCTGGTATACGATTATGCTTGAAAGACTGCAGTGTGAAAAGACATCAAAAATGCAGTTTTTGGTAGAAAAATGTATTTTCTTCTAGAAATAATTTATTTTAGTTACTATAGATTTGTAACCCAATTAATTTCCTCTAAAATGAGCTATTGAACAACTCTCTACGATGTTCCAGTGCCAAGCTATCTCTGGAAACAAAAGAAAATAAAAAAAAAATATCCCGTTTAGGCAGAATGTTGTAGTAGCTGCCACTTTTCTTGATTTTCAAGCCAATATATTTCCCTTGCTGTTCAAGCCAAAGGACAGAAAGTTTACTATACAGGGGTTTCGGATAAGGCAGTTCAAATGGTGTACTTTTTGTTTTGACTGACTCCTTTTTTAGGAGCTATGGGTTTTTATATTTCTTAACATTGGACGTGATCGTCTCTTAATAGGTTGCTAGCTACCGCTGCAACCCGGTCTTTTGTCTAGCCTGCTCAATTGTGGCTTCTCTATAAATTTTATCATTTTGATAACGCTCCTTGATGTTTTGTTTGGCTGTCTCAATTTTCACATGTCTATAATTTTCATCATTGTGATAACACATCTTGCTGTTTTGTTTTGCACTCTCAATTATTACTTCTTGATACGCCTGGTCGGTTGAATACCTTTGCTTTTTTCTTTTCGAGATACTATCCCTGTTTTTTTGTAGTACTGTTTTTTTAACTTGCATGTAGCTTGCTTTGATCTAACCATTATGTATTCATGAATGAGACCATTTACAGTTTTGACGTTTCTTATATAGTAATTATGACGTCACGGCGTAATGATTTTATTTCAAAACGTCATGGCACAATGGTATTATTTCAAGACGTCTTCAGAAACACACAATATAATTTCTTGTTTTTCTATTCACGTCATAGCTCTAATATAAAACTGTGATGACATTCATTATTTATCTAGTAGGGTTTCAGACAAGGTAATTCTAATGATGTACTTTTATTTTGATCTGACTCTATTTTTAGGAGTTTTGGGTTTTTATATTCCTTAGCATTGGACTGATCGTCTCTCACTAGGTTGCTAGCTACTGCTACAACCCAAATTCACATATATATTAATGAGAGGCAGCCTGGCCGAGTGGTCCAAAGGCACTGGTGTTCGCCACCAGTCTCTTCAGAGGCGTGGGTTCAAATCTTACCGCTGGTATACGATTATGTTTGAAAGACTGCAGTGTGAAAAGACATAAAAAATGCAGTTTTTGGTAGAAAAATTTATTCTCTTTTAGAAATCATTTATTTTAGTTACTATAGATTGGTAATCCAATTAATTTCCTTTAAAATGAGCTATTGATCAACTCTCTACGATTTTCCAGTGCCAAGCTATCTCTGGAAACAAAAGAAAAAAAATATCCCGTTTAGGCAGAATGTTGTAGTAGCTGCCACTTTTCTTGATTTTCAAGCCAATATATTTCCCTTGCTGTTCAAGCCAAAGGGCGGTAAGTTTCCTTTCAAGGGGTTTCGGACAAGGCGGTTCTAAAGGTGTACTTTTTGTTTTGATCTGACTCCTTTTTTAGGACTATATGGGTTTTTATATTTCTTAACATTGGACGTGATCGTCTCTTACTAGGTTGCTAGCTACCACTGCAACCCGGATTATGATGAACTATATTGGTCCTTTGTGTAACCATACACACTTTTAAGTTACAATAGGTTAGAGTTCGTTCTTTATTGTACCCTACTGTATTACAAACAGGAAAAAGCCAATGGCTTTTTCTTAATTAGAATAGTAAGAGACAAACTGGCTACAACATACGATTATGACATCATTGATCAATCTTTAATATCAAAACCCGGATTATAATCTTATTTTAGTTACTATGGGTTGGAAGTTTGTTCTTTACTGTAATTTTTATTCCAATGATCGTCTTTTAATGTAATAACGTATAAAATTTAGTATAGACAAGAGGTCGTTCTTTATTATAATAGCTAACTAACTCCAATGTATGCAATGATTTGTTATTCCAATAATCGTCTTTTAATGTAAAAATTTATTATAATTTCTTTTCGAGATACTATCTCTGTTTTTTGTAGTACTGTTTTTTTAACTTGCGTGTAGCTTGCTTTGATCTAACCATTATGTATTCATGAATGAGACCATTTACAGTTTTGACGTTTCTTATATAGTAATTATGACGTCACGGCGTAATGATTTTATTTCAAAAACGCCATGGCGCAATGGTATTATTTCAAGACGTCTTCAGAAACAACAATATAATTTCGTGTTTTTCTATTCACGTCATAGTTCTAATATAAAACTATGATGACATTCATTATTTATCAGACAAGGTAGTTCTAATGATGTACTTTTGTTTTGATCTGACTCTATTTTTAGGAGTTTTGGGTTTTTATATTTCTTAGCATTGGACTGATCGTCTCTTACTAGGTTACTAGCTACTGCTGCAACCGAAATTCCCATATATATTTATGAGAGGCAGCCTGGCCGAGTGGTCCAGGCACTGGTGTTAGCCACCAGTCTCTTCGGAGGCGTGGGTTCAAATCTTACCGCTGGTATATACGATTATGTTTGAAAGACTGCAGTGTGAAAAGACATAAAAAATGCAGTTTTTGGTAGAAAAATTTATTCTCTTTTAGAAATCATTTATTTTAGTTACTATAGATTAGTAATCCAATTAATTTCCTTTAAAATGAGCTATTGATCAACTCTCTACGATTTTCCAGTGCCAAGCTATCTCTGGAAACAAAAGAATAAAAAAATATCCCGTTTAGGCAGAATGTTGTAGTAGCTGCCACTTTTCTTGATTTTCAAGCCAATATATTTCCCTTGCTGTTCAAGCCAAAGGGCGGTAAGTTTCCTTTCAAGGGGTTTCGGACAAGGCGGTTCTAAAGGTGTACTTTTTGTTTTGATCTGACTCCTTTTTTAGGACTATATGGGTTTTTATATTTCTTAACATTGGACGTGATCGTCTCTTACTAGGTTGCTAGCTACCACTGCAACCCGGATTATGATGAACTATATCGGTCCTTTGTGTAACCATACACACCTTTAAGTTACAATAGGTTAGAGTTCGTTCTTTATTGTACCCTACTGTATTACAAACAGGAAAAAGCCTATGGCTTTTTCTTAATTGGAATAGTAAGAGACAAACTGGCTACAACATACGATTATGACATCATTGATCAATCTTTAATATCAAAACCCGGATTATAATCTTATTTTAGTTACTATGGGTTGGAAGTTTGTTCTTTACTGTAATTTTTATTCCAATGATCGTCTTTTAATGTAATAACGTATAAAATTTAGTATAGACAAGAGGTCGTTCTTTATTAAAATAGTAACTAACTCCAATGTATGCAATGATTTGTTATTCCAATAATCGTCTTTTAATGTAAAAATTTATTATAATTTTCTTTTCGAGATACTATCTCTGTTTTTTTGTAGTACTGTTTTTTTAACTTGCGTGTAGCTTGCTTTGATCTAACCATTATGTACTCATGAATGAGACCATTTACAGTTTTGACGTTTCTTATATAGTAATTATGACGTCACGGCGTAATGATTTTATTTCAAAACGCCATGGCGCAATGGTATTATTTCAAGACGTCTTCAGAAACAACAATATAATTTCGTGTTTTTCTATTCACGTCATAGTTCTAATATAAAACTATGATGACATTCATTATTTATCAGACAAGGTAGTTCTAATGATGTACTTTTGTTTTGATCTGACTCTATTTTAGGAGTTTTGGGTTTTTATATTTCTTAGCATTGGACTGATCGTCTCTTACTAGGTTACTAGCTACTGCTGCAACCGAAATTCCCATATATATTTAGGAGAGGCAGCCTGGCCGAGTGGTCCAGGCACTGGTGTTAGCCACCAGTCTCTTCGGAGGCGTGGGTTCAAATCTTACCGCTGGTATACGATTATGTTTGAAAGACTGCAGTGTGAAAAGACATCAAAAATGCAGTTTTTGGTAGAAAAAATTTATTCTCTTTTAGATATAATTTATTTTAGTTACTATAGATTTGTACCCCAATTAATTTCCTTTAAAATGAGCTATTGAACAACTCTCTACGATGTTCCAGTGCCAAGCTATCTCTGGAAACAAAAGAAAAAAATATCCCGTTTAGGCAGAATGTTGTAGTAGCTGCCACTTTTCTTGATTTTCAAGCCAATATATTTCCCTTGCTGTTATAGCCAAGGGACAGAAAGTTTACTATACAGGGGTTTCGGATAAGGCAGTTCTAATGGTGTACTTTTTGTTTTGATCTGACTCCTTTTTTAGGAGCTATGGGTTTTTATATTTCTTAACATTGGACGTGATCGTCTCTTACTAGGTTGCTAGCTACCGCTGCAACCCGGATGTTTTGATCTGAATCTTTTTTCAGGATTTACGGGTTATATTAATTTTTACTATTTGGCGTGATCGTCTCTTACTAGGGAGCTAACTACCACTGCAACCCAGATTAAGCCAAAAAAAATTGATTTTCGGATATAACCCTGCTAAAGCTGTGATTTTCACCTGTGGACTTTCAGTTTCGATTTATTTACATAATCAGATTATCGTTTTGCTGGCTATATCAAATTCCCTTGGGACAGTACATTTTCATTGTCAGTCTTCAGAGTGTAAGCACCTGTTCTTAGACTTATTACTTCACTAACAAGAACTTAATTAATTCAGTGACCATCAAAATTATAAAAGTTCAAAATTAAGATCAAATTGGATCAAACTGGACATACGATATTCGTAGGCAATTACGCTGAGATTGAGGTGGGGAAAGAAAAGTAAGCAGAAGAGGGGTGGAGAGTTGTTAGCAAGAGCCGTTGTAAGCGCTGGGCTTGCCCCTTAAATTGCGGGGACAAGGTAGACAGCCTCTAGCGCTTCACTTACTTCTCTCGCATTGAAACCCCCCGAAAAATATCATTCAGCACTCGTTCGGTGAAGTTGTTTTCCAGGAAAGATTATACTTTCGCATTGCGCATAAGGATTAATTGTTTTGATATTGACCTAACTATATCTATGGACTCTTTTTGACCTTGAATTGGCATTGCAGTTATTATTGCTGTAACATGAGCAAGATGCTAGTGGATTATGCATATTCGCCTGTTCTGAATTTTCTCCAATCAAATTTTCGCGAAGGAATCGATGACTTGACGATAATTAATCATGCACTGGAATTTTTTGATGATAAAGTCATTAAAGACGCCAAAGCGGAGTTTTGGGGAATAGCGGATCCGAATAAATCTGTTCCAAAGCGGCAGGGTGATATAGCTTCGCAGAGAAATTTGCAAGATATTTTGGACTTTTTGCGTCAATGTGACTCTGATAATTCCCTGCTGCCAATTTTTGTCATTTTCTCACCTACTGAAGTGCCGGTTATACCCGCAGTAGCTTACTCCAGGTTAGTCAGTAAGATTAGCTTCCTAGACCGAGCGCTTAAACAGATAAACGAAAAAGTGACATCTTATGATCTGAATTTTCCCTCCTTGCCCAGTGCCTCGTTTAAGCCAAATGTAAACACATCCACTACTACTGTAGTAATCTCTAGAATTTCTCCCGAGCTTAACAATCCTGTGAATGTCGCGATGCCACTGACCAAATCAAGGAACACCAAGCCATTCACTCTATCAAGCCGTCGTACAATACACTTTTAGTGCAGATTGACCCAGTTGCTGCAAAGGACTTTTGTGATGCGGTACCTAATGTTCTGAAGTGCGATGCAAAACTTCAAGAGCGGAAACTCGTTGGCATAGTTAAAGGCATACCGCTAGCTTATGACGTCAGTTTGTTCGTGGGGCGTGAAGGAGTTGTAGATGCTAAGCACATCGGGTAGTCCTTGACTGTTAAGATGTTCTTCTACGATGCTGTTGGACTTTCAAATGCACTTCGTCTCGGACTTAAGGTAGAATATGAAATTTTCCGAGTATTTGAGTGCCTCCGTCCTCCCCGTTGCTGTTATAAGTGTCAATCACCTGATCATGTGAAGGCCAATTGCACCAGCCCTTCCCGCTGTTCCCGCTGCAGCGGTATGCATTTATCGACAAAAGATGCACCATGTTTGGCTGAACCGAAGTGTGCGCTATGTGGTGAAGGCCATATTGCATTCAGTTTAAAGTGCCGCGTAATCCGCAGTGCCATAGCTAAGCGTGCCTCGAACAAGAAATGACTGGAACAGTAACGTTTTCTCTGTGTGTTCTTTCAACATAAATGGCACCAAAGACAAAGATTATTCAATAAATCAGAAAATGAACGATTTTGACATCGTGTTGCTACAGGAACATCTTTTGCCGGCTGTAAGTGTCAGCTCACTAAACAGAAGTGATGAACATGTAGTTTATACAACCAGTGCCAGACGTATGAGGGGAAGACCTTCCGGAGGGCTTGCATGTATTGTGAGTAATAGACTTTTTTTCGTGCTTCTCTTCTCCCAGTGCATACACTTTTGCGATAATTTTATTGCCCTTCGAATTGCAGATCTAGTGATTATCAGTACTTACCTACCTCATGATAAAAAAACAGTTTTGTCACTTACTAAATTAACAAAAATTGTGTCTTCTCTGAAGAATTTCCTTCGGAATATTGAAAGCCATAGCTATAAGTGGATCATAGTGGGAGACCTAAATTGTAACATAAATAGAGAGTCAACTCGGTCTGATCTTGTGCTTCAGTCTTTGCCAGATGGATATCAGATAGTAGCCAAGAGTGCAGATTTTTAGTATATTCATAATAGTGGATGCGTGTCTGATATAGACCACTGTGTTTGCTCGGCTGGTGTGATATGCTCGAGTGTCGAGGTTCATGATGAAGGAAGAGATTATGATCACCTCCCCCTCTCTTTTACCGTCTCTGTTTCGCATTCTTCTGGCCTGAATCAGTGTGAATCTTCTGTACGGGGCACGAAATGGCATGATGTATAAGCGTGAATGGAATAACGCTAACTGGACATTGTATATCTGTACTTTGGCAACTCTGCTCTCATCTGTGACAGTTCCTTACCATTTACTTTGTACCAGTGTCCTCTTGCCTAATGCTTGATCACAACTTAATTCTTACTATTCTCAGATTGTTGCCTGCCTTAAACAAGCCGAGGCCATAGCTGTCCCTGTTTCGCGTATTCGTTTGAAAACTAGAAGTTCTTTATGGAAAGAGGACCCTCAGTTAAAAATTGTTAAAACTCGGGCAAAAATGTGGCTTCGGATATGGAATGCGTGTGCCGCCCCACTGCGGGTCATGTATTTAATATTAAAAGAAAAACTAAATCTGAATTCAAATCTTACTTGCTAAGCGTCCAATATAAGGGTAAGGAATTTCTGAAAAATCCTTGGCAATGGAGTGAAGTGGTGAATTCTAGTAAGCTAAACCCGACTATTTTGTTCAGTTTAATCCTGGTGATTCATGGGTTAGTCATTACTCGACAATTTTCAGTACAGTAAATTATGCAGTCCATTCCAGGTTTTGTAGATTGCTTGATTCAGTTATTCCGCGTAGACTACGCCAGAAAGATATTATCCCTGTTAGTGCTGAGTCTGTTGTGAAAAGCATTAAAAAACTAAAATCTAAGTCTGTTGATTTGGATGGAATTTGTGTTGAACATTTAAGAATCGATTCTCCCGAGTTGATTAGCCATCTGCAACTACTTTTTCAGATGTGTGTTAGCAGCTCACTAGTGCCTGATTCTTTCCTGTGTGGTACTGTTACCTCTGTTCTGAAGCGAGGGAAGGATCTGCTTAATTGTGGATCTTACCGCCCTATCATTGTAGCGTGTAATTTAAGCAAACTATTTGAATATGTATTGCTCCCATTTATTCAAGATAAGGTGGACTATGACGCAAATCAGTTCGGTTTTAAGTCGCGTATAGGATGCCAGCATGTCCACCGTATACTTGCAAAGGTGTTACAAGAAGCACATCGTTTAAAAACGGAAGTTCACTTTTGTGCGTTAGACCTATCTAAAGCTTTCGATACTTTTTGTTACTCTCAGGCATGGTTTTCTCTGGCATGTTTGGGTATGAATAGTTCAATTATTTGTGTACTTCGGTTTTGGTACCAGAATTCATTTATTCAGTTGAGGCAGGGTTCCCGGGCCTTTGGCAAAATCCCAGTTAGATCTGGGGTCCGTCAGGGTGGTGGGCTTTCACCTCATATTTTTAAAGCTTGTTTATTGAATGTTCTTAATATGATACCGCTTTCTTACTCTTCAGGGTTGTCAAACGTCTCCTATATTGCATATGCGTATGATCTTCTGCTTGTTAGCAGGTCAAAGTTTACATTAATGAAGTCTGTGCTACTAGTGTCGCGGCTGTATGGGGAAATCGGATTAAGCCTCAACACTGATAAATGCGAATATTTAGTGTTTAATTCAAAATCTTCAGCAACGCCACTTGATTGTGGCGTATTTTCTGTAAAAAGTGTTGAATCTTTCCGATGGCTTGGGATCAATATTTGCAAATCGCTTACCTTATTTCGTTTCCGGTATTGAGTGATATTAAAGAGAAGCTGAAACTGGGGTACACCAAAATTGTCCCCAACAGGGGAAGATATAACAGAAAAGCATTGGCTAAATTGTACTCGAGCTTTTGTGACCATGCGGTTTTGTTCCCAGCTGGCCTTCACATCCTGTTTCGGCCAGGGGATATTAGCGATATTAGAATTATTTATTTCAGATATTGCAAGTTTTTATTGTATCTGCCTCGCAGATACAGTAATAGAAAGATGATGCGGATTTTTGGCGCTCCGGATATTGTAAATTGTTTTGTCAGACAAAGTAGCCGTCTTCAAGAGACATTTATGCTACTTTGGGTGTTAATCACCCACTTATGTAGCGGTGAAAGAACGATATTTGTGGTTATAAAATAAAAATTTAGCGATGAAAGAAAAAGGACTGGACTTAATTACGGTCATAAATATTGACCGCGTCAAATCTAATATCGTACCTTGAAAACTGCGAACTTACACCTTATAAGTTCTGCGACAGCGCCGCTTATAGCGCTAAAGATCGTGCCAACCAGGCTTACGCCACGCTTAATTAATGAGAGAAAATAAAATGTGTAGCCATATAAATGTGACCTCTTCTCTTCGAGCAAACTGGAGATCAGATTCCTCTGGGAGCGCTACCTTGTAGACATGCGAACTAATTAGCTATTATTAGGCTAGATACGGACATATAAAATGAAATAAAACACAGGTAAAAAGCAATGGATTTATTGAGACTTACATATTTAGGTGAACCGCAGTGGGTCACTCCAAATGACAATAACGGTGACCAAGATACAACATGAAAGAATTGCAAGATCGTACGCCAAAAAATTCTGTCTCGATGGTCCTGATTCTCAAATACAAATCCTTCCAAATCTGATTTAAGAATAATTTCAAAAAGCACTTTTACCCCACTACCAAACACAGTTCTTTCGTCTTGCGCTGTAAGGACTGCCTCGCAATTGGCTCACGTGGCCCAAGGATGCGAGCCCTTCGTCCAATAATCTTTCTTGACTATTTTTGATGATTTAGGCGTTCACACGGTTCTTATCGTTTAAACTTCCTTAGAAATATTGTGCGCAGCACCTTTTTTATTGCTCACTGTCTTAGCGAAATCCAAAGCCTGGATAGCGCCGTTTATTGACTGAAGCTAGAATGCAAATTCTCTTTTTGCTGATTAAGAATTTAGACTCTTGGAAGCGGTATTTGAACTCAATTAGGGGACGTTTAATTTCTGTCAGAATCATCTTTAGAAGGAAGGAATCTTTGTATTTTAAATATATTGCATTTTGCTCATGGTACATATTACCCGTCCCATTAATTAATGACGTCCCGTCATTATGACTTGCTTGCCTTTGGGCTTTTGAAATGTTCGCAATTTATTAACTATTTCTTCTAAATAATTATTTTATATTTATGTTATGGCTTAATCAGGAGTGCTAAAAAAATTTCTATTACTTTTCTTATTTTATTCTACATCCCTATCTAAAATTCGTCTACCGGACTAAGATTATTCATGGTTCTAGGCTAGCTACTATACTAAAGATATATTTTTTTTTCTTTTCTACATCTAACACTGATTACCTTTACATTTCCAACAGGGTTGGGGCTATTTTACCTTCATATAAGATTTTTGAATTTACTTTTTACAAGGCTTTTTTTGATTTTTGCTGTCTATATGGCAAACTACTTTCTATCTGTGCTACATTAAATGAATGACATGATAATACTACACCTAATTCTACTTGAACATGTAGCAGTACATACATGAATGATTTATAACAAACTATATTGGGTTTACCATATTCACTGGTAACAGTAAAACACTTTCACTATTGGGATTTTTGAGTTATCAAAGTTATTAAGAGGTAACATATGTAAAATCACATCTATTTCATTACCTTCGAGTCTTTAGTGTACTCAATCCTCCTGTTGTAAATTATTGTCCTTCACTCTTTTCGTCTTGGCAACATTTTTCTTAAAGCACTTACGTTGTGGTTTCTTCATGGGACTGTTCAAGCACGATTGTGTTCACACGACAAGCTTTCTTTAATTGTCAATTGGGAAATGATGCTTCCAACTACAGGTGTGGGAATATGCTATCAGCGTTCATTCTCACCTGCTTTTTGACAGTTCATAGGATGCCTTATCATTAAGGGGTCGAACACTTGGCGTGCGTTTATTTTCTTCTCAGCATATCATTTTTGGGATATTTTGAGGCATGTAGAGAATGTATTCTCGTATAAAATTGTTTATTTGTGTCTCTTATGAAATTGTTAGCTCATGGCTTGCTTCTATTAACCTTTGCGGGGATTCCTAGGTTAATCACGGGGGAATTGAAGTTTGGATTTGTAACGGGTTGACATCAAACTATAGTAAACTCTTTCAACATATTGTCTTTAACTTGTGGGAGGGGTATATTGTAACTGAGTGGTTGGTCACTGGGGTTAATTTTGGTTTCCAGGTCCATTGTTCAGAAATTATCTCGTAACATTTATGGGATAACAGAGATATGAACTTTCCACACCGAGGAGATAGGATAGATTCCGAAATATGGTCGAAAGGGATTCGACGCGTAAGTCTGTGACACATAAATAGTTTTTGGGGTCATCAAATATCATCACTGTACAGTCAAATGGTTCTTGGGTCCATAATGATTATCAAAGGCGATATTTATGTATTTATATCTTGTCCTGATCGATGGGTTTCTCAGAATTTATGTGATTATATAGTTCGATAATGCGCTGGATACTGAGATTTAAATACAATGTTACCTGATACGTAATATGGTTCATGGTCGAAGAAACAATGATCGAAGGTAACTGTTGTTTTCGTAGACGAAGCTGGGATGAAAATGGCCTGGAGTGTATGGTGAGTACTCTTCGTTGGTTTAGGTATGATGAAAATAGATGCTACTAAGTTGTATCTGCACTGGGCACCTCATTGTAATAATGCTCGATATCCAATTTTGTCAATCCACTTCCTGTAATAAAAATAACGAGGCAGAATCACACGTTCTTTAAGGTAAATACTCATAGTACAAAAAAGTCACGTATTGATTGGGTACATGAATTTTACGCTATGAGACAAGGTTAAATAAATACACTAATATTAGTACACAAAACGAAATTTTTATCATGTTGGTGGAAATATATATGTAAGGTTCCCATTGGGAAATTCAATACATAGAAGTTTCTTTTAAGTTGTTAAAGCCTAACGAGGATAAAAAGATTAATTCTTTAACTTTATGCTTTCTAATATACACTACTACATACACTTTATTTTAACTTATTTCAACACTTAGCTAATTTTAAATTAGATTTAAAATATTCATTTAAACAGAGTTTATGCTACATGATTAAATTTGAGGTCTAATTTTACAACATGTTTCATGCCTGCATTGTTCACGCACGTCCGTGCTGTTTAAGAAACGCATGTTGCAGCGTCATAACCACACGGTTTTACGTAAACAACCTTACAATGAGGGAACAAAACATAGCAAGGACGAGTGGAGACCTCGATACCCACTTGTTTTCTAATGTCTTCCCTATTTCTTGGCTTAGACGTCCTCATGGGGCTCCGGGTTTAACCTTCGCATTTCAGCTGTTTCCCCGTGTTCTCCTCTTGGTTTTCGCCTTCTTAGTCTCAGGATTTTTCCGTAATTGCAAGTCAATAGGGTTCTTATGGTCAGGGAAGTCGCGAATACGAAACATACGGCCAATAGTATATTCCATCAGAAATTGGTCGATTCTTTGAGTTCATTCGTGTTTCTTTCTAGTCTTGTTACTTGTTGAAACAAGGTCTCGAAGGGTTTGGGGTCCAATTTCATAAAGATCTTCCTTGCGTCATGGCTAGCTAGCAATGAATTTTCATGCTTGAATATTATTCCATGTTTTACAATATCTTGGGCCACTGCGTGAACAACGAGGAGATTATGATGATATTCTTAAGCCTCATCTTATTTTTTGTTTCTAGAATTAATTTATCATTAATTTTACCCGTTTTTTGCAACATTCATTAGTTCACTACTTTGTTATTATTATATTTTTTTCAACAGCACTTTAATTTTTAACTTAGGTTATTTTTTTTATATAATCATTTTGTGGCATTGGCCAAAGAAAACTGATTTGTAGGCGCAAAACAGAATAAATATTTTAGGATTAGATAGGTTAGGAACGTAAAGTTAGGACTTCCGAGTTTTATTCTGGCACCTCTATGACTGGTTGAGATATAACTTTAAAGCGTAGCTAGTAATTGCTATTACAATTTAATTTTTTACATAATATTTCTCGAGTAAGACACACATGAATAAGCAAGCGTGCAGCACATAATTACACTGGTATCCTATTTTATGTGTAGGCCTAAAATAATTATAATCTGCACTTAGACAAAATATTTCATATATATGGGATTAATTTCTGGTTTTGGATAATATCCATCTTGGTTAGGACATGGGTCAATTTTCTCATAAAAAATCCGAGGGACCGCCAAAACTCAACAAATTAAACGCTACGTGAGCCTTGAGTTCCTCCCCAGGCTTCCACAAATTTGCCTTTACAATGATTAGGGATATTTCCATCTGTCAGGTTTTTTAACCGTTCTGTCTGACTGTGTCGTTACTTTCTCCTCTGTTTCTTGTGGTTTTTTCTTTTTCGGTTTTTCTAGCGAAATAAGGTCAAACTTTTTGTATTGTTTTTTCAAAAATTCTTGCCCTTTTAATTTCGTTTGTTTCCCGTGTGCGGCTGCTGAGGTCGGTCTTGATTTTCCTATTTCTTTAGCTACTATATGGTCTGATTCGCCGTCAGACTCTTCAGAACTAGTTTCCGACGAATCCGCATTAGAACCTTTAGAGGTTGCACCTCGCGTTTTTGAGGTATCACCTCCCCTTCCTTCGTAAATTTCTACTCCTCTGGAAGTAGAAGGTTTATTCTCTAAGTCCTCACCTTGAGTTTTCAACTCGGGAGATTTGAAAGATTCTTGAGAGCTTTGGGAGGAATCAATAGTTTTTGCGGGGTTCCTCCACTGTTTGAATGCCATGTCCTCAGGGGGATGGGGCATTTTTTGCACTAGGGTTTCCCTCCATGAAGTCCACTGTTTAGGCTGGACCTTGTACACAGTTATATCGTGATATTGTCCTTGCTGGTCATCCTTGGGAGTTTTATTCTCGGGCAATGTACTTTGACTCGTTTTTATGGGGAAATGTATTAAATCCATAGCTTCTCGCAGATTTGTTTTAGTTGAATCTTTGGGGGGAGTTTTCTTTTCAGTAATACCGGGGGTTTCTACAGCTCTGTTTAATTCTTCCTGCAATGACAGGGGCCTTTCTATTGGTGTTGCAGGGAAAACCATATCATCTGGAAATCTTTTGCAGGGACAAGGGGTCGAAATTCTATCGGGGAAAAATTGGGTTTTGGAGATATTGTATAATCTAAATCTCCTGTACTCGCCGATGAATAACTTTTTGGATCTTTTGGTGTTTTTATTTCAGGAAAAAATCCTGTTATTCGGGATTTTTTCTTAGGAATAACTAGATTTTTCATTGCTAAAAATTCTTCAAAGTTTTCCTCATCACTGTCATCTTCAAAATAATCTTGTTTAAAATTAAAGGGTTTTAGCTCCGCCAATCTTGATTTAGGGGGCTCATTTTCTGCGTCGGACGAATCTGTAAAGGATGGATGTGATACTCATCTCTCTGGAAATTTGACTCTTTTTATTCGGCTAACATGAGCCTTGTAAATTCTTCCACTACCAGGGTTTTCCATTTTAAAAGTATAATCGTTATCGTACTTTTTGACTATTCTGTACGGTCCAGAATATTTGTTGGAAAGTTTTTTTCCTTCCGTTTTTGCTTCGTTCTTTAGGTAGACGCAGTCTCCTACTTTGAAATCTATATTCCCCTTTACTTTGGGTTGGTTTCTTAGCTCTTCGTTTCTTTTACATTTTTCCAACTCTTGCCTAACTATTTTATAGTTTTCCTCATCCTATTTATGAATTCTTGTTTGTAATCCTCCGAGTTATTATAATACTGCCGAGATTCAATAATCTCATCATACGGGATTCTAAAATCACGACCAAAAAGTAAATAAAATGGATTATCTTTAGTTGCTTCTGAATAAGCAGTGTTGATTACGTTAGTTAAATAAGGTAAGAATTGATCCCAGTCGTTCCTATTGTCTTTTGTATAAATACTTAATACGTTCGAAAATATTTTATGCCTATTTTCTATTTTACCATAGCTTGTGGGTGGTACGGAGCTGTCACCATTTTCTCTATATTAAGAAAACTCATTAAGTCTTTTGTTACTTTTGAAACAAAATTGCTCCCGTTGTCACTCAAAATTTTATTAGGAATGCCAAATTTTAAAAAATAATTTTGCTAACGCCTTACTTGTGGCGTAGGCACCTTGGTTTTTCAATGCTTTTGCAAAAGTAAATCCTGAAAAATGGTCTATAACTGAAAGAATACAAGTATGGCCTCTGCTAGAAACAGACAAGCCTCCGCTCGTTCCGTATAAGTCAAATGAGAAAATATCGAAGGGGTACTTTGCTACCGGGACCCTTCCCATTGGAGGATTAGGATAAGCTGGGGGATTTTTCTTAATTTACATGCTTCGCATGTACTTACAAATTCTTTAAGTTTTGTCATTGCCGACGGCACGAAAAAATATTGTT
Organism: Artemia sinica; assembly: GCA_027921565.1. Taxonomy (NCBI): domain Eukaryota; kingdom Metazoa; phylum Arthropoda; class Branchiopoda; order Anostraca; family Artemiidae; genus Artemia; species Artemia sinica. The sequence continues at coordinate 42,871,502 of CM051274.1, forward strand.
TTAATTTATGGAACATTTTCATTACTCCTAAATGTCCACCTATATCTCAATGAAAATATTCAAATGCAGGCACTATTAAGTTTTGTGGTAATACAGGTATTATTGAGGTTTGGTTTCTATTTGTCTCCGCAGTCACGATTATACATAGTATTTCTTCATCAAGATCATAGTAAAAATTATCTATCTCTTTTCTAAGAGTTTTGAATTTATCCGGTAACGCATCGTCATTCACAAAAAAAATTAATAAGCACTGAACAAGTTTCGTCCTTTTTTGCTTTCTTTTTATATTTCTAACGACAAGGGACAATATTTAACCTTATTTTCCTTTACTGTGTCTTTGACTTTGTCTTTCTTACATTTATGTTTGCTCTTAGCATTGATAGCGTTAACTTCATTTTCCTCGGCCTCCGACGGAATATTTTCTGGGTATCTACTCAAAAAGTCGCAAGCTGCGTTTTTTTTTTCCCTTTAAATGTTTGAATTCGTAATCTAGGTCCTTTTTTTTATATATATATTTATATTTATATTTGGATCCTGGACTAGCTGCTACTTTCATATTATTGTTGTATTATTGTATCTTTGCCGTCGTAATTATCTTTGTATTGTAGCGTAAAATTTTTTATTGTATCTTTGTCTAGGCCTAGTTTTTCGAGCTTGTCTCCCCATGGGCCTATGTCAATTATATATATATGTATATGTTAATAATAAAATGATTGAACTTGAACAGGTCTTGGATTTTCATAATCCATCTAGCTAGAATGCCCGTGGGGTTCTTAAATGTGCACAGGTACTGCAAGCTTTTATGGTCTGATCGAAGTATAAATTTTCTACCAATTAAATAGTGTCTAAATTTGTCCAAGTGGTGGATTATAGATAATAATTCTAAGTTTGTGGCGGAATAACTATTTTCGCCCTTTGATAAGGTTCTACTCGAATAGCATATAACTTTTTCTATTTTTTTTTTTTTGATTAGAAGGTCCTTGTAAGGGATCAGGGTTTCCTATGGGGATTATTTGCGAAAGAATAGCCCCAATGCCTTTTGAACTAGCATCGGTTGTAACCACAAATTCTCCGTTTTCGAAATCGGGAAGTGATAAAATTGGTTCAGAAGTGAGCACCTTTTTGAGACGGTCTAGGAAAGTTTGAGCTTCCTGGGACCAGGTAACATTTTGGGAGTTCCCTTTAGTTAATTCTGTGAGGGGTTTCGCAATTTGGGCGTAATTGCGCACGAATTTTCTAAAGTAGCCAGTAAGACCTAAAATTCTCCTTAATTCTTTCATGGTTCTAGGGGGTTTGAGGTTTTCAACACATTTTATTTTATCACGGTCTGGGGACATTTCTCCTTGCGTCACTACTACTCCTAGAAATTTAATTTTAGGTTGAAATAAATTTACTTTCTCAGGCCGACATTTTAAATTACCCTGTCTGAACTTCTCGAAGACCTTAGCTAATGTTGCTAAGTGTTGTTCAGTGTTTTCTCCCACGCATATAACATCATCAACAAAATGAATTATATTCTTTAATCCTCTTAACAGGCGTAATAGGGGTCTACATAGCGCGCTTGAACTTGTTTTAAGTCCAAATGGTACCCTTAAGTATTCATATGAACCACATTCACATGTTGAAAATGCAGTTTTATGGACGTCCTTTTAACGAACTGTTTGCTTTGATAGATATATTGGTATCAAAATTTCGTTCTTTAGAGTTTCGGTTACTATAGAGACAAGTAGCTATTATTACTATAGAGTTCATTACCATTAACTGTTTGATTGCTTTAAAATTCAAATATCTTTGAAAAGACTACAGTATGAAAATACATCAAAAATGTAGTTTTTTTGACAAAATTGATTCTAATTAAAGACTATTTTATTCTCAATTACAAAAGTGACTAGATGTAGCTATTTCCTTTAAAATGAGCCATTATACAGCTCTCTATGATTTTCCATTCCCCAGCTAGCTGAAGAGGAGAAAAAGCGGAAAAAAAAATACAGTTTGTTGAGAATATCGTGGTTAATGTCGATTTTCTTGATTTTCAAGCCAAATATATTTTCTTTGTTGTTCAAGCCAAAGGATGATATGCTTGCTTTATAGAAGTTTTGAACAAGGCGGTTCTAATAGTGTACTTTTTGTTTTGATCTTAATCTTTTTTCAGGATTTATGGGTTACATTAGTTTTCACTATGGGGCGTGATCGTCTCTTACTAGGTTGCTAGCTACCGCTGCGACCCGAATCTCATAAAAGTTTGCAAGCTATCGCTGCAATTTTCATAATCTAATTTGTTAATGCTATAAATATGATACTGGATAATCATTTTTTTACTATAATTAATATTTACATAGTTATGAGAACCAGCTGGGCCAAGCGGTCTGAAGCGCTGGTGTTAGCCAACAGTCTCTTCGGATGCGTAGGTTGAAATCCGACTGCTGCCAGTCTTTTATACCAAAGCAAAACGAATTACTTGTTTGAGTCTTAAATAATAATCTTATTTTAGCTACTATGGCCTAGAAGTTCGTTCTATACTGTAACCACGAACTGTTTGATTGCTTCAAAAATCAAATATATCTTTGAAAAGACTGCAGTATGAAAAGACATCAAAAATGCAGTTTTTAGTGAAAATTTATTCTGTTTTAAAAATAATTTGTTTTATTTACAAAAAGTTTTCAACCCAATTAATTTCCTTTAAAATGAACCATTAAACAACTCTCTACGATGTTTCAGTGCCAAGCTATCTGTTGAAAAGAAAGAAAGAAAAAGATGCTGTTTAGGCAGAATTCTGTAGTAGCTGCCACTTTTCTTTATTTTCAAGCCAATATATTTCCCTTGCTGTTCAAGCCAAATGACAGAAAGTTTCCTATTCAAGGGTTTCTGGAATGGCGGTTCTAATGGTGTATTCTTTGTTTTGATCTTACCATTTTTTTAAGGATTATGGATTTTATTTTTCTTAACGTTGGATTTGATCGTCTCTTACTAGGTTGCTAGCTACTGCTGCAACCTGGATTTTGATCTGACGTTTTTAGGAGTTACAGACTTTTATATTTCTTAACATTGGACGTGATCATCTCTAACTAGGTTGCTAGCTACCGCTGCAACCCGGTTCTAATAGTAAAACCGCCTTGTCCAAAATTCCTATAAAGGATTTACTATGATTAACAAAAAAAACTGATTACAAACAGGAAAAAGCCTACGGCTTTTTCTTCTTTGAAATAGTCCGAGACGAACCTCAAACAATGAAGTAGCTAACTAAGTCCAATGTATGCAATGGTTTGATATTCCAATGATCGTCTTTTAGTGTATTATTTAAAAATTGGGGCCTTGAAAGCCTGAATGGTGTAGAGGATAGCGTGCTGGGTTTCTAATCCTAAGTCTGCAGATTCAAATCCTGCTAGAGGCAATTTTACACATTTATCTATTTAAAGTCTAAACGAAACTTCTATAAATTAGTACTAGATTAAATATTTTTACTGACATAAATACTTTATCTAATATCAATGAAACCAAGATAATGATGATACTTACAAAACACCCAATTACAGTATCGATCCTTTATGTAACTACCGCTGCAACCCAGATCTTACTAGGTTCCTAGCTATCGCTGCCACCTGAAAACCTCACTGTATTAAAACAGGAAAAAGCCTATGGCTTTTTCTTAATTTGGAATAGGTAGAGACGACCTGGCTGCAATCTACGATTATGACATCATTGATCAATCTTTAACCTAAAATTATAATCTTATTTTAGTTACTATGGGCTGGAAGTTCGTTCTTTTACTGTATCCTTTTTTAGGAGCTATGGGTTTTTATATTTCTTGACATTGGAAATGATCGTCTCTTACTAGGTTGCTAGCTACCACTGCAACCCGGATACCGCTGGTATACGATTTTGATTTATGTACAAACATCAAACATCTTTGAAAAGACTGCAGCATGAAAAGACAAGCAAAAATGCAGTTTTAGTGGAAAAATTTATTCTCTTTTGGAAATAATTTATTTTAGTTAGAAAAGATTTTTAACCCAATAAATTTCCTTTAAAATGAGCCATTGAACAACTCTCTACGATTTTCCATTGCCAAGCTATCTGTGGAAAAGAAAAAAGAAAAAAGAAAAAAATATGCCGTTTGTAGAGAATAACGTAGTTAAAGTCAGTTTTCTTGATTTTCAAACAATATATTTTCTTTGTTATTCAAGCCAAAGGACGGTAAGTTTCCTATATAGGGGTTTAGGACAAGGCAGTTCTAATGGTGTAGTTTTATTTTGATTTGACTCTTTTTTTAGGAGCAAGGGGCTATTATATTTCTTTACATTGGACGTGATCATCTCTTACTAGGTTACTAGCTACCGCTGCAACCCGGATTTCGGACAAGGCGGTTCTAATGGTGTACTTTTTGTCTTGATCTGACTCTTTTTCAGGAGCTATGGGTTTTTATATTTCTTAACATGGGACGTGATCGTCTCTTACTAGGTTGATAGCTACCGCTGCAACCCGGATCTGACTAGCTTCCTAGCTACCGCTGCCACCCGAAAACCTCACTGTATTAAAACAGGAAAAAGCCTATGCCTTTTTCTTAATTGGAATAATTAGAGACGACTTGGCTGCAACCTACGATTATGACATCATTGATAAATCTTTAACCTGAAATTATAATCTTATTTTAGTTACTATGATGGCTGGAAGATTGTTCTTTACTGTATCCTTTTTTAGGAGCTATGGGTTTTTATATTTCTTAACATTGGAAATGATCGTCTCTTACTAGGTTGCTAGCTACCGCTGCAACCCGGATACCGCTGGTATACGATTATGATTTATGTACAAAAATCAAACATCTTTGAAAAGACTGCAGCATGAAAACCCATCAAAAATGCATTTTAGTTGAAAAATTTATTCTCTTTTAGAAATAATTTATTTTAGTTACAAAAGATTTTTAACCCAATAAATTTCTTTGAAATGAGCATTGAACAACTCTCTACGATGTTCCATTGCCAGCTATCTGTGGAAAAGAAAAAAAAAAAAAAGAAAAAAATATGCCGTTTGTGGAGAATAACGTGGTTAAAGTAAATTTTTCTTGATTTTTCAACAATATATTTTCTTTGTTATTCAAGCCAAAGGACGGTAAGTTTTCCTATATAGGGGTTTCGGACGAGGCCGTTCTAATGGTGTAGTTTTTATTTTGATCTGATTCTTTTTTAGGAGCTAGGGGTTATTATATTTCTTAACATTGGACGTGATCGTCTCTTACTAGGCTAATAGCTACCGCTGCCACCCGAAAACCTCACTGTATTACAAACAGAAAAAGCCTATGGCTTTTTCTTAATTGGAATAGTTAGAGATGACCTGGCTACAACCTACGATTATGACATCATTGATCAATCTTTAACCTGAAATTACATTTTTATTTTAGTTAATATGGTCTGGAAGTTCGTTCTTTACTGTACAGCGTAATGATTTTGTTGACGTCATAGAGCAATGATATTATTTCATGACGTCTTCAGAAACAACAATATAATTTCATGTTTTTCTATTCACGTCATAGCTCTAATATAAAACTATGATGACATTCATTATTTATCTAGTAGGGTTTCAGACAAGGTAATTCTAATGATGTACTTTTGTTTTGATCTGACTCTATTTTTAGGAGTTTTGTTATATTTCTTAGCATTGGACTGATCATCTCTTACTAGGTTGCTAGCTACTGCTGCAACCCAAATTCACATATATATTTATTTATGAGAGGCAGCCTGGCCGAGTGGTCCAAGGCACTGGTGTTAGCCACCAGTCTCTTCGGAGGCGTGGGTTCAAATCTTACCGCTGGTATACGATTATGTTTGAAAGACTGGAGTGTGAAAAGACATCGAAAATGCAGTTTTTTGGTGGAAAAATTTATTCTCTTTTAGAAATAATTTATTTTAGTTACAAAAGGTTTTTAACCCAATTAATTTACTTTAAAATGAGCTATTGAACAACCCTCTACGATGTTCCAGTGCCAAGCTATCTGTGGAAAAGAAAAAAAAAAAGAAAAAAGAAAAAAATATCCCGTTTGGGGAGAATAACGTGGTTAAAGTCAATTTTCTTGATTTTCAAGCCAATATATTTCCCTTGCTGTTCAAGCCAAGGGACAGAAAGTTTCCTATACAGGGGTTTCGGACAAGGCGGTTCTAATGGTGTACTTTTTGTTTTGATCTGACTCCTTTGTTAGGAACTATGGGTTTTTATATTTCTTAACATTGGACGTGATCGTCTCTTACTAGGTTGCTAGCTACCGCTGCAACCCGGACTCTTACTAGGTTGCTAGCTACCGCCGCAACCCGGATACTGCTGGTATACGATTATGATTTATGTAAAAAAATCAAATATCTTTGAAAAGACTGCAGCATGAAAAGCGATCAAAATGCAGTTTTTAGTGGAAAAATATATTCTCTTTTAGAAATAATTTATTTAGTTACAAAAATATTTTTAACCCAATTAATTTCCTTTAAAATGAGCTTTTGAACAACTCTCTACGATTTTCAAGTTCCAAACCATCTGTGGAAAGAAAAAAGAAAAAATATGCTGTTTGTGGAGAATAACGTGGTTAAAGTCAATTTTCTTGATTTTCAACAATATATTTTCTTTGTTATTCAAGCCAAAGGACGGTAAGCTTCCTATATAAGTGTTTCGGACAAGGCGGTTCTAATGGTATAGTTTTTATTTTGATCTGACTCTTTTTTTAGGAGTTAGGGGTTTTTATATTTCTTAACATTGGACGTGATCGTCTCTTACTAGGTTGCTAGCTACCGCTGCAGCCCGGAAATGTCGTTCTTTAATAACTATATTGCAATACTAGGCTGCTAGCTACTGCTACAAACCCGGATATGGGATGTGATCGTCTCTTGCTAGGTTGCTAACTACCGCTGCAACCCAGTTTCAAGCCTACACTATAGTTAACTTACCTGTACAAGTTAGTATAGGCAAAAGTTCGTTCTTTATTGTACAACCCGGAAAAGAGGGTAAAAAATGTACCATTTCGTGCGTTCATTCACGCTCATTCTAGTTACCAAAAGTTTGAAACTATATACATTAGCCATTAAATTATTATTGATTAAAGTAAATTAATAAAGTGATAGAAGGAGTATTGTCAATAATACCCTGCGATGACGAAGTGGATAAGGCTGCACTTGTTTACTTGTTTGAGTCTTAAATTATAATATTATTTTAGTTTACTATGACTGCACTTTATTGCTGCTACTGTGATGGCTCCTACTATGGCTGCAAGTGGATAAGGCTCCATTTGTTTGCTTGTTTGAGTCTTAAATAATCTTATTTTAGTTACTATTGTCTGGAAGTTTTTTCTTTACTGTAATTTGTTCCTTATTGTAAATAATTACAAACAGGAAAAAAACCTAAGGATTTTTCTTCTTTGAAATAGAAAGAGACGGACTTCAAACAATCAAGTAGATAACTAAACCGAATGTATAAAATTATTTGCTATTCCAATGTTCGTTTTTTAATGTAACCCTTTGTAACTATGACTCTATTATAAAAGTATAACAATAACTTTGAAATGTTGGAATTTTACTCTGAAAAAGGCTGGTTCAATTCTAACCGCGGGAAGTTTTTTACACATTTATCAATTTAAAGTCAAAACAAAACTTCTATTAATGACTATTACATGATATCCTCTTCGCTAACTCCATTTACGATGAACTATATCGATCCTTTATGTGAATTTTCCCGATCTCATTTTTCTGTTTTTATCTTTAGATATTCTAATTTGTGTAAATTGAAGAAGTGCAAAGAATAGCGAAAATCCAAATGGTAGGTATTATTCATGATACATCGTACCATTCGTTTCTATTGTCAAGGCTTGTTAGCTCAGTTGGGTAGAGGAGTATTTTAAACCGTGAGGGGCGTGGTTTCTGATCCAGCAGAAGCTAATTATTTCAGGATGGCGAATAAAGAACAAGTCCAAAACCGTGTCATTGTAAATAAATTTAAAGATAAGTTTAAGATAATTTCAAAACCTTATTATACGTCAGCAATTTCCTATAAAAGTTACACACTTCCGGTTTTATATTGAACACTTTCGATACTTTACGTAAAACAGGTAAAAGCCTACGGCTTTTTTTCTTTGAAATAGTAATTGTCAAACCTCAAATGATCAATTAGCTAACTAAGTCAAATGTTTGCAATGGTTTTTATTCCAATGATTGTCTTTTAATGTAAATATTTTATTTTTTACCGTGGGGTGTGATCGTCTCTTACTAGGTTGCTAGATACCGCCGCAACCCGGATAGGTTGCAAGCTACTATTGCAACCTGGATTCCAGTTACTATGGGCTATAGCTCGTTCTTTAATGTATGCAACCAGGATTGACAACCCAGATTATGTAAGCCTTGATTACAAACAGAAAAAAGCCTACGGCTTTTTCTTCTTTGGGGTAGTAAGAGATGACTGTCAAAGAATCAAGCAGCTATCTTGACTTGACTTGACTTTATTTAGCAAAAACATATAAATAAATTTTTTACAAAGGAGAAGAGAGGAATATCGTAATGTCTCCTTTATCAAACAATAGGGGGAAAAAAAATGCACTTCCCGCTAACATAGCTTCAGAAAGAAAAGATAAATTTGATAAGAACATAACAATATTTAAAATAAATTTAAAGAAGAAATGAGAAAAAAAAAGATACATAACTTAACTATCGACTCACGGAGATAGGGATGGGATTTACTTAACAATTTATAAATAAATCAATAATACAATCAATCCCCGCTACTGTAGGCTGAAAGGACCATCTTTTTCAATTTCTTTTTATATATGTATAGTGATGGTGATTCACTTACTAATTCAAATAACTTATATTTATTCGCAATATGAGGAAGTTGATATCTTAAACTTAGTCTGGATCTCTCAATTTTAACAAACGGGAAAAGAAAACTTAATCTTAGCTCTTGATAAATGGCTATGTTTATTGTCAACCAAAAGTTTCATACTATTGAAAAAATGATCTTTATGTTGGATTTTCAAAAACCATATGCCCAAATTAAGGTGCAAAATTTGTTGTAAATCCAAAATATCAAGAAATAGAAAAGATGTTTTAATTTCAGATAATTCCTCTGTCTTCCTAGGGTGTTCTAAAAAATGGTCCAGAATTCTTATTGATTTATTTTGAACAATTTGGAGTCCTCGTAAATGTGAAGGGAAAGTCAGCATCCAAACGCTCGGACAATACTGGAAATAACAATCAATTAATGAAAAATATAAAGTTCTAATGATTTGGTATGGAAACAGAAACTTTAATCTATGCAAACAACCGAGATTCCTGGACACTGTTGCTTTAAGTTTACTAATATGCGTCTTAAACGACAGAGTTGAATCAATATACTCGTAAATACCTAAATATCTAAATATACCCACTCTTTTTATGGAGGAAGCTCCAATATTAATAATTTGATATGACACACGCTTCACTGACCTCGAACTTCTCCCAAAAACCATAAATTCTGACTTCTCTAAATTAGGTATTAATCGGTTATCATGAAACCAAGAATTTACATTCAAAGCAACAGTCTCCAAGGACAATCGTAGGTCCTCCTCGTTGCCCACCCTCAAACAAATTGCTGTATCATCCGCAAACAATATTGGTAACTCATCACCTGAAGGCATGCAATTTGGAAGATCATTTACATAAATCAAAAAAAGTATCGGCCCCAATACAGATCCCTGCGGTACCCCTATATTTTCTAACGGGAAAATATGAGATGATTCTTCACAATCTTGGACTTTAAAACTTCTTTCAGATAAATACGATCTCATTAAATCCAGAGCTATTCCACGGATTCCTATATTTTCCAGCTTATCAAAAAGAATTGCATGATCTAATGTATCAAAATCTTTTTTTATGTCAAAAAATATAGTTGCCGCCAAATAACTATCATCCATAGCCTCTGATAAGAGATGATGTAAAGCAGCTACTGCTTGCTCTGTTGCTCTACCACTCAAAAAAACCAAATTGATTAGGAGAAAAAAAACTTATTCTTTTCCAGAAATGAAATAAATCTACTTTTTATTATCTTTTCAAAAACTTTAGAAACAGGTGATAAAATAGTAATTGGCCTATAATTGTTTGGGTTATCTTTATCACCTTTTTTTAAACAAAGGTAAAATTTTAGCTACTTTAAGACAAACTGGGAAAATCCATTTTTTATACAAGAATTAAAAATATATAAAAGCGGCTGAAAAAGTACACCAGCTAATTCTTTAAACAGAGAAGTCGATATACCATCACATCCTGCCGAAAATCCATTTTTCAAACTAGTAACGGCTTTTTGGTATTCCGAGAACCGGATAGGGCACATAAATATAGTCTTATCTACTTTATTTGGTAAATATGTTCTATGATTATGTGTTCCAGCAGAAACTTGATCCACCGGACCATGTCCAACTTTTCTAAAATGGTCAGCAAATACTTCCGCCATCCCTCTCTCATCAGTTATCTTGACTCCTTCATGACTTGTAATGTGAGATGGAATATTTCTTTTTAACATTATTCATTTTTTTCATTTATTAATTTCCATGTTTCCCGAGGTGAATCACATTTGCGAAATTCATTTTGATAATATTTTGCTTCCGCTTCTCTGAGAACAAGATTTAACCGATTTTTATATTTTTTAAACTTTTCAATATTAATTTCATTTGGGTACTGCATCTTCACCTTATACAATCTATTTTTTTTTCTTTTATACTCTTTAACAGGCTTTCAGTAACCCATGGTTTACGAGGCAAATCCTTACTCTTTCTTAATACCATAGGACATGCTTGGTCAAATATTTGGTTAAATTTACTATAAAATAAAGCAATTGACTGATTCGGGTCTTCAACATTTAGGACATCATTCCAATCTGTATCTCCTATTTTTACTTTTATCTCATCTATCTTTTTTTGGTTAATTATTCTTTTATAACTTTTATTTGGTCTGTTTTCACGTTCCACTCCTGATCCAGAGAAGTTAGAAACAACAACACAAGGATCAGATGTATCATTCAAAATAATATGGGTATCAAGGCACTTTTCACATGTAAAAATTTTATTAATAAGAGTTGCATGGTTATCACAGATTCTTGATGGTAGTAAACAAGTAGGTGACAAACCATGTAAAAATGAAATATTCAAAAATTCTAATCCCTTATTCGATATCGAAACATTATGTCGCATTAAATCAATATTAAAATCCCCCATTACATAAAATGGATGGTGTTGCTGGGTGAGGGCATCTAACAACGACTCATATTGACTTAAAAACTCTTGAATACTACACGATGGTGGCCGATACACTACAATTACCAAAAAAGTATTTCTTCCATCATTCACTTCTACTACACAACTCTCAAATAGCATCTCAACATTCAAAACCATAAATTCATTACGTAAAGAAGATACAAAACATCTCGTATAAAAATACCAACTCCTCCTCTCTTATTCTGTTTTTCGACTAGCATGAAAAAGCTTATAATTTTCATAATGTTGGAATGTATTATTTTTACCAAGAAATGTTTCACAAATTCCTAACACATCTGTTGATGACCCTTTAAGAAAATCATGCAAAAAAATTTAAGCTGCTATTTAATCCTCTACAATTCCAAAATGACAGTCGTTCAAATTGATTATTTAAAGGTGGAATATCTTGAACAAATAAATATTTTATTTTTAGGTGCATTATAATAATCTGGCAAATCTTGATCTTGTGACGAAAACCTATGAAAAAACTTATTAATATCAAGAGGATTTTTTTCAAGTTCCTCCAGCCTACCAGCAGGAATTTCTACAAAACTTCTCATCCATAATCCAAACTCAACAAAAATTTCGCATCCCATCTCCGTGAGCCGATTTAAAATAAAATAAAAAAAAAGAAAAAAAAAAAATAAAAGGCAACAAAAATTTCGAAAATAAAAAATAAGAACAAAAAAGTAATACATAAACAATATTTGACATCATACTCACTCTAACCATTATCCTTATCATCACCCGAGGCGAGCGCAATTTAATCACGGATACCTGAGCTAAATCAGAACTAACTACAATCATAAATCCACTCAAACATACTAAAAACCACTTTAATCCACTTCCGATACATTTTTTATGCATTTGACTTATACGACATTATACCATTTAAGCTTCACTTTTTGCTCATTCTCAATCAAGCATAATACAGTGGGACGACTGGGGGGATCCAAGCACTTACTCCCTTTTCTCTCAATTCTTTCTGTTTGATTTTCAGGGTGTTACGAATGTCACGAACACCTTTTGTCACATCATCTGTTATATAGACATAGAGAGATTCACTTCCGGCTACTCTTCTGAACGGGTTTTCACGCAATTTCTTGTTTCCCTGAAGGATACAGAATTTGTCCTTATCATCCTGGAGCTGGATTTTGATAATTCGATCCGTAAACTCAAGTAGTTCAAATTGGGTATTAATCCCAAGATGTTGGGAAAGTAAGGCGTTAACATGCTCCTTAGCTTTTGACTTAGATTCACCTTTAATGTTCCATAGAATAATATTCCTTCTTCTATCCATGTTTTCTACCACAAGGACTCTCGTAGCTAACTCACAAAAACCGGGTTCCTTTGCAATTTGTTTACGTAGTGCCAATATTTCCTGCTTAATACTGGATATAACTCATTTTCGTGGGTCACTTTTGCTAATTCCAAATCTTCAACACGAGACGTTAGGGACGCTAAACCAGATTTAATGTCACTGATTTCCCTTTTTATTTCCGAAATATCATTCTTAGTTTCTTCGACGATTGCAAGGATTTTATCCAACTTTGAAACATTATCAGTCGATTCCGTGGACCCTCTAGACTCGTCCAAATCGCTTTGTCTTGATCGCTTTCAACTTTTCTTAACCATATTGGTATCCAATAATGTTTACAATTTTCAAATAGCTCGATAAAACGAACGCCCAAGATAATTCACTTGGCACTTCACTTGTCAACTTATCAAATAATTTTTTGTATTGTTCTCTATCCAATAATGTTTATAATTTTCAAATAGATCGATAAACGAACGCCCAAGATATTCACAGCAAATTTTACACAGCGCTCGCACAGGGATGTTACTACTCCGGCTGCATTGAATGAACTGGGATAGTTGCAATGGTTTGTTTTTCTAATGATCACCTTTTAATATAGCTTTACCACGAGCTGTTTGATTGCATCAAAAATCAAATATCTTTGAAAGGACTGCAGTATGAAAAGATGTCAAAAATGCGGTTTTTTAGCGGAAATATTCATTCTGTTTTGAAAATATTTTATTTGAGTTATAAAAGGTTTTTAACCCAATAGTTTCCTTTAAAATGAGCCATTGAAAAACTCTTTACAATGTTCCAGTGCCAAGCTATCTGTGGAAAAAAAAAGATGCTGTTTAGGCATATTGCTGTAGTAGCTGCCACTTTTCTTGATTTTCAAGCCAATATATTTTCCTTGCTTTTCAAGCCAAGGGAGAAAGTTTTCTATAAAGAGTTTTCGGAAAAGGCTGTTCTAACTCTGTTTTTAGAAGTTATGGGTTTTTATATTTTTAACATTGAACATTGGACATGATCGTCTCTTGCTAGGTTGCTATATAGCGCTGTAACCCAGATTATTCTAGCCATGGGACGGTAAGTTTGCTATATATAGGTTTTGGACAAGGCGGTTCTAAAAGTGTACTTCTTGTTTTGATCTGAATCTTTTTTCAGGATTTATGGTTACTTTAGTTTTTACTATGGGTTGTGATCGTCTATTACTACGGCTAGCTGCCACTACAACTCGGATTACCACAAACTGTTTGCTATTGCTATGGACTAAAGTTCGCTCTTTAATATAAAAATCTTTCAAAAACTAGGTCCTTGAAAGCCTGCATGGAGCAGCGGGTATCTTGTTGGAATTCTAATCCGAAAACTGCAGGCCCAATTCCTGCCAGAGGCAAATTTACACATTTATCTATTTAAAGTCTAAATAAAACTTATGTTAATTAGTACTACATTTGATCCTCTTGACTGACATCGATCCTTTATGTAAGTTCAAGCCAAGGGACAAAAAGTTTCCTATATAGGGGTTTCAGACAAGGCGGTTCTAATCGTGTACTTTTTATTCTGATCTGATTCTATTTTTAGAAGTTATTGGTTATTGTATTTCTTAACATTCGACGTGATCGTCTCTTACTAGGTTGCTAGCTACCGCTGCAACCCGGATTTCAAAACATTGTAAACAGTAACCTTTGGTTACTGTAAGCATCATCTATATAGTGGTTTCTTATAGCACTTAAGTTACTATGGACTGAAGATCGTTCTTTAATGTAAATCCAAAATTAGCATACGAATTTTCTAAGAAGTACGCCTCTATATATTCACTGAGTTACATAGAATTTTCCATTGCATCTATAAACTGATCCAATGTTGCCAGTTCATATTTTGGAACCTTTTCATTAAACTGACAACATTTCTTTTGGATATTACTATGAAGTTTTGCCAGAGCATTTCTAGCCAACTGTTCAACAGCATTCGCTCATTCAAAGTGAATTTTAATCTGTTATTTTGAATACTTTTCATAATCCTGGTAAAACATTCGTAAAATGTTTCTCAATTTATGAAGATCAGCATACATTTTTGCCATCTTCTTGGAGTTCTGAATGTAATTTTTAACTTTGTCTTTATGCGTTCTTTGGTAAAGCCTCGCAGAGGTTTTAGCTTTTTCATTATAGTTTTTGTCACCCCATTATCTACCAATTATTCTGGTAGCAATTGTTTTCTTATGTTTGTTTCGGTAATTTTTATTATTATCATACCGTTCCTTGCTCTTTTGTTTGGCTGTCTCAATTTTCCCTTCTCGATACCCTTGATCCACTACATACCTCTGTTTTGCTCTGTCATATTTCATTTTCTTAAATCCTGCCATAATAAGACATCCTAGCAGCAATCCTTACGCGCGCTCGAGCTTTATTGCTTTCGGCGGCATTTTTATCTCTTTAAAATAAAGTGTTTCTTATATTTTTTTTTATAAGAAACATTACTTTACTACACAAAAGATATATTCTTATATTTTTTGTGTAGTAAAGTTTTTTATTAGGAGAAATTTGGATGGCTCTATTTTGATATTTTTTTGGTTATTCTTTCTTTTTCTCCTTTCAAGTGATACCATACTTTTCAATGTTTAAAATTATTAAGTACACTATACCACGTGTCGAATAGCTAAAACCTAGCATAAAACAAATTGAATTTTAAAATTCTCCGCTATTTCTCTTGTTTGAATTATAAAATTAGTATAATTGGTTAGACACCATAAATATTTTTGCAGTTTACATAATAACTTTAGCGATTCTGAACTGAAAACCAAAATAATTGGAATTATAAGACAACAATACGGAGATATGTATTTTACGGGTTACAAACCAACAAAAGTTTGGTTCCAGGATACAATAATAACTTTGAACTGAGATGAAAAAAAATTGCTCCAGGAGACAAAAAGCAAAACTAATTTAAAAATTTTCATGTATTTTTGAATTTTAAATTAAGAAATTACTATTATTGGTTCGACATCATAGATATTTTTGCAGTTTACATAATAACTTTAGAGGTTCTGAAATAAAAACTAAAAAAAAAAATTGAATATTTCTCATTGGAAATATAGGACAACAATATAGAGATACGTACTTTACGGGTTAAGCCAAAAAAGTTTGAACTAAGATGAGATAAAATAAATGGCGTAAAAAATGGCGTAGAGAGTCAATTGAAGCAAAAGGAAAACCAAACTAATCTTAAAATTTTCAGTTTTTTTCAAATTTGAATTAGAAAATCGAAATAATTTTTCAGACACCATAATATTTTTTGAACTTTTTAGCTAAATAAAATTATTCTATTTAAAATTTTCAGGAATTATTCTAGTTTCAGTTGAAAAAAAATATTTTTTTTTCAAGGAATCGAGCAGCTAACTAAGTCCAATATATGGAATCGTATGTTCTTCGAATGATCTCTTTTAATTAGGTTCCTAGATACCGCTGCAACCTGTAACTATTGAAAAAAAATATTTTATCTTTAATTAAAGAAGGAACTAGACTTAGCAAGTTTTACTATTGAGACAAGTCGCTCTTACTATAAAACATACACTTCGTTATCACGAACTGTTTGCTTTGATGTATCTGTTGGTATCAAAATTTCGTTCTTTAGAGTTTAAGTTACTATTGAGACAAGTAGCTTTTATTACTATAGAGTTTGTTACCATGAACTGTTTGATAGCATCAAAATTCAAATATCTTTGAAAAGACTGCGGCAAACAAAAATACAGCAAAAATGCAGTTTTTTGACAAAATTGATTCTACTTTAAAAAAATATTTTATTTTTAATTACAAAATTGACTAGATATAGGAATTTTCTTTAAAATGAGCTATTATACAGCTCTCTATGATTTTCCAGTGCCCAGCTAGCTGAGGAGGACTAAAAAGTGGAAAGAAAAAAAGATGTTGTTTGTGGAGAATATCGTGGTTAAAGTCAATTTTTTTGAGTTTCAAACCAATATATTTTCTTTGTTATTCAAGTCAAAAAGATGGTAACTTTTCTATATAGAAGTTTTGGACAAGACGGTTTTAATAGTGTACTTTTTGTTTTGATCTGAATCTTTTTTCAGGAGTTACGGGTTACTTTAGTTTTTACTATGGGGTGTGATCGTCTCTTACTACCTTGCTAGCTACCACTGCAACCTAGATAGATACAAAAATCCTTACTGTATTACAAACAGCAAAGAGCCAATGGCTTTTTCTTAAGCGGAATAATAAGAGACGACCTGCCTACAACCTACGATTATGACATCATTGATCAATCTTTAATATTAATTAGAATTTTATTTTAGTTACTATGGGCTCGAATTTTGTTCTTTACTCTAACAAAAATCAAATATCTTTGAAAAGACTGCAATATGAAAAGACATCAAAAATTTAGATTTTAGTAGAAAAATTTATTCTCCTTTAGGAATAATTTATTTTAGTTACAAAAAAATTTTTAACCCAATTAATTTCCTTTAAAATGAGCCATTGAAAATTTCTCTACGATGTTCCAGTGTCAAGCTATCTGTGGAAAAGAAAGAAAATAATATGCCGTTTAGGCAGGATTTTGTAGTATCTGCCACTTTTCTTGATATTTAAGCCAATATATTTCCCTTGCTGTTCAAGCCAAAGGACAGAAAGTTTCCTATACAGGGGTTTAGGACAAAACCGGTTCTAATGGTGCACTTTTTTTTTTGATCTGACTCTTTTTTTTAGGAGTTATGGGTTTTTATCGTCTCTTACTAGGTTGCTAGCTACCACTGCAACCCGGATTACTGTATTACATACAGGAAAAAGCCTATGACTTTTTCTTAATTGGAATAGTAAGAGACGACCTGACTACATTCAAAGATTATGATATCATTGATCAATCTTTGACATGAAATTATAATCTTATTTTAGTTATTATGGGCTAGAAATTTGTTCTTTACTGTAATACGATTATGACGACATTAAACAATCTTTAACATAAAATATGCAGTGTTTCGTAAAAAAATTGATTCTATTTTAAATATGTCTTTTTTTTAATTACAAAAGGTTTTTAACCCTATTAATTTCCTTTAAAATGATTCATTGACCAACACGCTACGATGTTCCAGGGCCAAGCTGTCTGTGGAAGAAAAAAGAAAAAAGATACCGTTTAGGCAGAAAACTGTAGTATCTGCTACTTTTCTTAATTTCAAAGCCAGTATATTTCACTTGCTGCTCAAGCCAAGGGACAGAAAATTTCCTATGTAGGGGTTTTGGACAAGGCGGTTTCTTATAGTGTAAATGATAATGGTATACTTTTGTTTAGATATGACTCTTTTTATAGGAGTTATTGATTTTTATATTTATTAACATTGGACATGATCATCTCTTACTAGGTTGCTAGCTACCGCTGCAACCCAGATCAGCCATCTCTATAGCCAAAATACCAATGTAAATTAAATAAAACTTATTTATAATTAAACTTTATATAATTTCAATGAGCTATATTGATCCTTTATATAATGCCGCTGCAACCCAGATTTTCAATGATTTGTTATTCCAATAACCGTCTTTTTAATCTAACTCTATGTAAACTTTACTAACCTACACTAAAGTTAAGTGGCCTACAAAATTTAGTATATGCAAGAGGTCGTTCTTTATTGTAAATATGTTGAACATCAATGTTTGCTTGATTAGCAATTAGTAACGCAGGAGAATAGTCATTTATATAACGCAGGACATATCTTCGACGCAGATGATATATTCTTTTTCTTGGCTTTTTACGGTCTGTACCATGAGCCAAGCAGTCAAGGATGTCATATAATTCTGTTCGTTCCTTTGTAGGACGAGGAAAGCCAAACTTACAATACGTAACCCATCTTCCTCTTTTTCTCTTATATTTTCTTTGACAGTATCTATTACAGAGGTGCACTTGATGGTCTTTGACCAGTTTGTGAAGAGTTGGACTTGTCAATCTATTTGGTATTTTACAAGATATAATACTATCAATATACTGAATAACTTCAGATGCTGTTTATTTCCCATTAATAGGAGCATCTTCAATCCACAACACACAGTGTACATGAGGTGCACCTCGTTTCTGATACTCGATACGCCAGAAATTATCCTTAATTTTACAAAACAAAGGATTTGTCTTTGAACAAATTAGCTCATTAAATATAGGTGTCCATTTTTTGTCAAATTGCATGGAAACTGCAGCTGGATCTAGACACGGCAACTCTGCTGGGGTCATTTTTTTGCCACACCAGATACGTTTTTATGGACAGTCCGTAAATACTCAATAAGTTCAGGTGAGTACCACTAAGAACATGAAAGAGTCAGAAACAGAGTCGGTGAACCCAGTTGCTCAATCATTAACTTTACTTTATAGGAAAGAGATTGAAAATACTGCTGAGATCCTCTGATTTTTGACTGAACAGAAAACAAAGTCGCTTCCATCTCTCCATCATGGGAATGAAGCCTGTCTATAAATTGACGAGCATTTTGATTTGGTTTCACAGTTCGCAACATATGACCGACGCTATTACACATGTAAGATAATTCTTGCAATTGGAAGCGGTGAAAAAGAAACTGTTTGTCAAGACGAAACTTAGTATGTCTGCTACGAAGCCTTGATTTAAAATACTCTGCATTCCGAATCCGAGAAGGTCTTGCCTAGTCACGTATGTCATATTTGTCTTTTTGGAAAAAGATTTGGAAACACTTTAGATCAGGTTCTTCCTGAAATAAGTCTTCGCTTTCACCTTTTAGTTTCTTGATTTGAAATAGGTCAGTACCAAGATCTTTCACTTGCTTAACATCTTCTATAAAATCTTTTGGAACAACTGAATTAAGCGGCTGGACAGAAAAATGTTCAACCAATACAGATTTTGCACTCTCTGTCAGTTTCTGAAGGACTGCAGCTTCCAGTATTTCAGGTAAATTATCAACATCAATCGCTTTTTCAGAAAGATGCGTTTCAAGTATTTTATTGAAATCTTCTAAGGTGTATGCACGTATTGTTTTATAGAGACTGTTGTTCTCTCTTAACCACAACAGTGCTTCATGGACTTTTCTCAAATCTTTCAGTGCGGTCCAAACGTTCTTGTTATAAGTAGGCTGACCATTGACAATTACTACAAAACTCTCAATGTTAAGAAGTTTTTTTCAGGCTGAATATCTGCATTTGCTTGCTGCCCATTTCTCGATTTTTACCGTTGGTGAGTTGGTTGTTGAAACAATAGGTCTTAGAGAGATACCTGTTTTATGTATTTTTGGCAAACTGTTTTATGTATTTATGTATTTATGTATTTTTGGGATCAGTTAGCCCTAGAATATATGGTTTGCCAAAAATATATAAAACAGGTATCCCTTTAAGACCTATTGTTTCAAGAACCAATTCACCAACGGTAAAAATCGAGAAATGGGCAGTAATGACACTTAAACCATTATTATATCTCCAAAATTCCTATATAAAAAACTTGGAATTTTTAAAAGATAAACTTATAAGTGTAGAAATATCAGAAGAATCTAGATTGTTCAGTTTTGATATAAAATCCATGTATACGTATATTCCTTTCGATAAATCGTTTAGTATTTTATCCAAAAAACTTGAGGAACGTAAAAATGAGATAGAAGAATTATCTTCGGGAATTGAACTGGAAACTATATTAAATTTAGTCAGAATAACTAGTAGGTATACTAATTACTTCACGTTTAGAGATAATTTTTACCATCAAATTAGGGGATTGGCAATAGGAGGGCCTTTAAGTCCGTTGTTAGCAAATATTTATGTAGAGTATGTAGAAACTTTATCTATAGAAACATATTTTTTAAAACCTAAATTTTGGGGCAGATATATGGATGATATTTTAGTTATTTGGAATTACGGGGAATCACAAATTGAAGGTTTTTTGGAACATTTAAATAATCTGGGAGGAGAATTAATTTTTACAATTGAAAAGGAAACAGAGAATAAGTTACTGTTTCTAGATATTTTGATCCATAGAAATAATAACGAACTAGCGTTTTCAATTTACCGTAACCGACTAATAACAACCGTTATTTGTCTTTCACATCAAATCATCCGATCCAGGTAAAAAGGGGTGTGATTATTTCTTTAGTTGATAGGGTATTAAAATTAGCATCACCAGAATACATAAGCAATGAACTAATTTTTATTAAGGATATTCTAATAGGTAATGGCTATCCGGAAAATATGATCTCAAATAATTGAAAAAAGGAAAAAAAAAGTTGACGGAACCAAAAAGATTAGAAGAAGATGGGTCAAATCAAGAAACAGATTACATAACTTTGCCTTTTATCCCAATATTATCACAAAAATTAAGAAGAGAATTAAAAAAACATAATATAAATACAGCATTTAAATCAGGACAAAATATAAGCTCGTTGTTAAATAAAGGGAAAGACAAGGTACCGAGAAATTTGCAAAAGGGAGTATACAAAATTCCATGCTCTTGTGGTAAATTTTATGTGGGAAGAACACAACAGATTTTAGAAAATAGGCTACAGCAACACAAGAATGCAATATATTGCGCTCTAAAACAAAACAAAACACCAGAAACGTTTGAGTCAGCTGTTGCAGAAACATCTTTATAATTTTGCTCATCACAGTATTTTATTTGATCAAACAAAAATAGTAGATACGTCTGTAGGACTTTTACAAAGCTTCAGGGAAATTATAGAAATACAAAAGATAATATATGGGGGTATTAGTATCAATAGAGATGAAGGGGATTTTAGGATCAATTCGATTTATAATAGTTTAATTAAAAAGCAGGTAAAATTTTCAACCAGTACTATTTTTGATACTAGTTCGGATACGAATAATGACCTTGCGGACAAAGGTCAGACTGAGTCCTGACTCAGTCTTTGACTCAGTCATTATCAAAAATAATCCTGGGAAAGGTAAACTAACTGCAGCTAAGCTTGCAAGCTTAGCTGCAAATCTGTTCAATTTATAATTCAAACATTGGGTGATGAACCTGTGAGATCTATTTAGGGGTTATGGGCCGGGGTTAGCTGACCTTTTTTGTTTTAGTTTAAGTATAAATATATTTTCATTTTTTTGATAGATTTCCATTTATATTCTGTGAGAAGGCGTGTTCCAATCAATATAAGCATTCGATTTTTTTTTATACGCCAGTGAATGGAATTGTTTATTTATATGTGAGTTTTCTTTTCCTATTTATTTATATTTTTTTCTTTTGTTTGTTTAGTATTTTTTTATGTTGATGTAAGAATTTTTTTGTTTTTTGTGGGTTTTTTTTTCCGTTGAGAAAGGCTCCCGGATGTGGGACCGAAATATTCGGAGTAGTTTTTTTGATTAATTAAGTGTTTTGTATTCACTGCTTTATAGAAATTAAAACCCGTTTCTCTTGTTTAATTTTTTGTAAATGGAAAAGCAGTGTGGTCTAAGAAATTATTTAATAACCCTAACAGGTTCGTGTTCACCATAATTGAAAAATATTGCTTTTCCTTCACTGTTGATAGGTATGCTTGTATATATATTTTTTATTACAGCTACATAAACTGCAATTGCTCCTTCCAAAATTAAAATACGAATTTTCTAAGAAGTACGCATTCTTATATTCACTGTGTTGTCTAGAATTTTCCATTGCATCTATAAACTGTTTCGCAGTTGCCAATCCATACCTTGGAACCTTTTCATTAAACTGACAACATTTCTGTCGGATATTACTATGAAGTTTTACCAGAGCATTTCTAGCCGACTTTTCAACAGCATCCGCTCTTTCAAAGAGAGTTTTAATCTGTAATTTTGAATACTTCTCGTGATCCTGGTGAAACATACGTAAAATATTTCTTGATTTACGAAGATCAGCCTGCATTTTTACCATTTTCTTCTATTTCTGAATGTAATTTTTCACTCTGTCCTTATGCGGTCTTTGGTACAACCTCGTAGAGGTTTTAATTTTTTCATTATACTTTTGTCTCCCCAGTATCTACCCATTATTCTGATAGCAATTTTTTCTTATGTTTGTTTCGGTAATCTTTCTCATTATCATACCGTTCCTTGCTCTTTTGTTTGGCTGTCTCTATTTTTACTTCCCGATACACCTGGTCGGTTGAATACCTTCGCTTTTCTTTTTTCTTATATTTGATTCGGTAATCTTCATCATTATCATACCGATCCATGGTCTTTTGTTTGGCTCCCTCAATTTTTGCATGTCTATAAACTCCATCATTATAATAACGCTGTTTTTCACTATCAATTTTTGCATATCCATAATCTTCATCATTGTGATAACACTCCTTGCTTTTTGTTCGGCTCTTTCAATTTTTACGTCAGGATCCGCCTGGTCGGTTGAATACCTTTGCTTTTCTCTTTTCAAGATGCTACGTCTTTTTTTTGTGTAGTATTGTTTTATTTAACTTGCGTGTAGCTTGCTTGGATGAAACCATTAAGTAACCATTACTTAAATGAAACTATTGTTTTTTGTGGCCTTTTATATAGTAATCATGACGTCACGGCGTTATTATTTTATTTCATGACGTCATGGGTTAATGATATTATTTCATGATGTTTTCAGAAATAACAATATAATGTCGTGTTTTTTCTATTCACGTAATAGCTCTAATAAAACTATTACGACATCCATTATTTATCTAGTAGGGTTTCAGACAAGTTGGTTCTAATGATGTACTTTTGTTTTTATTTGACTCTATTTTTAGGAGTTCTGAGTGTTTTATATTTTTTAGCATTTAGCTGATTGTCTCTTACTAGGTTGCTAGCTACTGTTGCAACTCGGATTCACATATATAGTTAGGATAGGCAGCGTGGCCAAGTGTTTGAAGGCGTTGGTGTTAGCCACCAGTCTCTTCGGAGGCATGGATTAAAATCTTACGGCTGGTATACAATTATGATGTCATTGATCAACCTTTAACCTGAGTTATGCAGTCTTTCGTAAAAATGATTCTATATTAAAAATAATTTGTTTTAATTACAAAAGGCTTTTAACCCCATAAATTTCCTTTTAAAATGAGCCATTGAAAAAACTCTCTACGATGTTCCAGTGCCACGCTATCTATGGAATATAAAGTTTTAATGTAGCTTTACAACAAACTGTTTGATTGCTTCAAAAATCAAATATCTTTGAAAAGACAGCAGTATGAAAAGACATCAAAAACGCAGTTTTTAGTGGAAAAATTTATTCTGCTTAAAAATAATTCTTTTTAGTTACAAAAGGTTTTTAATCCAATTAATTTCCTTTAAAATGAGCCATTGAACAATTCTATGAGGCTCCAGTGCCAAGCTATCTGTGGAAAAGAAAGAAGAAAAAAGAAAGAAAAAATGCCGTTTAGGTATAATGCTGTAGTAGCTGCCGCCTTTTTGCTTTTCAAGCCAATATATTTCCCTTGCTGTTCAAGCCAAATAACAGAAAGTTTCCTATACAGTGGTTTCAGATATGGCGGTTCTAATTGTGTACTTTTTGTTTTTTTTAGGAGTTATGGGTTTTTTATATTTCTTAACATTGGACGTGATCGTCCAACCCGAATGCTAGCTACCGCTGCAACCTGGATAAAGTTCTTTACCATGAACTGTTGGATTGCTTAAAAAATCGAATATCTTTGAAAAAACTACAGTATGAAACAACATCGAAAATGCAGTTGTTTATAAAAAAAATTATTCTATTTTAAAAATAATTTGATTTAAATACAAAAGGTGTTAACCCCATTAATTTCCTTTACAATGTGCCATTCAACAAATCTCTACAATTTCCCAGTGCCAAGCTATCTGTGGAAGAAAAAAAAAACAAATATGCCGTTTAGGCAGGATGCTGTAGTAGCTGTCACTTTTCTTGATTCTCAAGCCGAAATATTTCCCTTGCTGTTCAAGCCAAGGAACTGAAAGTTTCCTATATAGGGGTTTCGGACAAGGTGGTTCTAATGGTGTACTTTAAGTTTTGGTCTGACTTTTTTTTAGGAGTTATGGGTTTTTATATCTCTTAACATTGGACGTGATTGTCTCTTGCTAGGTTGCTAGCTACCGCTGCAACCCGGATAAGCATACCCACTTGTCATACGAGTTACCGGGGTTCGATTCTTTGTCAAAGGGAATATTTCATGTATTGACTTTAAATATAAATGGTAATAAAATGAAATTGCTATTCTTCCCACCTTTACAGATAAATTACTGAGATTCTTACTGTATTAAAAACAGGAAAAAGCTTATAGCTTTTCCTTAATTGGAATATTGAAAGACGACCTGGCTACAACCTACGAATATGACATCATTGATTAATCTTTAACATGAATTATACTATACTTTAACTATAATCTTATTTTAGTAACTATGGGCAGGAAGTTTGTTCTTTACTGTAATGATACCGATGAAACCAACGTAGTTGCCATTTATAATTAACCAGCTCGATTCCTTATATAAATATTTTAGTTTATTAACGAATTTATTATCATGTTTTATATGTAAATTGTATTCTACAACTATCTTATGGTACGATGTAAGCATACACACTTGCCATGCAGGAGAATGGGGTTCGATTCCCCGTTGGAGAGAAATTTTAAAATATTGAATTTAAATGAATGTCTTTTAAATTTCAAATTAAAAAAAGAGACTCGTTTAGTTACCCTCTAAATAAAATAATGAAGATTATGTGAATGATCCACAGGGCTCAGTTCATTTGGACTTGACTTCTTTCTTAACTATAAAATCTTTATATAAAATATTCAAGTTACTATTGGATAGAGTTTGTTCTATAATATAAATATAAAAAAAAAATTAATTGACAAATACAATTTATGATGAACTACATCGGTCCTTTATGTAATATCCGTTGAAACTTACATAGTCCCCATTTATAATGAACTATATCGATCCAGTATGTATGTCTTATATTATCTTGTTGAAGTACAATCGCGTATAAATATTACATTCACTTATTACTTCATATATGGGTACTACCTAACAATTTTTACGTCATTCATCGAGATTGGCCATAAAAATGCAGTTTTTAGTAGAAAAATTGATGATTTAAGATGAAAAAAAATTAAATCACAAATAGCCCTAGATCTATTAATTTTCTTTAAAATGGGCCATTGAATAACTCTCTACGATGTTCCAGTGCCAAGCTATCTGTGGAAAAGAAGAAAAGAGAAAAAAAAAGATACCGTTTAGGCAAAATGCTGCAGTAGCTTCCACTTTTCTTGATTTTCAAGCCAATATATTTCCCTTGCTGTTCAAGCCAAAGGACAGAAAGCTTCCTTTATAGAGGTTTTTGGACAAGGTGGTTCTAATGGTGTACTTTATTTTTGATCTGACTCTTTTTTTAGGAGTTATGCGTTTTTATATTTCTTAACATTGGACACGATCGTCTCTTACTAGGCTGCTAGCTACCGCTGCAACCCCGATACTATACTATGGGCTGGAAGTTTGTTCTTTACTGTAACTACTGCTGTAGCCCTGATTAATCGTTTTGAATTTCTGGGTACTTCTTATTAATATGACAAAAAATGTATCTTGGTATAAAAGATGATAAATGGCGTCATAATTGTAGATTCAAACCATAAGTGATGTTATAGTGAAACTTTAGGTTGCAACTGAGATTGGTTCTTTACTATAATACCGCTACAACCCGGAAAAAAAAATACAAAAAGCACTAGATGTAGCAATTTTCTTTAAAATGAGCCATTAAACAGCGCTATACGATATTCCAGTGCCCCGCTACTTGAGAAAAAAAGGAAAAAAGATGTCCTCGATGCAGAATATCGTTCTTTACTGAATCTGTAAAAACAATGGTTTTGTTTTTAAAGAAAATTAGTATTGGACGTGATCGTCTCTAACTAGGTTGCTAGCTACCACTGCAACCCTTATATGTACTTCTTGTTTCAATCTGACTCTCTTCAGGAGTTATGGGTTATTAAATTTTTTAGTATTGAACGTGATCGTTTCTTACTAGGTGGCTAGCTACCGCTGCAACCCAGACAAAACTGTATCGATAGTTTATGTAACGGATTACAAATAGGAAACACCCTACGACTTTCTCTTCTGCCAAATAGTAAGAGACGAACCTCAAGAAATCAGACATTATAATGTAATTACAACTCGGATAATTAATTATACCGATACTTTATATAACCACTTTGTATTGACTATAGTTCGCTCTTTAACATAAAATGTCTCGATCTGACTCCTTTGTTAGGAACTATGGGTTTCATATTTCTTAACATTGAACGTGATCGTCTCTTACTAGGTTGCTAGCTACCGCTGCAACCCGAATAATTGAATTTTCTAAGAAGTACGCCTCCGTATATTCACTGTGTTGTCGAATATTTTCCATTGCATCTATAAACTGTTCGGCAGTTTCCAATTCACACCTTGAAAGCTTTTCATTGAACTGACAACATTTCTTTTGGATATTACTTTGAAGTTTTGCCAGAGCATTTCTAGCCGAATTTTCAACAGCATCCGCTCTTTCAAAGAGAATTTTAATCTGTAATTTTGAATGCTTTCCGTGATCCTGGTTCAACATACGTAAAATCTTTCTCAATTTACAAAGATCAGCCTGCATTTTTGCAATCTTCTTGTATTTCTGAATGTAATTTTTCCCTTTTTCCTTATGCGTTCTTTGGTACAACCTCGCACAGAACTTAATTTTTTCATTATAGCTTTTGTCAACCCAGTATCTACCCATTATTCTGGTAGCAACTTTTCTTATATATTTTTCGGTAATCTTCATCATTGTGGCAACGCTCCTTGATCTTTTGTCTAGCCTGCTCAATTGTTACTTTTCCGTCATCTTCATCATTATCATACCGTTCCTTGTTCTTTTGTTTGGCTGTCTCAATTTTTATATGTCTATAAACTAAATAATTATAATAACGCTGTTTGTCACTATCAGTTTTTACTTCTCGATACACCTGGTCGGTTGAATACCTTTGCTTTTCTCTTTTCAAGATGCTATCTCTTTTTTTGTGTGAAGTACTGTTTTTTCAACTTGCGTGTAGCTTGCTTTGAATTAACTATTATGTACCCATAAATGAGACCATTTAAATCTTTGTCGCCTTTTACATAGTAATCATGACGTCGTGGCGTACTGATTTTATTTCATGACGTCATTGCGTAATGATATTATTTCATGACGTCTTCAAAAATAACGACATAATGCCGTGTTTTTTTATTCAGGTCATAGCTCTAATAAAACTATGACGAAATTCATTATTTATCTAGTAGGGTTTCAGACAAAGTGGTTCTAATGATGTACTTTTTTTTTATGCAACCCGGATTCAGTTAACATAGGCTAGGTGTCGTTCTTTATTGTACACATTCTTCCAGTAGATATTATGCCAGAAGTGGTCCTAAAAATCAGGTGGCCCAAACCTCAATTTTCTCTCTAAAAAATTCTGGGTTTATGTTTGGTTCTTCTATAAATTGCTTAAATGTTGGAAATGGTAATTCTATAAATTGCTTAAATGTTGGAAAGGTAATTTAATCTCTATATCATCTAGGAAAATGGGAAACAAAAAAATTGTCACTCAAAAGCTTATTGAAAATGGCGTTGAAACCATCACCGTTGCTAAAAACGGCGTTTTGATATCAAAAACTATTAATGATGTCCCTCAAGCACTTAGATGCTAATGTCAATTATTTAGGTGGGAAAAAACACAGACAAGGGCGAAGTTCACCCTTATGTATAGTTTTTCCTTTACTCTTCGTGGTACTAAGAATCCTGTTTATATTTACAACGTAATTGGTCTATAACGCAATTTATATAGAACCATTGAATTTGTCTTGTTTGTAACAAGTATTTTTATGTACTATAAGAAATATACGTGTTATGCGAAGTGAACAGCATTTTAGTGTTTTCATCACTGTGAATAACTTCGACGAATCTATAATACATTTTATGAGATGAAATCCAAGCTGTATATCGAGATCTTGAATAAGGGCTATTTTCAGATGTACATAGAACATGGGGCAAAATATGAAAGGGGAAGAGGGGGAGTCTAAGGTCTAGTAGTTTTAGTGAAATGTATTATACACTGTCTATTAAAAAGGATTGTATCCCTATTTTGAACTTTTATTTTATCGTCATGGAAAGGCAGTGTGGTCTCTGAAATTATCTATATATTTTAGCTTTGGAATAGTAAGAGACGAACCTCAAAGAATCAGGCAGCTAACTTAGCCCAATATATGCAATGGTTTGTTCTTCCAATGATCGTCTGTATATATAAATCATATTACTTAGTTTGAGACAAATCTACTTATTGCATAAATATTTTGGAAACTATCCGTCAAGAAACAGATAAACAAATAATTTTTTCACCTTAAACAGATTTTTCTACATTTTGTTTAATTTATGATATGTTTAATCCATTTTGTACGCTCATCGCTATGAATTTTATTGTTCGTAAGAACTGAAAGTCGTAAGAATTGAGCACTGGTTTGTAAAATATGTTGAATTTCTAGAATCTATAATACGTTTTATGAGATGAAATCCAAGCTGTATGTCAACCGCAGTCTTCTTTCGAAGATTTTCCATTCTATTGCTCCTGTACAAATCGGAGATTTGTACTGGAGCAATATAAATCTTCTTATCCAAATTGAAGATTTGTATAGGAAGATATTGTTGATACCAGTTGAATTTAGTTCCTTTTTAAAATGCTCTTTTATTGACCCTTTAATTGTTACGGATTTTTGTAACTTTACTGTGAAATTACAAACAGGAAAAAGCCTATTGCTTTTTCTAGGTTGGAATAGTTAGAGACGATCCGAATGGTAATAGTAAGAGACGAGACGAAGTATGGCACTATGCCCCAAAGAAGCAAATTTTTAGAAGATGCTTTTATCATCTTAACTTTTAGTTACTATGTGCTGAGATTCATTCTTTACTAGGTTTCAGCTATATGTGATGAAACTTACATAGTCTCCATTTATAATGAACCACTTCGATCCTTTACGTAACTTTATGCATTAAAAAATTAGTTCTGTTGGTTAGACAGCATAAATATTTTTGCTGTTTGCATAATACCTTTGGTGAATCTGAACTGGAAACTAAGAAAATGGAATTTTTTCTTTGGAAATACTTATACAACGCTATAGAGGTACGTACTTCGTGTGCTAAGTCAAAAAACAGTTTGGTTCCTCGAGACAAAGAAAATAACTAATTTTAAAATTTTGAGGTATTTTTCTAGTTGGAATTAAAAAAGTAGTATTATTGGTTAGACACCGTAAATAATTTTGCAGTTTACATAATGCCTTCAGCGATTCTGAACTGAAAGCTAAAATAAAGAAAAATTTGATTTTTTTTTTGGAAATATCTGACCACAATATAGAGATACGTACTTTACGGGTTAAGTCAGAAAAACTTTGGTTCCAGGATACAATCATAACTTAGAACTGAGATGAAATAAATTTTTTTTTGTTTAAATTTACAGGAGAAGTATTATCTTGTCGACAGATAAACTTGTATAAATATTTCATTCACTTATTAGGTCATATTCAAACTTTTGGTTTTCCTTTTTAAGGATTTCAAATGGTTGTAATCCCCAGTTAAAATATATACAAATATTTTTGCAATTACGAGTTTTTTTGCTTTAGGCAATTTAATGTATTTTCATACCGCCGTCTGTTCAAAGATATTTGATTATGGAAGCTAATCCGATTTCTTACAACGATATTTACTAAGCTTCAAACTTTTGGTTTTCTTTTTAAGGTTTTCGAATTGTTGTAATCCCTCGTGAAAATCTAGTACCCCGAGAACTTCGGAGTTACTACTGATTTTCAGTTACTATTGGCTTATAGTTTGTTCTTAAAGATAAACTTCATTAATCAGATATTTTAATCTATCCAACATGGTCAAATGGTTAGGATAGCTGGCTTTCACCAAGTTAGCCCGAGTTTTATTCCTGGTATGGGAAATTTTTACTTATGATGATTTCTTAAGGGATTATGTTTGAAAGACTGCAGTGTGAAAAGACATCAAAAATGCAGTTTTTGGTGGAAAAATTTTTTTCTCTTTTAGAAATAACTTATTTTAGTTACTATAGATTTTTAACCCAATTAATTTCGTTTAAAATGAGCCATTGAACAACTCTCTACGATGTTCCAGTACCAAGCTATCTCTGGATACAAAAGAAAAAAGAAAAAAAAAAAAAGAAAAAAATATCCCGTTTAGGCAGAATGTTGTAGTAGCTGCCACGTTTTTCTTGATTTTCAAGCCAATATATTTCCGTTGCTGTTCAAGCCAAGGGACAGAAAGTTTCCTATACAGGGGTTTCGGACAAGGCGGTTCTAATGGTGTACTTTTTGTTTTGATCTGACTCCTTTTTTAGGAACTATGGGTTTTATATTTCCTAACATCGGACGTGATCGTCTCTTACTAGGTTGCTAGCTACCGCTGCAACCCGGATTGCTAGCTACCGCTGCAACCCGGACTACTATAATTCCTTATGCATGATATCCTAATGATCGTCTTTTAATATAACTATTAATGAAACAGGTCAAGACAGGAAAATGTGGAGCTAGTGCCCTTAGAGAACGCAAATAGCTCTGACATCCCTTATTTGGGCTACAGTACAACGAATGCCCATGCTTTCTTGTGTCCCTGTAATTGATTTCACAATAATCCAGGCCACCAAGGTAGAAATTAACAATTTACTCTGTTAGGAACTATGGGTTTTTATATTTCTTAACATTGGACGTGATCGTCTCTTACTAGGTTGCTAGCTACCGCTGCAACCCGGATAACCATTGCAACCCGGAATATATTAAAGATTTGAGTTAGTATAAGCGAGGGTTCGTTCTTTATTATATATATTTTCAATTTAAAATTTAAAAAAAAACTTGTTTATTTACATTCTAGCTAAAATAATGAAAATAATATGAATGAACCACAGTGTCAGTTTCTTCGGTTTTGAGTTCGTTTTTTAACTATAAATACAAACAGGAAAAAGCCTATGGCTTTTTCTTCTTTTAAATAGTAAGAGACGAAACTCAAACAATCAAGTAGCTAACTAAGTCTAATGTATGGAATGGTTTGTTATTTCAGTGATCGTCTTTTAATGTAAAAATATAAATACTGTAATCTTAACTATGGTGAAGTTGCGTATGCAAGTTAGTATAGGGAAGAGTTCGATCTTTATTATAAAACTCAAACAATCAAGTAGCTAACTAAGTCCAATACATGGAATGGTTTGTTATTCCAGTGATCGTCTTTTAATGTAATTTGAATTACTAACCTATACTATAATTAAGTGGCGTATAAAATTTAGTATAGGTAAGAGGTCGTTCTTTATTATATGTTTTGATTTTACTCTTTTCTTAGGAGTTATGGGTTTTTATATTTCTTAACATTGGACGTGATCGTTTCCTACTAGGTTGTTAGTTACAACTGCAACCCGGATTAGATTTATAAATTATATTACAGCTAAAGCTGCAACCATGATACTATAATCACTCCACATGTTAACTTTAAATAAAAACTTTACCAGCATATAATCTAGTTAAGTTGCCTATGTAAGCTAGTAAAGGCAAGAGTTCGTTCTTTATTGTAAAAAATTTTAATATATTGACCTTAAATATAATTTCTTTATTGTAAAATCAAATCTTAACGCTGGTATATGATTATGTTTGAAAGACTGCAGTGTGAAAATACATCAAAAATGCAGTTTTGGTGGAAAAATTTATTCTCTTTTAGAAATAATTTATTTAAATTACTATAGATTTTTAACCCAATTATTTCCATTAAAATGAGCCATTGAACAACTCTCTACTATGTTCCAGTGCCAAGCTATCTGTGGAAAAGAAAAAAAGAAAAAAATATCCCGTTTAGGCAGAATGTTGTAGTAGCTGCCACTTTTCTTGATTTTCAAGCCAATATATTTCCCTAGCTGTTCAAGCTAAGGGACTGAAAGTTTCCTATACAGGGGTTTGGGACAAGGCGGTTCTAATGGTGTACTTTTGAATTTGATGTGACTCCTTTTTTAGGATCTATGGGTTTTTATATTTCTTAACATTGGACGTGATCGTCTCTTACTAGGTTGCTAGCTACCGCTGTAACCCGGATCCTTTAAAATGAGCCATTAGACAGCTCTTTATTATGACCACGAACTGTTTGATTTAATACTTCAGCTGCTATGAGTTATAATTCGTCCTTATTGTAATCGTAAGAAAAATGATTTTATTTTAAAAATAATTTGCCTTATAATTACAAAAGGTTTTTAATAACACTAATTTTCTTTAAAATGAGCCATTAAACAACTCTCTACGATGTTCCCAGTGCCAAGCTATCTGTGGAATCACTAACCTATGCTATAATTAAGTGGCGTATAAAATTTAGTATAGGCAAGAGGTCGTTCTTTATTATAATTTTTTCTATTGAATTTTGGAGTTCAATAAACCTTTCAACAAATTGTTGGTGAGTCCTACCAATATAGAACTTCCCACAAGAACACGGAAATTTTATATACCCCACTTACTAAATTTCCCCGGGTTAAATCCTTACCAGAACTAAAAAAACTACTCATTGGCCTCAGCAGTTGGAAACATGTATCAATAACAAAATTACGTAAAACCCGTGAAAGTTTCTCACCCAAACCAGGTACATATGGTAATGAAATGAAACTTTTTGATGCATCTAAATCTAAAGGTTGCTAGCTACCGCTGCAACCCGGATAACATCCAAATTAAACAGGAACAAACCATGTATGGAGAGAATTTCCACCTAAATCAGTCACTTTTGGGTTACACAGACCCAGAAGGTATTTTCAATTAGTAACATTTTCGTTTTTTTTCTTTTTTATATGCCCAATTAGACAAGGAAATTTATACAGGAAGAAAGTAAAACTTTTAAAAAATACGACAATACTGGTTAATTATAAAAATGCAGGATATCCAACCATCCATAATAATAGGCGGTAAGTGAAGAGCTGCCTTTGCTAACAGAGATAATTTGTTAACAGAGATGATTTATGATGATTTCTTAAGGAACATAATTAAAATTTCTTAATGTAATAAAAATAATTTGTATAAATTACAAATGGTTTTTAACCCCATTAATTTCCTTTAAAATGAACCATTGAACAACTCTCTACGATGTTCCAGTGCCAAGCTATCTGTTGAATTACTAACCTATACTATAATTAAGTGGCGTATTTGATACTAATACAATTATAATAACTGTTTTGATCGGACTCTTTTTTAAGGAGTTATGGGTTTTTATATTTTTTATATTTCTTTAACATTGGAAGTGATCGTCTCTTGCTAGGTTGCTAGCTACCGCTGCAATTCGGATATACGCTAGAGTTCTGTCTTTATTGTACCTTACTGTATTACAAGCAGGAAAAGCCTATGGCTTTTTCTTAATTGGAATAGTAATAGACGACTTGGCTACAACCTACGATTATGACATCTTTGATAAATCTTTAATATTAATTATAATCTTATTTTAGTTAATATGGGCTGGAAATTTGTTCTTTACTGTAATGAATTACAAGAAGTTTTTAACCCCTTTAATTTTCTTTAAAATGAGCCACTGAATAACTCTCTACGATGTTCCAGTGCCAAGCTATCTGTTGAATTACTAACCTATACTATAATTAAGTGGCGTATAAAATTTAGTATAGGCAAGAGGTCATTCTTTATTATAATTGGACGTGATCGTCTCTTACTAGGTTGCTAGCTACCGCTGCAACCCGGATATTAGTATACAATAGGTTTTAGATATTACGTCATGTCACTTATTACGTCATATATGGTTATTAGTAGATAATCGGTAAAATATTCGTTCTTTATTATAAAAACTTCAAAAAACGCATAAAAAAGTTGTTCATATTCATTTTTGTATATTTTTTTATATTCAATTTTGTTTTATTCATTTTATATTCGTTATTATGAATCTGAAAAACATTTTTGGGGGAGGGGGTTCAAACCCACTAAACCCTTTGGATACGTCCTTGAATGTTATTAATTTACTTTAAAATGATCCATTGAACAACTCTCTACGATGTTCCAGTGCTAAGCTATCTATGGAATATAAAGTTTAAAATACAACCTTACCACGAACTGTTTGATTGCTTCAAAAATCAAATGTCTTTGAAAAGACAGCAGTATGGAAAGACATCAAAAATACAGTTTTTAGTGGAAAATTTTATCCTGTTTTAAAATAATTTGTTTTAGTTACAAAAGGTTTTTAACCCAATTAATTTCCTTTAAAATGAGCCATTGAACAACTTTCTACGATGTTCCAGTGCAAAGCTATTTCTGGATAACAAGAAAGAAAAAAAAATATCTCGTTTAGGCAGAATGTTGTAATAGCTACCACTTTTCTTGATTTTCAAGCCAATATATTTCCCTTGCTGTTCAAGCCAAGGGACAGAAAGTTTCCTATACAGGGGTTTCGGACAAGGTGGTTCTAATGTTGTACTTTTTGTTTTGATCTGACTCCTTTTTTAGGAACTACGGGTTTTTATATTTTTTAACATTGGACGTGATCGTCTCTTACTAGGTTGCTAGCTACCACTGGAACCCGGATTAAAAAAAATTAAGTGCAAAAAGCACTAGATCTAGAGATTTCCTTTAAAATGAGCCATTGAACAACTCTCTACGATGTTCCAGTGCCAAGCTATCTGTGGAAAAGAAGAAAGAAAAAAAAATATCCCGTTTGTGGAGAATCACGTGGTTAAAGTCATTTTCTTGATTTTCAAGCCAATATATTTTCTTTTTTATTCCAGCCAAAGGGCGGTAACTTTCCTTTATAAGGTTTTCGGACATGGCGGTTCTAATGGTGTACTTTTTGTTTTGATCTGACTCTTTTTTTAGGAGTTAGGGGTTTTTATAATTCTTAACATTGGACGTGATCGTCTCTTACTAGGTTGCTAGCTACCGCTGCAACCCGGACTAGGTTGCTAGCTACCGCTGCAACCTGGATTGCTGTTCAAGCCAAATAACAGAAAGTTTACTGTACAGGGGTTTCGGACAAGGCGGTTCTAATGGTTTACTTTTTGTTTTGATCTGACTTTTTTTTTTAAACTTTTTATATTTCTTAACATTGGACGTGATCGTCTCTTACTAGGTTGCTAGCTACCGCTGCAACCCGGATAACACCGCTGCAACCTGGATCAGGCAGATAACTAAATATAATATATGCAATGGTTAGCTCTTCTAATGATTGTCCTTTAATATAATTCTTGATTTTAATTCTTGATCTAACTTTTTTTTAGGAGTTATGGGTTTTTATATTTCTTAACATTGGACGTGATCGTCTTTTACTAGGTTGCTAGCTACCGCTGCAACCCAGATTATTATTCTAATGATCGTCTTTTAATGTAAAATAGATAATTTCAGTTAGCATTGTCATGTCGTTCTTTCTGTAATAACTAAATCAAATGTATGTAATGGGTTTTTATTCCAATGGTCGTCTTTTTAATGGAAAATTTTAATATATTGGCCTTAAATATAACTGTGCTAGCCTACACTATAGTTAAGTGGCCTATAAAATTTAGTAGAGGCAAGAGGTCGTTCTTTATTATACTTTTCACTTAACAGGCCCGGGTTCGATTCCCGGTGTGGGAAATTTTTAACCCTATAATCTTCTAACATTTGAACCTTTTATAATTTATAATGATGTATAATATAAATACTGTAATCTTAAATATAGTGAAGTTGCCTATGCAAGTTAGTATAGGGAAGAGTTCGATCTTTATTATAATTATTTTATTTAAAATTTTCAGGATTATTCTAGTTTCAGTTAACAAATGAATTTTTTTGTTAAAGCCCCCCCAAAAATTACTGCATTTTATATAATAATGGATAATTATATAAAAAAAAAACCGTATTGACAAAAACCATTTATGATGAACTCTATCGGTCCTTTATGTAATAATAAAAATAATTTGTTTTAACTACAAGAAGTTTTTAACCCCATTAATTTTCTTTAAAATGAGCCATTGAACAACTCTCTACGATGTTTCCAGTACCAAGCTATCTATTGAATTACTAACCTATACTATATTAAGTGGCGTATAAAATTTAGTATAGGCAAGTGGTCGTTCTTTATTATAAAATTTTCTTCAAAATGAGCTATTATACAGCTCTCTATGATTTTCCAGTGCCCAGCTAGTTGAGGAGGAAAATCAAGCGGAAAGAAAAAGATATCCCGTTTGTGGAGAATAACTTGGTTAAAGTCAATTTTCTTGATTTTCAAGCCAATATATTTTCTTTGTTATTCAAGCCAAAGAGTGATAAGTTTCCTTAATAGGGGTTTTGGACAAGGTGGTTCTAATGGTGTAATTTTTGTTTTTGATCTGACTCTTTTCTCAGGAGTTATGGGTTGTTATATTTCTTAACATTGGACGTGATCGTCTCTTACTAGGTTGCTAGCTACCGCTGCAACCCGGATTGCTAGCTACCGCTGCAACCGGAAAATACGATGAAATAATAATATGCATATGGTTCTTAAATCATGCTCTTTTATAGTCCCATATGGTGTAGCGGATAGGATAGCTGGCTTTGATCTAGAAGGCCCGGGTTCGATTCCCGGTATTGGAAAATTCTTAACTCTATAATCTTCGAACATTAGAAGCTCTAAACCTTTTATAATTTATAATGAACCACATCGATCCCTTATGTAATGTAACTACACCTGGAACCACCATATATCAGTTAGTATGGGAGAGAGATCGTTCTTTATTACTTTAAATGCCCAGCTAGCTGAGGAGAAAGAAAAAGCTTTCAGTTAACATGGGCTAGGTGTCTTTCTTTATTGTAATTTCAGTTAACAAATATTTTTTTGTTACCCCCCCCCCCCCCCCAAATTACTGCATTTTACATAATAATGGATAATAATACAAAAACCTTTTTGACAAATACCATTTATGATGAACTATATCGGTCCTTTATAAAACATCAATAGAACCATATCATTACTATATCATTTACTATAATTAAGTTGAGTGTGTAATTTAGTATAGGCAAGAGTTCGTTCTTTATTATAATGGTAAACGATTATGTTTGAAAGACTGCAGTGTGACGGGAAAAGACATCGAAAATGCAGTTTTTGGTGGAAAAATTTATTCTCTTTTAGAAATAATTTATTTTAGTTACAAAAGGTTTTTAACCCAATTAATTTCCTTTAAAATGAGCTATTGAACAACCCTCTACGATGTTCCAGTGCCAAGCTATCTCTGGAAACAAAGAAAAAAAAAAGAAAAAAATATCCCGTTTAGGAAGAATGTTGTAGTAGCTGCCACTTTTCTTGATTTTCAAGTCAATATATTTCCCTTTCTGTTCAAGCCAAGGGACAGAAAGTTTCCTATACAGGGGTTTCGGACAAGGCGGTTCTAACGGTGTACTTTTTGTTTTGATCTGAATCCTCTGTTAGGAACTAAGGGTTTTCATATTTCTTAACATTGGACGTGATCGTCTCTTACTAGGTTGCTAGCTACCGCTGCAACCCGGATAACCCAATTAATTTCCTTTAAAATGAGCTATTGAACAACCCTCTACGATGTTCCAGTGCCAAGCTATCTCTGGATACAAAAAAAAGAGAAAAAAAGAAAAAAATATCCCGTTTAGGCAGAATATTGTAATAGCTGCCACTTTTCTTGATTTTCAAGCCAATATATTTCCCTTGCTGTTCAAGCCAAGGACAGAAAGTTTCCTATACAGGGGTTTCGGACAAGGCGGTTCTAATGGTGTACTTTTTGTTTTGATCTGACTCCTTTTTTAGGAACTATGGGTTTTTATATTTCTTAACATTGGACGTGATCGTCTCTTACTAGGTTGCTAGCTACCGCTGCAACCCGGAAAAACAAGCAAAACATTTTTTAAGTCTGATGAAGATTTAACTAATGTGTCAAAAGTAAGGTTGCAAGTCGACGATTTTGTTTTGGCCTTATTATAATTGGTATGGTGAAATAATAATATGCATATGGCTCTTAAATCATACTTCTTTATGGTCCCATATGGTCTAGTGGCTAGGATAGTTAACTTTCACTTAACAGGCTCGGGTTCAATTCCCGGTGTGGGAAAATTTTTAACTCTATAATCTTCGAACATTTGAACCTTTTATAATGTATAATGATGTATAATATAAATACTGTAATCTTAACTATAGTGAAGTTGCCTATGCAAGTTAGTATAGGGAAGAGTTCGATCTTTCTTAAAAAAATATATATACTGTAATCTTAACTATAGTAAAGTTGCGTATGCAAGTTAGTTTAGGGAAGAGTTTGATCTTTATTATACTGGAAACAAAGAAAAGAGAAAAAAATATCCCGTTAAGGCGGAATGTTGTAGTAGCTGCCACTTTTCTTGATTTTTTAGTACTGATTTTTTAACTTGCGTGTAGCTTGCTTTGATCTAACCATTATGTATTCATGAATGAGACCATTTACAGTTTTGACGTTTCTTATATAGTAATTATGACGTCACTGCATCAAAAATACAGTTTTTATTGGAAAAATTTATTCTCTTTTAGAAATAATTTATTTTAGTTACAAAAGGTTTTTAACCCAATTAATTTCCTTTAAAATGAGCTATTGAACAACCCTCTACGATGTTCCAGTGCCAATCTATCTCTGGATACAAAAGAAAAAAGAAAAAAATATCCCGTTTGGGGAGAATAACGTGGTAAAAGTCTATTTTCTTGATTTTCAAGCCAATATATTTTCTTTGTTATTCAAGCCAAAGGGCGGTAAGTTTCCTTTATGGAGGATTTGGACAAGGCGGTTCTAATGGTGTACTTTTTGTTTTGATCTGACTCCTCTGTTAGGAACTACGGGTTTTTATATTTCTTAACATTGGACGTGATCGTCTCTTACTAGGTTGCTAGCTACCGCTGCAACCCGGATTATACATTCCGGTGCACTGTCGATATGAAGGTTATTTAATACTGATCAGACATTCTCCTGACTTTTCAACTTTTTTCCAGCAATGTAATCACAGACAGAGGATGAATCTATGACATCCTCTTTCCAACCTGTACAATGAATCAGCTGTTCACTGTCATCTTTGGGTATGTCGTGTTGGAGGTGTTCTAAAATCGTGGCCAACATTACATCAAAACCTTTCTTATTTGAAAGGGATCTTAGACTCATCAATTGGCATTTTGTCTTTATCTGCTCGCAACTGTCACAATGCATTGTGGGGGTATACATCCC
The DNA here is from genome assembly GCA_027921565.1 of Artemia sinica. NCBI lineage: Eukaryota > Metazoa > Arthropoda > Branchiopoda > Anostraca > Artemiidae > Artemia > Artemia sinica. The sequence continues at coordinate 42,911,175 of CM051274.1, forward strand.
TGATGTTAGCTACCTTATCAAGGCTCTCACCAAATAATTTTATTATTTTATTTTCATCTACAGAAACTCTATTATTGCTATCACCGTAGATGATGTCTTGACTATTACGATAGAGTCTACTTAACACTTCTTCTAAATAATGACTTAGTTCCTTTTACGAACCCTCAACTTGTAGTAGATTAATATGCTGTATAATCTTAGATTTTGATACTGCCTTATATTCGCTATTAATGAAACAGGTCAAGACACGACAATGTGGATCTAGTGCCCTTAGAGAACGCAAATAGCTCTGACATCCCTCATTTAGGCTATAGTACAACGAATTTCCATGCTTTCTTGTGTCCCTGTAGTTGATTTCACAATAATCCAAGCCGCCAAGGTAGAAATTAACCAATTTGTCAGTTTAGAATCTTAATGCTATATTATTTTCAAGGATTTCGAAAAGAATTCGACATAATTCACTATCCGTCGGATAGAGCTTGCAAACATCAGGATGACATTACCAAGTAACCTGCTGCCCGATTTTTGTTTTTGAATGTTTACTCAGATTGTTATAGGTGACTTCAGCCATCATAACTTTCTTGTCAGATCTAGTTTCAGAGCATTTTTCAATAGTTGTCTTGTACTTTTCAGGACAGTTTGTTCTACCACACAGAGCATTTTTTGCCAAATATTTAGTAGAACTAAAAGAACTATCTAAAACACAGTTAGAAATACTTTTTTTCTTGAGGAGGTGTTCCAGGAATTTGTTCTAAATCATTAGTCTTACAAAGACATAAAAGACATATACTAATAACACTAACAGGTTCATTTTTGCCATAATTGAAAAACACTGTTTTCCTTCGCTGTTGATAGGTATGCTTGTATAATTTTTATTGCTCCTACATAAACTGCAATTGCTACTTCCAAAATTAATATACGAAGTTTCTAAGAAGTACGCCTCCGTATATTCACTGTGTTGTCGAATATTTTCTATTGCATCTATAAACTGTTCCGCAGTCGCCAATCCATACCTTGGAAACTTTTCATTAAACTTGCAACAATTCTTTTGGATAATACTGACAACATTAAACTGACAACATTTCTTCATTAAACTGACAACATTTCTGTCGGATATTACTATGAAGTTTTACCAGAGCATTTCTAGCCGACTTTTCAACAGCATCCACCCTTTCAAAGAGAATTTTAATCTGTAATTTTGAATGCTTTTTGTGATCCTGGTTAAATATGCGCAAAATGTTTCTCAATTTACAAAGATCAGCCTGCATTTTTTGCCATTTTCTTGTATTTATGAATGCAATTTTTCCCTTTGTCCTTATGCGTTCTTCGGTACAACCTCGCAAAGAATTTAATTTTTTCATTATAGCTTTTGTCACCCCAGTAACGCTCCTTGATGTTTTGTTTGGCTCTCTCATTTTTACTTCTCGATACACTTGGTCGGTTGAATGCTTTTGTTTTCTTTTTTCTTATATTTGATTCGCTAATCTTCATCATTGTGATAACGCTCCTTGATCTTTTATCTAGCCTGCTCAATTGTTGCTTCTCTGTACTCTTCATCATTATTATACCATTCCTTGCTCTTTTGTTTGGCTGTCTCAATTCTCGCATGTCTATAAACTACATCATTATAATAACGCTGTTTGTCACTATCAATTATTACTTCTCGATACGCCTGGTCGGTTGAATACCTTTGCTTTTTTCTTTTCAAGATCCTATCGCTGTTTTTTTTTTGTAGTACTGTTTTTTTAACTTGTGTGTAGCTTGCTTTGATAATACCATTATCTAACATTTAGTTGATGGTTTAAGTCACGTATCGAGTACCAAGAACCTAAAAAAATTTAAACTAACTTTAAAATTTTCAGGTATTTTTCTAGTCTAAATTAAAAGATTAAAACTATTGCTCAGACCCCATAAAATATTTTTGCAGTTAACTTTAGCGATTCTGTACTGAAAATGAAAATAAAATAAAAATTGATTTTTCAATTTTTACGTCACGTCGCTCATTACGTCACATATGGTTATTAGTACACAATAGGTTTTAGATGTTACGTCATGTCACTTTTTAAGTCATATATGGTTATTAGTATACATAATGCTATACAATTATGATTTATGTGCAAAAATCAAATATCTTTGGAAAGACTGCAGTATTAAGAGACATCAAAAATGTAGTTTTTAATTGAAAAGTTTATTCTCTCTTAGAGATAATTTACTTTAGTTACAAAAGGTTTTTAATCCAATTAATTTCCTTTAAAAGGAGCCATTGAACAACTCTCTACGATGTTCCAGTGTCAAGCTATCTGTGGAAAACAAGAAAGAAAAAGAAAAAATATGTCGTTTAGGCAGAATGTTGTAGTAGCTGCCACTTTTCTTGATTTTCAAGGCAATATATTTCCCTTGCTGTTCAAGCCAAGGGACAGAAATTTTTCTATACAGGGGTTTTTGACAAGGCGGTTCTAATGGTGTACTTTTTGTTTTGATCTAACTCCTTTGTTAGGAACTATGGGTTTTTATATTTCTTAATATTGGACGTGATCGTCTCTTACTAGGTTGCTAGCTACCGCTGCAACCCGGAAACTACTGCTTCAACCCAGATTCACATATATAGTTATGAGAGGCAGCGTGTCTGAGTGGTCCAAGGTGCTGGTGTTAGCCACCAGTCTCTTCGGAGGCGTGGGTTCAAATCTCACCGCTGATATACGAATATGATTTATGTACAAAAATCCAATATCTTTGAAAAGACTGCAGTATGAAAAGACATCAAAAATGTAGTGTTTAGTGGAAAAATTTATTCTCTTTTCGAAATAATTTATTTTTAGTTACAAAAGATTTTTAACCCAATAAATTTCCTTTAAAATGAGCCATTCAACAACTCTCTACGATGTTCCAGTGCCAAGCTATCTGTGGAAAAGCAAAAAAAAAGAAAAAGAAAGAAAAAAATATGCTTTTTAGGCAGAATTTTGTAGTAGCTGCCACTTTTCTTGATTTTCAAGCCATATATTTCCCTTGCTGTTCGAGCCAAGGGACAGAAAGTTTCCTATACAGGGGTTTCGGACAATGCGGTTCTAATGGTGTAATTTTTGTTTTGATCTTACTCTTTTCTTAGGAACTATGGGTTTTCATATTTCTTAACATTGGACGTGATCCTCTCTTACTGGGTTGCTAGCTACCGCTGCACCCCGGATATGCTACTAAAACATCCTAAATATTTTGGCAGTTTACAAAGTTTTGTAGTTTTTTTCTCATACCTTTTGCTTTATAATAATATAAATACTTTAATCTTAACTACAGTTAAGTTGCCTATGCTAGTTAGTATAGCCAAGAGTTAGTTCATTATTATAATGACGTCATACACTCCTCAGTACTCTTTTTCTTTTCTTTGTTGCATCATTACTATGAGATAGACTTCGGTCCTCACTCTAATATAATTTTGTTTTGATCTGACTTTTTTTTAGGAATTATGGGTTTTTATATTTCTTAACATTGGACGTGATCGTCTCTTACTAGGTTGCTAGCTACCGCTGCAACCTGGATACTATACCAAACAGGATGACGTCAGTTACAACTTGAGTTTCGTTTTATGCTATATCATTACAAAGAGGAAAAAGCCTACGGCTTTTTCTTCTTTGAAGTTGTTAGAGACGAACCTCAAGCAATCAAGTAGCTAACTAAGTCCAAATGTAGTAATTATGACGTCTTGGCTTAATGATTTTATTTCATGACGTCATGGCGTAATGATATTATTTCATGGCGTCTTCAGCAACAACAACATAATGTTTGTGTTTTTCTATTCACATCATAGTTTTAATAAAACTATGACGACATTCATTATTTATCTAGTAGGGTTTCAGACAAGGTGGTTCTAATCATGTACTTTTGCTTTCATCTGACTCTATTTTTAGGAGTTCTGGGTTTTTATATTTCTTAGCATTGGACTGATCGTCTCTTACTAGGTTGCTAGCTACAGCTGCCATCCGGATTCACATATATTGTTATGAGAGGCAGCGTGGCCGAGTGGTCTAAGGCGCTGGTGTTAGCCATCAGTCTCTTCGGAAGCGTGGGGTCAAATCTTACCGCTGGTATACGATTATGATTTATGTACAAAAATCAAATATCTTTGAAAAGACTGCAGTGTGAAAAGACATCAAAAATGCAATTTTTAGTGGAAAAATTTATTCTCTCTTAGAAATAATTTATTTTAGTTACAGAAGATTTTTAACCCAATTAATTTCCTTTAAAATGAGCCATTGAAAAACTCTCTACAATGTTCCAGTGCCAAGCTATCTGTAGAAAAGAAAAAAAGAAAAAAAAAAAGAAAAAAGAAAAAATATGCTGTTTAGGCAGAATGTTGTAGTAGCTGCCACTTTTCTTGATTTTCAAGCCAATATATTTCCATTGCTGTTCAAGCCAAGGAACAGAAAGTTTCCTATACAGGGTTTTCGGACAAGGCGGTTCTAATTGTGTACTTTTTGTTTTGATCTGACTTTTGTTTTAGGAGTTATGGGTTTTTATATTTCTTAACATTGGACATGATCGTCTCTTGCTAGGTTGCTAGCTACCGCTACAACCTGGAAATTTTAATAGCTACTACATGAGATCCTCTTGATTAATACCATTTATGATCGATCCTTATGTCACAGTCTGCATAGGCAAGAGTTCGTTCCTTATAGCACTATTTTTAGGAGCTCTGGGTTTTTATATTTCTTAGCATTGGACTGATCGTCTCTCACTATACTGCTAGCTACTGCTGCAACCCGGGTTCACATATATAGTTATGAGAGGCAGCGTGGCTGAGCAAACTTAATGAACATTTTGAGGTTTTGCGACTTCAGGGTGCTAGAATAGGTTTGAAAATTTAATGTTAAAAAGACTAAGTCACTAAGGCTAGGAATAAGTGAAGAAAGGTGCCGTTGGGTAACAAAAAGATTGACCAGGTGAGCAGCTTCACTTACCTTGGTAGTATTATTAGTAAGGACTGGTGGTGCAGTGATGATGTTAAAAGTAAAATAGTCAAGGCTCAGAATTTTTTTTACAGTAAAAAAAGTTTGAAAGAATAGGAAGATAAGTCTGCAAGTCAAGATTAGAATTTGACACCATCAGCAACTTCACAAATTGTTTTTCTAAAATTATTCCAACCATCTTCTACATTGTCATATTTTAAACTCTCAAGTTTAGTATTCAACTGTTCCTGGAAAGTTTCTCTCAAATTTTCATCCTGGAGTATACCATCATCATAATTTCATGGGAAGTATGTACGCTTAACATCAATAACAGCATTCCTATATACCCTAGTATCTTGTATTAATCCTGCGAGTCTTCGGTTTACTATAACTTAATCAATAAGATTTGCTGTCTTACCATCACGTGAATACCATGTCAACTTATGGGTCATTTTATGACCAAAAACCGTAAAGTTTGTATCCACTACTGCTTTCTTTTCCTACCCCAAATTTACATAGGCTAGTATACCGTATATCACCGTTTCTACCGGCCTGGGCGCTAAAATCTCCTAGTAAAAACACCATATTTCTACCTGGGACCTTGTCTATTTGCTCCTGTAACTGTAAGTAAAATTCATCGGAGTCACTAGGGTCTCCGTCAGTCGGTTCAACAGGGGCATATACTACCAGGTCTATCACTGGTACCCTGATCTTTTTAGTCAGAAAATGAAGAATTAGTATTCTATTATTAAGACCTTCCCAGTCTAAAGCAGCTTCCTTATTCATCATGAGCCCTACTTCCTGTCTAAGTATCCCATTCTTCCTGCCTGAGTAAACATATTCTATATTACCTAATTCATGCTTCCTACCCCTGGGATATGAGTTTCTAAAACTCCTAACAAGCCCAATTCGAACCGTCTGAATTCCTCAGTCAAAATGTCGATACAATGATCATTTTTTAACGTCGTAACATTACCAATTCCAATTTTAATATTCTTTAAATCATTGAAATTATTTTGGCCTCAGGAAAAGCAATGATCCCGAATACCAATGTAAGACGAGGATCAACATATCTTCTCAAGTCTACACAGAAGCGCTTAAGCCGGCTTAGAACTTGACATCAAGTAGTCCCTGGGACCTCCAGTATGAACGGGGGGTTTGTGCAATCCTGGGCCCATCTTCTTCAAAACATGTTTTTCAGCACTTGGCGATGCTCTTCTATCAACAAAAGTAAAAATCCTGCACAGACAGTCCCAAGCCTATTACCTCCGACTCATTAGATATTCATGTCTACAAACATTATGCTACTACGGGGAGGCAACCCATAACAGATAAATTAGCTAGGAAAAGGTTTTTCAGCCCGAAAACGCCTGTCAAAATAGACCAAGCCCAGTAGAACTATCAATTGATCAAAATCCCATGCGAATGCTGTGTCGTTTACTAGGCTATAATTTCCTCGAGGGGTGCCACTCCTCAAGGGGGAATAGAGTTAACAGCAAGGTACCCAGTCTTGCAGGTACTCAGAAAGGGTCGAGGCAGCCCTTTGCAGAGGCCGTTGTCCATAGATCTGGATCTTACGCACTGCCACTGTTGTCTTCCTATAGAGGATCTTCCCACGATGGTGTTCTGCGTCACCATGCAATTTAACCCACTGCTGGGAGAAGGTTTGAAAATCTTGGGACGTGTGGACACGCCAGTGGGTCCTGTTGAGTATACATTTGAGGAGCCTTCTTCTTCCTCCTGGAAGAAGAGATAAGACCTTCTTCTTATTTTTTAGATGAAAACACCACAAGCAAAAAGTTTAAAAAGACAGAAACAAAAAAGAAAATTAAAACAGATAAAGACAAGAATCTAAGTAAAAAGAAAAAAGACATGGAAATAGCCTCTGTTTCAGAAATAGCCTCAGGAAAAATCTACGGCTTTTTCTCCTTTGAAATAGTAAGAGACGAACCTCGAACAATCAAGTAGCTAACTCAGTTCAATGTATACAATGGTTTGTTATTACAATGATCGTCTTTTAATGTAACGTCTCTTACTAGGTTGCTAGCTACCGCTGCAACCCGGATTGTATTAATTAGGGTTGAAGCGGTATTATTAGTCAAGACGGTGGGTGTCATGTAGTAGCTATTAGTAGATAATTGAAAAACACAGCTTTCCCTTCGTTGCTCATGGGTATGCTTGTATATATATCGGTATTACTGCTACATTATCTGCAATCGCCCATTCCAAGATTAATATATGAATTTTCTAAGAAGTACACCTTCGTATACTCACAGTGCTGTGTAATATTTTCTATGATATTCACGCGTAGTACTGACCACTGGTATATTCACAACTAGACCTCAACACTGGTACATTTACATACAAAACTTAACACTGGTTGATCCACCTGTAGAGCTAAATACTGTTGCTGATATTTGGAGAATAAAACCAGCAGATTCAGGTAGCCTACAACTATGTTACTTGTCCTTTGGTTTTTTCTTCTTAATTTGAAAGGCTTTCTAATTTTGTTTTTTTCTTTTCCAATTTTTCTGGCTTTTTCATTGTGAGATCTTTTCCATTTGAACGACTATTTTTTTCAGGCTTTTAAACAAAATTCCAAACCACTTTTTTATGTATCCACAAAATTTAGGGCAATGTTTTCCTTTTTCCTCTTAATTGGACCTTATTTGAACTTCCTTCTCTTTTGTGTTTTTAACATTTTCACGTTTTGTCTTGTTTGCTCCATTTTATGTTGTATGCTTAAGATCTTTTATAGGATTATTTTGGACTTCTGTGTCTTTTTCTTTTTACTTAGATTTTTGTTTTTATCTTTTTAAATTTTCTTTTTAATTCATGTCTTTTTTGACCTTTTGCTTTCTTCTTTGTGTTTTGAACCAGTTGTCTCCTTTCTTTTTTGTTATTTTCAATCTTACTTCATTTTCTGTATCTTTTACGTGGTCATTTTCTTTACCCTTTCCATTTTCACGTTTTGTCTTGTTTGCTCTTTTTTGTTGTTGTGTCCTTAGCATCTTTTATAGTCTTTTTCGACCTTGTGCTTTCTCTTTTGTGATTTGAACCAGTGTTCTCCTTTCTTTTTGTTCTTTTCAATTTTACTTCATTTGTTGCATCTTTTACGTGGTCATTTTCTTTACCCTTTCCATTTTCACGTTTTGTCTTGTTTGCTCCTTTTTTTTGTTGTATCCTTAACATCTTTTATAGGATTATTTTGAACTTCTATGTCTTTTTTCTTTTTACTTAGATTCTTATCTTTATCTGTTTTAATTTTCTTTTTTGTTTCTGTCTTTTTAGACTTTTTGCCTCTGGTTTTTTTCATCTGAAAAAAAAGATAGTACATTTCCAAAAAAACTATTTGAACTTTGTGCTATTTTGTGTTTTGAACCAGGTGTCTCTTTTCTTTTAGTTCTTTTCAATTTCACTTCACTTTTTGCGTCGTTTACGTGGTCATTTTCAATACCCTTCCGTTGTCACATTTTGTCTTGTTTTCTCCTTTTTTTGTTGTATTTTTAGCATCTTCTATATGATTATTTTGAACTTTTGTGTCAAAATAATTTTGAATTTCTTTTTGAAGTTCTTTTTTGTGTTTTGAACCAGTTGTCTCTTTTCTACTTATTCTTTCAAATTTTACTTCATTTGTTGCATCTTTTTACGTGGTCATTTTTTATACCTTTTCCATTTTCACGTTTCGTCTTGTTTTCTCCTTTTTTTGCTGTATCCTTAACATCTTTTATAGGATTATTTTGAACTTCCGTGTCTTCTTTCTTTTTACTTATTGTTTTTTTTTTTTTTTTTTTTTTTTTTTTTTTCTTTTTTTTTTTTTTGTTTTTTTTTTTTTGTTTTTTTGTTTTTTTTTTTTTTTTTTTTTTTTTTTTTTTTTTTTTTTTTTTTTTTTTTTTTTTTTTTTTTTTTTTTTTTTTTTTTTTTTTTTTTTTTTGATTTTTGTCTTTATCCTGTTTTATTGTTTTTTCATTTTGTATTGCATAATTTTCCTTTTTTTGATCTACCGTTGTACATTCAACCCTTTCAGCGTAATCATCAATGATTTTAGAATCTCGGTAATTTGGTTCATGGTTAGATGGTCTTTGTTTTCTGTTAGATATTTTTACAGAATCTTCAATCTCTTTTAAAATTGATTTTTGAGACATATTACATTTTAACTTATGGATAAGAATACAATTTGATTTTACTGCATCCATGATAAATGTGCCTAGGCCTTCAGTTATGACCAGATTTCCAAGCTTAGAGTATAGATTCGTGAGAGTTAACGTACATTCGACCAATTGCTGCACTAATGGTGTCCAATTTTGGGCATCCACTCTAGATATATATTCTAGCCATGATCTAATTTTTTGGGGGTCAAAATCCATAACGGGTCAATTTGGGTCTAAATTTTTTCGGGTTAAAATGACGTAACGAGTCAACTGCAGCAAAGGGAAAACAAACCCAAATTAACTTAAAAATTTTCAGTTGTTTTTCTGGTTTGAATTAAAAAGTTAAAACTATTGCTCAGACACCATAAATATTTTTGCAGGTTGCAGTTAAACAATATTATTTTATTTAAAATTTTCAGGAATTATCTAGTTTCAGTTAGCAAATCAGGTTTTTTGTTAAAACCCCATAAAAATTACTGCATTTTACATAACTATGTCTACATGCTTCTTATAATGGTACTAAAGAACAAAAAACTTATAATTGCAAAACTATTTGCATATATTTTAACAAGGAACTCCAGCAATTAAAAAACCTTAAAAAAGAAAATATAAAGTTATGCTTGTGAAATATTATCTTGTCGAAAGGTAAGTGCATGTTGTATCGTCATACATATAATGTCATTCTTTAATATAAACTTACATAATTCCCATCTATAATTAACTAGACACATCCTTAATATTAGTCTAATGGAGTGCTTTGTAATTTAAATAATATAGGCTACAGTTCTTTCTTTGATATAATTTTCATAAAATATTGATTATATGAAAAAAAAATAATTACAAAAGACTAGATGTGGTAATTTCCTTTAAAATGAGCCATTAAAGAGCTCTCTATTATTTCCCACTGCCCTGCTATTTGAGCAAAAGAAAGAAAAAAAGATCCCGTATATGCAGAAAATATACTTGACTGACATTATTTATGATGAACTATATTGATCCATGTAATATTTCACACACTTCTCTTTCCTTGCCAGCAACTTATTTAGCTCGACTTTTATATCTTTTCTTTACCTTAATTTTCTTTTTTCTTACTTGTGAAACCATTACAATAAATAAATTTCTATTGGAATTAAACATTATCAAACACTTCGTGTTTAAGTCTCGTATCAAGTATCAAAGTATTCAGTCTCCGTTTAGTCTCCAGAGTGATAGCATCTTTTTGGATTTATTGAACTTTAAAACCAGTTGTGAAATTGTATTAATTCAGTGCCTTCAGCTTTAATATAATTCAGTGACCTTGAGGATTACAGAAATTTGACGATACTATGCTACGGATTATAATCTAAAGTACACTTATTGATATGGACTAATTGCTTTGTTTGGATTTACTTTGCTTTGTGTGGCGTTCGAATTACTTTGGATCAGCTGATTAAGGATGCCAGAGTACGGTGGTGAATAACGAAGCAGGCTCCGCGGACCACCGGGCCAGCCGTCAATTGCTGATTGCCACTGCTGCCGTGGGTCTGCCCACTGAAAGTTAAGTTGATTTTTCTTCTCTTTTTTTTAGTTTTTCTCGTAGTAGCGAAGTAATGTCAAAATTCCAACAATTCCAGCTTGCGTTAGCGAATTTCAAAAGATTCCCGCTGTGGCCCGTAAGAATTATCCAAGTTTCAAAGGATAAAAAAGGAATCTTCAACTACTTAGTTTTTGAATATGGAGATCACACAGAGTCGCGCCTAATGGAGAATAGTCTCATCTCGTTTGAGGACAATTACTGCGAAGCATCTACAAAAACTGATAAAAATGTTGGAAGTGCGTTTAAAGAGGTTAACAAAAAAACAGGACATTTATAAGACGGCTTCCAAAACTTTCTTGTCGCTGAAAGCAGTTTCTTCTGAACCATCTACCGCGAATTTGCTAGCTAAAATAGTCGCAACTGAGGAAGAAATCGCTAAGACAGAAGAATCAATGATGAGCGCGATTACTAAGCAAGTTCAAGATAAACGCAGAAACGACCGAACTCTGAAAACTTCTGTTGAGACTATTGTGAGTTAAATATACTCGTCAGTGTCGCTTGAGTTTAATCCGAAGCTAGAGCAATTGTTGGTATCAGTAAAGAATATCAAAGGACTGATTGAAAATTTAGAGAACCGAATTGCAAAATTAGAAGTGAAAATTGATGATTATGAGCAAGAAAAACAGCTTGGAATTCTAGTTTTTCACAGTATTAACAGCAGCCGGGTGTTGACTTGAAGTCGACCATTCTGAATATAGCCTCGCAAAAGCTGGGGCTTTCCGGTGTCTCTGATTGTGATTTTGCTATGGTTTACAGGTCGAAATTGAATAATCCAGGGTCGGCAAACGATAAAGTTGCACCAGTGTTCGTGAGATTTTCTACCTGTGAGACGGCCCGTAAAGTGTTTGCGAATAAATCAAAATTGGCTGGTTCGAAAATCTTTTTGTCTGACTCTCTAACCAAGCACCGTCGTGATATCCTGAGTGCTGCGAGAGACAAGTTTGGCGTGAAAAATGTATGGTCAGATCGTGGCCAGGTTCTCGCAATGCTTCCGGGTGAGCGAGCTGCTCTTCGAATAAACTTGCTTTCAGATTGCGTTTAGTTTGTTGTTTATGAGTAGTTTAGTAGTGTTTATCTCGTTAAGATGTTCTATATTACTCTTTATTTATGTCTTTATTTGTTGGTTATTTTTTTATTTCTTATGAGTATAAATATCGTCCCGTTTGAGCGCGGAAAAGGGATGAATTATAGGATTCTTTTTTGCGTAAGTTGATATGAGTAGTAGTTTACGTGGAAGATTGATTGATTTGCAAAATAATCCATTTAATGTTGATGATTATTTGTTGAGGGATATTGGAAATGATGGGTCGCAAATTAGTTTTCGTCCATCTCTTGATAGTAAATATCGCCAGTTATCAGCTTTGGAGGAGTTAGACCGGTCTGGATTTCATGCATGTACACGGAATTGTCATTTAACGTCTTCTTACCATGAGATTTTTTATTTTATTTCCCGATCTAATAATTTACATATAATGGCATTATGTGAAACATTTTTGGGTCATGATACCCTTCTCTCGTCCTTTAACTTTCCAGGTTATGAACTGATTGCTCGAAGTCGATCATCAATGGGACGTGGAGGCCTGGCTTTCATTGTTCGACAGGATTTGAATTAGAAAATTAGAAAGGATTTGGACATTTGGAAGGAGGGTAAGATAGAAACCTTTAGTATAGAAATTCAGTTTGAAAATCGAGCTTGTATTTTTACTGTTGTATATAAGCCACCAAGTGCATCATTTGAAGAGTTTGCTGAAGGATTTGAATGTCTTGCTGCAAAGGTAAATAGATCTATTCAAGAGTTTATATGTATGGGAGACTTTAATTTTGATTTGTTAAATATGCATGGACCAAATTTGGATTTTTTTAGCCTGATGATGTCAAATGATTTATACCCGACCGTGAGCATTCTAACGAGAATCACGGATCATTCGGAAACGCTCATCGATAATGTGCTTGTGTCTTCAGCGATACCAAATAAAGCGTGCTGCTCTGTTGTTATAAGCCCAGCCTCCGACCATCTTCCGGTTGTATTGCATTTGAATTCTGAAGTGAAGAAAAATAACAGAAAGAATAAAATACCAATGCGTGAACTGAAGTCAATTAATCTGAAAAAAATTGAAGAAAAAATTAGTATTATTAACTGGAAACAGTACTGAATGAAGATCATCCGTCGAAAACATTTGAAAAGTTTAACCAAATAGTGTCTAATATTTATGATAGCACGTGTCCGCTTAAAGAAACAAACCCCAGAAAGAATAAACCGAGAAAACCATGGAGTGATGATGAGCTGCTTAATCTGTTTATATATGAGAAATCAGGCGTGTGAGGAGCGTCTGAATCATCCGCAGAATAATGAGCTCCATGTGATGTATAAAGAGCTAAGGAATAGGGCAAATGCCCTAAGAAGGAAAAAAATCTGTTTCAGTAGAAACAGATATGTTTCTACTGAAAAGCCAAGGAGGCCTACAAATAATTAACACAGAAGCCAAGATAAAAGAACTTCACATGAAAACAATAATTGAAGAAATCCATTTTGAAGAAACAAAACCCTATGAAAAATTGGTATAACGCATGGGTAAGAAACGAAAGGAGTGACTGCCCAAATTCGGTAAAAAAAAACATTTCGGAACTGTTAAAGAATTACTGGAAAAAAGGATCGCAGACCCTGATAGCAAAAAAATCAACAAAACGGATATGCAACAATGGTTCATTTCGCAGGAAAAACCTACCTCCAGCGAAAATTCTAGAGACGAGTGATCTTGGCGATGAAAAACTGAAAAAAAAAATTCGACCTGATACACTCTAGTTTCTTACCGCCGAAGATTAAAGAGTATGCGTTTTTCCAAGTTCACAAAATACTGCCAACTGAAGAGAGAAAACATAGGATAGACCCCACTAAGTCGACTGGAATGTGCAGAAGGTCTGGAAATCAAATTGAAACACTTGAACATTTAATTCTTCACAAGCGTAAAAACAGAATTAGAAGAATTGAAACAACTGTTAATTAGTGAAATACAAGAAAATGAGGAACTGGTCAACGCAGAAAAGATTGTAGAATTAAAATTATGCATGGAAACCAATCAAACGAAAAAAACACGAAGATTTGACATACATTTCACACATTTCAGCTTTTATGTTTGGAAAGCGAAAATGAAAGATACGAACCCAACAGAGGTAATGAAAAAGGTAAGAGTTCAGTGGGATAGGCTAATAAATATAAGGAAAGGCAAACAGAAAGGAAAAAGTGAAGGTGTATAGAAGAGAGTAAAAATTGAAAGAAAAAAAAGGAAAAAAGAGAAGGAAGGGAAAAAAAGAAAGAAAAAAAAGAAAAAAAAGAAAAAGAAAAGGAAGGGAAAGATAAAAAAGAAAAAAAAAAAAGAAAAAGTTTTTGTAAGAAATTTTAATTAGAAATTGAAATGTTGTTATTTAAAAAAGGAATAAAATAATGATAAAGAAACAAGTATTAAAAGTAGGATAAAGATAAAGTTTTAAAGAGAATTGAGAAGTATTAAAAGTAGGATAAAGATAAAGTTTAAAGAGAATTGAGCAGCCAACGGGGAAAGGTAAGATGAGTAACAAAGGTAAAGGAAATGAAGTGAAGGGATAATGAGACATTCTACCTATTAGTATTTTTTTGTAAAGGTAGAGTTTTTCATTTCTTTCTTACTTTTTCTTTTTTTTTATTGTTATTTTGGGGGATGGGGGGGTAAAAGTAAATTATATATCGGGGGAAATAGAGGTTGATGAAAAAGGATTTGGAAAGTGTAATTTAAGGTCACGATGGAAGGGGTGCCCTAAGGGGGAAGGGTAGCCTGAGATATCGGATGAACCTAAAAGGTATATGAAAATTGAAATCTAGTATACCTCTATTTTTATAACCTGATATATTTTGGAATGCTCAATTTTATATAAATTTAATATTTTGAATTTTTTGAAGAAGTTTTTTATTATGAAAAGAGTAGGTGACATTAAATAAATTATGAGATATTTTTAAAGAAAATTTGAAATTTACCGAGAGGAGAGGAGGTGGGAAAAAATAATAAAAAAAAAAAAAGAAGGCATATTTTACAAATGTATTTGAAGAAAGTAAAGGTAACCCCAAAGCAACATGGCAAGTTGTGAATCATCTTCTAAAAGGTCCTATGAAGCCATCGGAGGCAAAAATTGTGCTAAATAATAGGACCTTGGAAGAAACTGCGGAAATCTGCAACGCATTTGGACAATATTTTTCTGAAATTGGCTGCAAGATTCAAGAAGAAGCAAGAAACTCCCATGTTTTCGAATCAAGCAGCTTTGTGGATGAGCGAGGAAGAGGTTTCGAAATGAATTTCCAGCCTTGTACTGAAGAGGAGGTACGCAAAATTGTTAGCACGATTAAGTCAAACAGTGCAGGAATTGATGGAATGAGCCTTAGAACGCTCAAGTCGGTTGTGGTTTAATTGCTTCCTGTCCTCGTATACCTTATCAATATTTCTATGGAAAAGGGGATGTTTCCGAGTGCGCTTAAAATAGCTAAAGTTGTACCGTTGCACAAAGGTGGAGTCAAAACTGATATATCTAATTGGAGACCAATATCAATTCTCCCGATTTATTCAAAAATTTATTAAAAGATTGTTCATCACTGGCTTTACGAGTATCTGATGAAAATTGGTGTTTTACACGATGGTCAATTTGGCTTCCGGAAAGGACATTCGACGACGCAGGCAGTCCAGCATCTTCTGGAAAATATTAACTCAGCACTTGAGAATGGCGAGCAGTGCATGGGCGTTTTTATTGATTTTAGAAAGGCTTTCGACACTGTTGATTTTAAGATTTTATAGGAAAGGTTGTATTGTTTAGGCATAAAGGGTAGTGTTTTAAATTGGTTTGAATCGTATTTAAGTGAAAGGAAGCTACGAGTGACTTTGAGTAACAAATCTTCTCAGCCGTTTCCCATAAAGTGTGGTGTTCCACAGGGCTCAGTTCTTGGTCCTCTCCTGTAGCCTACCTGATATTCGTAGACACAATGAGATTCTACATTCCCGGAGCTTCAGTTACTTCGTTTGCTGACGACACGGCTTTAGTGATTGCAGCAAAGTCGCTGCTAGAGCTCTTGTTCAAGGAGCTTGATGGCCTACATGAATTTGTTTGTGCTAGCTTACTTAGCGTCAATGCATCAAAAACTAATTTTATGATGTTTACAAGGACTGGTTCTGCTCCCACTCTTCCTGGTGTCATTATTTACAATGGCCTACCGCTCTCACAAGTCGAAGAGATCCGATAACTGGGATTCATCCTGGATCGAAACTTGATTTGGAGTAAACACTGCGACATCATAGCATGCAAGCTGGCACAAGGCCTTGCAGTTCTGAACCGTTTTCAAAAATTTTACCTTTGAAAATTCTGCTTTTATTGTATTTTTCATTAATAGCCCCTTATATAAAGTATGGTTGTTTGGTTTGGGCGAGTAATTTTAGTTGCAATTTTAGAAGAGTTCAAGTTCTGCAGAATAAGGCTATAAGGTTGATTGGAAGGTATGATCGTGGCATTGATAGCACTGAATCACTTTTTAGAAACTTTAAAATTTTAAAGGTTGGTGAAATAAGGGATTATCAAATTGGAGTATTTGTATTTCAGTGTCTGAATGGTCTTGCACCGGATTTTTTTATGAATGTTTTTAAGCCTAATTCGTTTTATCACGATTATTCGACTAGGAGTGTGGATAGTCTTGCATCTGAGCCACGGAACACAACGAGAGCGAGTCAAGTGACCAGACACATGGGCCCGTCAGTTTGGAATTCGTTCCCAGATTCTGTTCGTCAAGCTGAAAGTGTGCCGCAACTTAAAACCCGTATTAAAAATCATGTCTTTTCAGGAATTTAGTAGTGTTAAAGGTTCGAGAGAAGCCTTTTATATATATATATATATATATATATATATATATATATATATATATATATATATATATATATATATATATATATATATATATATATATATATATATATATATATATATATATATATATATATATATATATATATATATATATATATATATATATATATATATATATATATATATATATATATATATATATATATATATATATATATATATATATATATTGTGCCATTATACAATTTTCATTAATTTCAGTTATTATTATTGTTATCCCCTTTTTTTCATTTTTTTTGTGTGTTGAATTGGCATGCATGATATCCAACCGGTCGCGCTTTTTCAAGCATCTTTTTGGTTTAATGTGACTTGTTGTCACATTGAGTTGTTTTTTTTTGTTAATAAAAATGTATGAACCTGAACCTGAAAAACCTAACAAAAAATAAACTAATTTTAAAATTTTCAGGTATTTTTCCAGTTTACCTTACAAGATTAGAATTATTGCTCAGATACCATAATTGTTTTTGCAGTTTATAACTTTATCGATTCTGAACTAAAACTAAAATAAAATGAAAATTGATTTTTTTTAATTTTTACGTAGCGTCACTCATTACGTCATATATAGTTAATAGTACACAATCGATGTTGGATCTTACGTTACGTCACTTATTACTTTATATATGGTTATGACTGCTTAAAAAAAAATATCTTTGAAAAGACTGCAATATGAAAAGACATCTAAAATGTAGTTTTTTTTGTAAAAAGTGATTCCATTTTTTTTTTTTGATTAAAAAGGAACTAGAACTTTTAATTTATGTTCAAATAAGCCATCTCGCAAAATTCTAAGACCTTTGGGTCGATATGATCACCCCTTGGAAAAAAGGCAAACAAATAGACACGCATCCGTGATCTTTCTTCTGGAAAAAATACAAAATTCTCAAGAATTATTCTAGTTTCAGTTGACAAATAAGATTTTTTTTTATGAAACCGAGCAGCTAACTAAGCCCAATATATGCTATGGTATGTTCTTCGAATGATCGTCTTTTAATGTATTTCGGTTACAATTGAGACGAGTGGCTCTGACTATACAGTTCATTACCACAAACTGTTTGATAATATTTCTTAAATATGGACGTGATTGTCTCTTACTAGGTTGCTAGCTACCGCTGCAACCCTCTTTGATAACATATACGATTATATTGTCATTCATCAAGCTTGTACATGAAAAGTCAGTTTTTTTGTCAAAATCGAGATACCGTTTATGCAAAATATCGTAGTAGCTGGCACTTTTCTTGATTTTAAAGTCAATATATTTCCCCTGTCGTTCAAGCCAAGGGATGCTGAGTTTCCTACATAGAGTTTTCGGACAAGGTGGTTGTAATGGTGTACTTTATGTTTTTATCTGACTCTATTTTTAGGAGTTATGGATTATTATACTTCTTAGCATTGGATGTGATCGTCTTTTACTAGGTTGCCACACACCGATGCAACCCGGATAAAACGAGCCATTAAACCAGCTCTTTATTATAACCATGAACTCTTTGATTTAATACTTCAGTTGCTATGGGTTACAGTTCCTTCCTCAATGTAACGTCACTATCAATTTTTGCATGTCTATAATCTTCATCATTGTGATAACACTCCTTGCTGTTTTGTTTGGCTCACTCAATTTTTACTTCTCGATACACCTGGTCGGTTGAATACCTTTGCTTTTCTCTTTTCAAGATGCTGCGTCTGTTTTTTGTGTAGTACTGTTTTTTTTTTTAACTTTTGTGTAGCTTGCTTCGATTTAACTATTATCTGAACATGAATGAGCCCATTGTTTCTCTGTGGCTCTTTATGTAGTAATCATGACGTCATGGCGTAATGATTTTATTTCATGACGTCATGGCGTAATGATATTATTTCATGACATCTTCAGAAATAACAACATAACGTCGTGTTTTTCTATTCATGTCATAGCTCTAATAAAACTATGACGACATTCATTATTTGTCTAGTAGGGTTTCAGACAAGGTGGTTCTAATGATGTACTTTTGTTTTGATCTGACTCTATTTTTGGGAAATCTGGGTTTTTACATTTCTCAGCATTAGACTGATCGTCTCTTACTAGGTTGCTAGCTACTGCTGCAACCCGGATTCACATATATAGCTATGAGAGGCATCGAGGCCGAGTTGTCCAAGGCGCTGGTGTTTTACCCACCAGTCTCTTCGGAAGCGTGGGTTCAAACCTTACCACTGGTATACGATTATGATTTATGTACAAAAATCAAATGTCTTTGAAAAGACTACAGTATGAAAAGACATTAAAATGCAGTTTTAAGTGGAAAAATTTATTCTCTTTTAGAAATAATTTATTTTAGTTACAAAATATTTTTAAAACATTTAATTTCCTTTAAAATGAGTCATTGAACAACTCTCTACGAGGTTTCAGTGCCAAGCTATCTGTGCAAAAGAAAGAAGAAAGAAAAAAATATGCCGTTCATGCAGAATGTTGTAGTAGCCTCCACTTTTCTTGATTTCCAAGCCAATATATTTCCCTTGCTGTTCAAGCCAAATGACAGAAAGTTTCCTATACAGGGGTTTCGGACAAGGCGGTTCTAATGGTGTACTTTTTGTTTTGATCTGACTTGTTTTAGGAGTTATGGGTTTTTATATTTCTTAACATTGGACATGATCGTCTCTTACTAGGTTGCTAGCTACCGCTACAACCCGGATATTTTAATAGCTACTACATGAGATCCTCTTGAGTAATACCATTTGTGATCGATCCTTATGTCACAGTCTGCATAGGCAAGAGTTTGTTCTTTATAGGACTATTTTTAGGAGTTCTGGGTTTTTATATTTCTTAGCATTGGATTACTATTGGCGAGAGATCGTTCTTTACTGTAATACCCCTGGAGCCACCGTATATCAGTTACTATTGGTGAGAGATCGTTCTTTACTGTAACTTTTCGATACGCCTGGTCGGTTGAATACCTTTGCTTTTTTCTTTTCAAGTTACTATCTCTGTTGTTTGTGTAGTACTGTTTTTTTTCAACTTGCGTATAGCTTGCTTTGATCTAACCATTATCTAATCAAGAATGAGAGAATTTACAGTTTTGACTTTTCTTATATACTAATTATGACGTCACGGCGTAATGATTTTATTTCATGACGTCATGGCGCAATGGTATTATTTCATGACGTCTTCAGAAACAACAATATAATTTCGTGTTTTTCTATTCATGTCATAGCTCTAATATAAAACTATGATGAGGTTCATTATTTATCTAGTAGGGTTTCAGACAAGGTAATTCTAATGATTTACTTTTTTTTGATCTGACTCTATTTTTAAGAGTTTTGGGTTGTTATATTTCTTAGCATTGGACTGATCGTCTCTTACTAGGTTGCTAGCTACTGTTGCAACCCAAATTCATATATATATTTATTTATGAGAGGCAGCCTGGCCGATTGGTCCAAGGCACTGGTGTTAGCCACCAGTCTCTTCGGAGGCGTGGATTCAAATCTTACCGCTGGTATACGATTATGTTTGAAAGACTGCAGTTTGAAAAGACATCAAAAATGCAGTTTTGGTGGAAAAATTTATTCTCTTTTAGAAATAATTTATTTTAGTTACTATAGATTTTTTAACCCAATTAATTTCCTTTAAAATGAGCTATTGAACAACCCTCTACGATGTTCCAGTGCCAAGCTATCTCTGGATACAAAAGAAAAAAAGAAAAAAAAATATCCCGTTTAGGCAGAATGTTGTAGTAGCTGCCACTTTTCTTGCTGTTCAAGCGAAGGGACAGAAAGTTTCCTATACAGGGGTTTCAGACAAGGCGGTTCTAATGAAGTACTTTTTGTTTTGATCTGACTCCTTTTTTAGGAACTATGGGTTTTTATATTTCTTAACATTGGACGTGATCGTCTCTTACTAGGTTGCTAGCTACCGCTGCAACCCGGATTGCTAGCTACCGCTGCAACCTGGATTCCTTTAAAATAAGGCATTGAACATCTCTCTGCGATGTTCCAGTGCCAAGCTATCTATGGAATATAAAGTTTTAATATAACTTTTCCACGAACTGTTTGATTGCTTTAAAAATCAAATATCTTTGAAAGGACTGCAGTATGAAAACACATAAAAAATGCAGTTCTTAGTGGAAAAATCTATTCTGTTTAAAAATAATTTGTTTAGTTACAAAAGATTTTTAGCCCAATTAATTTCCTCTAAAATAAGCCATTTAACAACTCTCTACGATGTTCCAATGCCAAGCTAACGTACTTTTGATAGGAAGTACTTTTAGTGGGCCAACAGAAAGAAGAATTTACATATTTTGGTTGGTTTATAAAGCCTTATCTGAATATAGAAGAGAGAAAAGGAGAGTGTTGACGGAAAGACAAACAAAATAAGGTCTAAGGACATGTGAGGAACCAGTTTGATTAAATTTGAAAAAACAGGGAGGTATTTCCGAAAGACCAAGTACCGTAGATCTTTCTATACCCAGGGAAGCAAGTAAGCCAATGAAGTTGAGAAGTTTTTACCAAGAGTTTTAATAAAGTTTTCCTTTACATTTCCTTCAGTTTGCAGTTACATGAAACCTCCGTTGTGTTACTTTATTTTAAGGAAAAATGAAAAAGGTTGACATTAAGATTGCTTTAAAAGCTTGTTAAATGAAGTTTAGAGAAAAAAATAAATGGGAAATTAGTTTGACAAATGCCTTGATTTCAATCATCGAAATATTTGAAAAATGCTCATTTTTTTAAAAGAATGGTTTTGTTCAAAGATACGCTTTTGCTGTAATAGTTTTTTTTAACAAGTCAATAGTTTTTTTTGTTAGTCTTTTTTTTTAACAAGAACAGTGCATTTGATGCTTAGGTGTAGGGTCTGTAAAGTCTCTGCGGACAAAGTGTAAGCGTGACTTAATATAGTGACATTTCAATTTGATTATTCTATTAAAATTGTTATAAAAGTGATGAGTGAACATAAACTTCCATGACTGAACAAATCTACAATTTAAATTAATCATACAAGACCCGTCAAGTGACCGATGTGATAAAATTATGCGTGATTAACTTTTTTTGGCTTCCTTTAATGTCCTACTCTTAAAAGGACCTTTGGGTCAGTTTAAAGTGACTTAAGAAAAAAATTCGATGGTATTTGAACAATTATTTTCGTTTAAAATAATTTTGAATAATGGGGAGAAATCTGTAAACTTCTTAAATCGGGGGAGAAATCGAAGCTTTTCTTAGGGAAGTGAAGAGCAAAGTTGAAACAAAGGCCGTATCCAGGGGGGTTGACCCCCCCCCCACCCCCAAAAGAAAACGATTGTCCGAGTAAAGTGTTGAGTAAAAAAAGATGAAGTTCTGAAAGTTGGCCATTTCACAAATATGCATTTTAAGTTACAATTCGAAGCTCTAACGAACACATACATATACACACACAATCCCGACAATCCCGAATAATTAGAATAATATTATTCTCTTGTGTAAAGTTAATACACAGTGAATGCGCTGGGGAAAATTTAATAGCTTAACTCTTAACTGTGATTAAATAAAAAAAACAAGTTTTTTTAACTGAAAGTAAGGAGCGACATTAAAACTTAAAACGAACAGAAATTATTCCGTATATGAAAGGGGCTGTCCCCTCCTCAACGCCTTGCTCTTTACGCTAAAGTTTGACTTTCTCACAACTCTATTTTTTTTAAACAATAAAAAACTTTAGGGTAAAGAGCGAGGCGTTGAGGTAAACTTGACTAAACTTGATGAAAGTTATATATTTGAAATCAGCAATAAGTGGGGCTGTTAGTTTGTTGATAGTTTACAATGTTTGCATTTTAGATAGTTGGGTTATTTGTCTTCAAGGGACCTTGGGAAGGATTATATATATGAATTTCTGAAGCCCTTAGAATTAGTTCCTGTCTTGTCATGATGCAGTCAAGCTCTTGTTTCGTATTTGCTTTGTATAACAAACACATAGTTATAGAAATAGACGCTTGTAGTATCTCCTTTTACGAGAACCATTAGCTCCGAAAGACTCGATTCGCTTACCAATACAAGTATTCGAACTTTAGATGTTTACTAATGTAAACCAGTCATCACCAGAAAAGTATAGTAAAGAAAGGTTTACACTTTCCATAAAGATAGCCATTCACCACTACTTATAATTCTATTAAAAATTCTCACTAAAACTTACAAAAAAAAAACACCAAGAAACCTCTCTAGCAAAACTGCTGGTATAGCATCCATTCCTGGCCCTGATCGTCCATTCATCCTCTTAATTTCTTCTTAGATTACATCCCTTACTAACTCATAATCTTTTTCTTTCCTCGGAAACTACAAAGCAACACTTGATTCTTCACCATCTAGAATCTTCTTCTATACTCTCAAGAAAACTAGGCCAAGTATCAGCTTTAGGGATTTGTAATTGGCCTTTTCCTTGTCTATTTTCCTGCCTTATTGCTGAGCAACATTGCTTTGTATCCCCTACCATATTATTTTGGCAAGTGCGAAAGGATTTATACGGTTGGGGGTGGGACAAACTCATAAAAACCCACAAACCAGACAAATTATATGACAAATATGTAAAATTATGACAACAATGATGATGAGCTTGACGTTTGAAGGGGTGGGCCTAAAGCCTCTCCCACATCTCGGAGTGTTTGTCTGTTCTGACCGCAATAAATATGTCTATATATAAGGAATTACGGTAATATTGTAAAACTCTAAGGGCTGTAGAACTTGGGTTACAATTAGTCCATCTGATTAAATAAACCCGTTAATTTGCTCTTCACCGCTTGGGAGGCGCAATGAGTTTTATCCTTTGATCGACTACTTTATGGAAGAGGTGATAAAGATTGCCAAATCTATGAAACTCTATGACCCAATTAGTGCTACAGCATATATTGTGTCAAGGCTCATTAAAATATCCATTCGTGGACTTATACACAATTCACTATACATGCACACTTCCAACCAAGGAAGTGCGGTTGGTTTCCAACCAAGGCCGTGTCCAGGGGTTTGAACCCCCCTCCCCCCTGAAATCTTTGTCTGACTCACAAAAGGCAAGAAAATGCATATAAACCAATTTGCTTTTTGTTTTTCAAGTTGTTTTGGCGGTACCCCCCTCCGCCTCAAAAATAATACCTTCCCCGTACAAAACCCTACATACTACTACGACTACTAACAACTCATCGCAGCACCAAGCCGCCTGAGGCCAACACAGCTACGCACGCTCCTCCTCCACCCCAATCTATTCAAAGCCTCCCTTTTTACACCCGCCCACGAAGTTCCCATTTCCTTTAAGTCTTTCTTTATGACGTCCTCCCACCCCAAACGGGGACGACCTGCTTTCCGTTTAGCCCTAGATGGTTGGCCGAAAAGAACAATCTTTGGCAATCTGTCATCCTTCATCCGCACAATATGCCCTAACCACCTCAACCTTTCTTTCATTATAGACCTAGAAAGCGGTATTGAACCACATTTTTCGTATAGCCTATTGTTTGAAATACGGTCAGTCAGCCGGGTACCCAGAACAATCCTTAAGCAATTTCTCTGGAAAACATCTAGCAAATCTTCATCCGCTTTTCGGAGCGTCCATGCTTCAGAGCCATATTTGACCACTGTCATCACTGTAGCTTCTAAGATTCTAATCTTGGTTTGCAGACTTATCTTCCTATTCTTCCAGACTTTTTTTAAACTGTGAAAAAAACACCCTGAGCCTTGGCTATTCTATTTTTAACATCTTCACTGCTCCCACCATCTTTACTAATAATACTACCATGGTAAGTGAAGCTGCCCACCTGATCAATCTTTTCATTACCCAACGTCACCTTTTCATCTTCACTTATTCCTAGCCTTAGTGACTTAGTCTTCCTAACATTAATTTTCAAACCAATACTAGCACCCTGAACTCGCAAAACCTCTAAAACTTCATTCATTTTGCTCACACTTTCATCTAGGATGCTTAAATCATCAGCATAATCCAAGTCTAGGAGACTTTTTCCTCCCCATTTGATTCCGTGGTCTCCCATTGCCTTTCCTGTGCTCCTTAAAACAAAGTCCATCAAAATAATCCATATAAAGGGGGATAGAACACAACCCTGCTTAACTCCTGATTTAATACAAAACCAGCTGCTAACCTCATTTCCTACCTTAACCGCAGCAGTGTTATTCCCGTACATAGCACTAATCACTTTAATGTATTTGTCTGATATACCATACAAGGATAAAACCTTTAATAAAGCTCCTCTATCAACAGAATCGAACGCTTGCTCATAATCTATAAAACTGAGGACCAAAGGTGTTTGAAAACTTAGGCACTTCTCAATTATTAACCAAAGAGTGAAAATTTGGTAAACACATCCTCTACCTTTTCTAAAACCGCACTGCTCTTCTCTTAAAACTTTGTCTACAGCATCTCTCAGTCTAAAAAGTATCATATTACTAAGCAATTTGCTACCTACAGAGACCAGACTAATGCCTCGATAATTACCACACTCACTTTT
Source organism: Artemia sinica (assembly GCA_027921565.1). Classification (NCBI taxonomy): domain Eukaryota; kingdom Metazoa; phylum Arthropoda; class Branchiopoda; order Anostraca; family Artemiidae; genus Artemia; species Artemia sinica. The sequence goes on from CM051274.1 coordinate 42,936,205, forward strand.
ATCACCTTTCTTATAAAGTGGCTTAATTAAGGTTTTCCTAAAATCGTTAGGTACTTCCCCTTTTTCAAAAATCATATTCATAATCTTCAATAACTTATTTCTAACCTCAGAGCCACCTTATTTAAGAGACTCATTTACTACCCTATCAGCACCTGGAGCCTTATTATTCTTTAGTCCTTTTAGTACTGTTGCTAATTCCTCCTCACAAAACAAATCTTCCTTCACATCCAAGGTATCACAAACTTTTTCATTTTCCTCTATATTTTTTCCTGCAACTCTATCTCGGTTAAGCAAGTTCTCAAAATGTTCGGCCCATCTCGCTTCAGCTTTTTCCTTATCGCTAATTGCCACCCCCATTCCTATCTTTAACTGGGACAAGTCCGGATTGACTACTACCTCTCAATTTGTTAACGTGCCAGTACAATATTTTACTATTATGCCGTCTAGCTGCATCTTCTAAATCCTCGGCAATTTTATCCATGGCCTCCACTTCACACCTCCTTAGTTCATATTTCAATGCTTTCTCCACTTTCTTTACATTTCTTTTGTTTTCATGCGATCTATCACCCAGATAATTCTTGTACAAGTCCTTTCTCCTTTCTATTAAACATAAAGCTTTTTCACTAATATTCTTAGCTGCAGTTCTAGCTTTCTTGCCTAATACACCTTCAGCAACTTCACAAATTATTTTTCTAAAATTATTCCAACCATCTTCCACATTATCAAATTTTAAACTCTCAAGTTTAGTATTCAACTGTTCCTGGAAAGTTTCTCTCAAATTCTCATCCTGGAGTCTACTAACATCATAACTTCCCGGGACGTAATTACCCTTCCGATATTTCAGCTTTAAATTAACCCTTGATAAACTAGATGGTGATCTTTACTTTTAACATCAATAACAGCACTCCTATATACCCTAGTATCTTGTATTGATCCTGCCAGTCTTCGGTTTACTATAACATAATCAATAAGGTTTGCTGTCTTACCATCACGTGAATACCATGTTAGCTTATGAGCCATTTTATGGCCAAACACCGTATTGGTTACAACTAGATTGTTATACCTACAAAATTGCAAAAGTCTGTATCCATTACTGTTTTCTTTTCCTACACCAAATTTACCTAAGCTGGGATACCATCTATCCTTATTTCTACCAACCTGGGCATTAAAATCTCCCAGTAACAACATCATATTTCTACCTGGGACCCTGTCTATTTGCTCCTGTAACTGTAAGTAAAATTCATCTGAGTCACTAGTATCTCCATCAGTCGGTTCTACAGGGGCGTATACTACTATAACTGATACCCTGAACTTTCTAGTCATAAAATGAGCAATTAGTATTCTATTATTAATACCTTCCCAGCGTAAACAAGACTTAGCAGCTTCCTTATTCATCATGAGCCCTACTCCCTGTCTATGTACCCCATCCTTCCTGCCTGAGTAAACAAATTCTATATCACCTAATTTCATGCTTCCTACCCCTGGGATATGAGTTTCTGAAACTCCTAATAAATCCAGTTCGAATCGTCTGAATTCGTCAGTCAAAATGTCGATACAATAGTCATTTTTTAATGTCGTAACATTCCAAGTTCCAGTTTTCATGTTCTTTAAATCATTGAAATTTTTTTCGCCTCAGGAAAAGCAATGATCCCGGATACCAGTGCAGGACGGGGATTACATATCTTCTCAAGTCTACACTGAAGTGCTTAAGCCTGCTTAGAACCGGACAGCAAGAAGTCCCTGGGACCTCCATGAATGGAGGCTTTGTGCAATCCTGGGCCCATCTTGGTCACAACATGGTTTTCAGCACTTGGCGATGCTCTTCTATCAACAAGAGTCGAAATCCTGCACAGACAATCTCAAGCCTATTACCTCCGACTCATTATATATTAATGCCTACAAATATTATGCTACTACGGGGAGGCAACCCGTAATAGATAAATTAGCTAGGAAGAGGTTTTTCAGCCCAAAGACGCCCATCAAAACATACCAATCCCAGAAGAATTGTCCATTAGTCAGAATCCCGTGCGAATGCTGTGTCGTTTACTAGGCTATAATTTCCTCGAGGGGCGCCACTCCTCAAGTGACCCTAGATATGGCCCTAATTCAAACCTTAGATGAATTTCTTATTGTGTGAAGCTTTACAACACATTAGATTCTGATAAAAGGATAGTAGTGGGCGTGTAATAGACGCGAAATATACAAGGAATTACACAGGAATATACAGTGCAGTTTAACCGGTACATTGGCTGACCACGGTCATTCATCTATTACTAGGACTGGTATATGCCTAAGCACACAGGTTTATGAGCCAACACCCATTTTCCAGGCCAATCAGAGATGTATAAGGAATTACACAAAAATATGTGTGCAGTTTCACGGATACATGGCTTATCACGGTCATTCATCTATTACTAGGACTGGTATGTGCCTTAGCAGACAGGTTTCTGAGCCAACGCCCATTTTCTGGGCCAATCAGAGATATATAAGGAATTATACAAGAATACATGTGCAGTTTCACGGGTTCATGCCTTACCATGGGCATCTATATATTTCACAACAATAGGCGTTGCCAGACACGTTTTTTCTAGGTTAAATAGTCAAAACTAAACTTCCTCATATTACGTATTCTAAGATGGTCTCTTTGTAAAATTCTGGTTTCACCTGGAGGGCATATAATCATGTTTTTTTTCTTATAAATAATGTTTTTATCAAAGATACAGCTTTGCATGTTTCTAAGTCAAAACTTGTCAGGCACTAATAACCTATAGCCTGAAGGTACCTTGCATCTTGTCGAGAATTGATCGCATATGGTGTTAGATATCAAAAATTGTACCATTTGCATAAAAATAACTCTATTTTGCATCACTGGTCATTATAGAACGGAATGTACAGCCAGAATTGTTGCTTTTTCATCCTGTGTCGTTTACACTATTAGTTGTATCTAATAATGATAAAAAGTTGTATCAATGTGTAAACTAAAACAATTCACGAAAAAAGGTACAGCATTTGATAATTCTACAATGAATAATCTTAATTAGTGATTGAATAATAGGGGTGAGAATGATCTTAATTGGTGATTGGATTGTATGAAAGTGCTAAAAAAGGGTTAAACTGATTACCAGTTAAGCTAAGCCCGAGTTAAGGTTGTTAAGAGTAGAATCTATCTATGGAATTCTAGTAGTTTACGTTCCTTGGCACCTTTCCAAGGCAGATTACCAGACTGGTTATTGCTATTGCTATCAATTGCACAAGGAATTTCACAAGAATATACACTACAGTTTGACGTGCACATTGCAAAAAGTGAGCAAACCTATAAAGTGGTTAAACACGTTTTGAAACTATAGTCGAGATTGTATAACACAATCAGACTGGTTTTTGCTATTGATTGAAAGTAGACATGGAATTGCACAAGAATATGCAGTACAGTTTCACATGTACATTTTAAAAAGCGAGCAAACCTATAAAGTGGTCAAACACGTTTTGAAACTATAGTCGAGATTGTATGACGCAACAGACTGGTTTTTGAGGCAACACCCATTTTTTAGAGCCAATTAGAGACAGCGGAGGTTACTCCATATACGATAACTTGATTGGTAATTGGATTTGAATAAAAGGAGTGATTTTCATTGCAATTCATATTAGTAAGAGAATTGAATTCAGAGAGAATAGTTTATTTGAGAGGATATTAGTAGATAAAATGAGTGGAGCATTTACACTATTGAAGATTGATGGTGGAGCTGGAAGCAGCAAAGATATACGAGTAGCAAACGTGGCTGTGGAAATAACAGGAGGCTGTAGACTATGCCTTGAATGGGACGATATATATGCTAGATATGTGATATCATTAAGCAAATTTAAAATGGAGGAGCAATTATTTTTTGCTGCGAAACTGAATATTATGCATATAAATAGACTTCAGGCAGCATTAGATGCTGTAGTAAAATATATTGATGAGAACAAAATGAACCAGTGATTATTATTATTGTTGTAATTATGCTCAATAAAATTGTTTCTAAATCAAAGGTATTTTCCTTTCTATAGTAAACTAGCGTATATTTTTAGAGTAGAAAAAAAAATTCTGATTAGTCTGAAGTTGGTTTTGAGAGTGCTAGGACCCTAAAAAATGGATAGATTTGAGAAAGAGCGAATCATGGGGAATCTAGTGCTTATGGAAAAACGTTTGATTCTAGATGATGATTTTCTAGAACTGTCTCTTCAAACGAAGATATTTTCTCAGGGAATGCTTGTTGATGTAATGAAAACTGATTCTCCATCATTAGACTATTTCATGAAGCTTTTACGTTGATGTCCAAATGCATTTACACAATTTATTTATATATTAATCATGACACGGCAAAATGATATTGTGGATATGCTTTTAAACACTAGTTTAGAAATTTAGGACTTTTTTTCATTGAAAAGATGGTGTTCAAGGATGACTTACTCCTCTCTCTCTCTCTCTATCCTACTCAATTTGTTGTTGTTGTTGCTAGCTCAGTTTCATTGTGGCAGTGAGAGTGTCAACACATGAAAAAATGTTCCATACATGTCCACTGTGCATGTACACACTGGACAGCTGGTCATCATGTGAGAATTGCACAATGATTGATGAGTATGATGAAAAGTGTAGATTATGCAACACATGTAAATTGCATAGAGGATATGCTGTACAAATTAAAGGTTGTAATTCCTGTCTTGAAGAGGTGTGTGACTCTCATCCTAGAGGACACCTATGCTCCAATTGCCACTTTGATAAATGTAATCAGTGGGAGAATACATATCCTGGTATTATTGGAAAGAATCCTAAGCGTGATTTTAGTTTATTGCTAAGAGGTTGGTATCGTCATGGTTTTAGATTGTTCTGGGAGGAGGAGTCGGATCAGCGATTCAACTGTTGGAACAACAAAATAATCTGGTTTCTACGTCATCGTTGTGAAGACAATGACTACTACGATTATAAACCCACTGATTTTTATTTGGCTGTGACGGAATGTGATTCGCCACTTGAGGACACTGTTTGTGACATTTCTTCAAATAAGCAAATTGAAACCTGTGAATTCTACAGAATGAATGAGAATAGTATCATTGACTATACAAAGAGATATGACAAGAGTGAAGTTACACTCTACTGTAGAAAATGTGACCCTGACATTGCAGCACATCAGGATCAGTATACTTTGAATTCAGATAATCTACCCGCATTAGTTGTTATCGACAAATACCTATACCTAGTAGAAGATGAAATCTAAAGAGTAGAAAAGTCGTTTTTATCATGTACATACATTTTTTTTTAAATAAACAATTTCACATACATTTTTAGAACATTTTATTCGTAGGGCACTAAAATCAATATTAAACACGCTTGTAAGTATATTCTCCACTAGAAAGTCGTTCAATCGAGGTAAGTCAACGTAGATGTAGAGAAACAGCTTGTAGGTATAGCCACGACATCTGAACATGAAAAAGAGTGGTGCATGAAAGCCACATGTCTTAGTCGTTAAATCCTGTACTCTTCGTCGATTTTGAATAATAGTTTTCCCACTGCTTTCAATAAAGTTGCTGATGTATGGAGTGTAGAATTTATACGATAGGCCAAGAGGATCAAAAAATTCAATATGCTTCGCTGTTTGAAAAGATGCATAGCCAACGGCCTGTCTTCAAAGTCGATGGACTGCTATTAACAATGATTAGGGTATTGTTAACACTTGGAATTTTTTCAATGAAGTCCGATGGTATGCAATAGGACTTGTACTGAGACATGCATGGATCCATACTAAATACGTTGATTATTTGGTTTGTGTTCATGGTGCTAGGTCTAGTAGAACACTGTCGTCGGGTGTGATTTCCCAATAGTTTTCAAATTGACTCAATGATATTAGCGTGATACTCTCAGTCAAAGCATCGGCAAATGTACACTCTAAACGTACATTCCCTGTTCGTACTATGCTCATATCCTGGGTCCCCGACAGGTCCAAAACAATTACACCATGATTTTTTGAAAACATTGAATCGGTTATTCCATTTTCAAATAGCTGGGAGTCATGATCTAGGGATTGCATGGTCAACTCGTACAGAGTTCTATAGGATTTCCTGTCAAATGATAGAGTGTACAGTGGAATACCATTCACTTTGCACACAAGGCTAGATATACCGAAAAAATTAAAACCATGGGGGATTCAGTCCAGGATCCAACAGCACTGCCACTCTTCACAAAGGCCAAAGCCAATTTTGATGGGATTTCCCCATTATTAAATGATGAATCAGTATAGCTACGAGAGCCGGTGGTAATGTGACGTTGATTAGTGATCGTATGGGGGACAAGAAGTTTAATGTTGTTGCCATTGGCTCTTAGCTTTTCCACTGCCAATGCAACAGAGCTCATAACCCGTTGTTTTCGGACGTGGAGAATTGCCGATGTGCTAATGACATTTACATCGGGTGCTGTAGGAAGTTCTTTTCTTAAAATGAAATTCAATGGGGCTAGTTGCTTAAAATGAAACTTGCAACTTTGTCAATCTTGACATTGAGGGGTAACCATTGGGATATATTGAATATCTCATGATTTAATTTTCCAACCAGATGATACTCCTAGGTCACTGCAGTAGTCAACTCACCGTCAGTATCAACACCTGATCGATATTCATAGCCCAATGATTGTCCTCTTAACTCCTTGTATGCCTTTGGTGTCATCATAATAAATTGTATGTAGCTTGCATAGTAGATAAGTTATTGCTAGTGCTCACCAATGTTCCATTAATAAGTACATTAATTTGTTTGAACAGATTGTGTAGAATACAGTTTTCGTAGGAGAGACCATCGGCAGCAGTTGGAGTTGTATTATCTGACTTTTCTTCACCGCAACATTTAAATCAATAAATGTTGATGACAAATCAATGAAATAGTCTTCATTGGAAAATATTTGAAAGTGTATATTTTCCGAGAGGGGTTGTTGGGGGTAAAATTGTTCATAGTAGCCATACTTCACGCTGACATCAACATTTTCAGCATTGAACAGATTCAATGAGGAACTGATTCATGGATGTGATTCCTTGTGGGGGAGATAAGTCATCTTAAGAGAAAAAATCCTTCTTTGATCTAACAATCTTTTTCTTTTTCTTCTTCTTATTGGTCTTCCTTGTTTTATTCCCCAAAGTCCTTGTTGATGTCCTTCGCTTCCCGCCTGGGTAGAGACTGATTAGTGGATGAGGCGCACGCATCCTTTTCAAGCCTTTCCCATTTTGCTGAGATTTTAATTGCTCACCAACGGCTCTTGCTGAAGATCTAATATTTTCCTTAACACTCTCCTTGAAACTCTTACCCGGCCCCAGTCCTGTAGTTTTGATACAGCAAAATTTTGATGCAGCAGGTACAAGATATTTTCTGGCAAGGGGTAGTGCAGAACGAAATAGCCTAGCAAACCAGCTACCAAGACCATAGCCAGACATTGTAGTATGCCCCATGTAGTAGTCCAGTCCATTGCCTTTTTGACGTGGACTCAGAGCACCAACATAGCAATCGATATCGGGACAGACAAATGGAATTCTTCTATTGTTCGTTTTAGGTGGTGTCGCCGACAATAGGTCAAAAATGACATGTAATCACTGCTAAGCCTTTTGTTATTGCTAGAGGATCACCCAATTCACTTCTTAGTGTTAAATGACAGAGTTCCAAATACGAAGTGTTTACAGGAACATACAGAAGAGGCTTTATATATAGTGATGAACAAGTTCATGGGTTGTTTTTCGTTCAAGAACACGTAGGAGAGGAACGTTTGAATTACCAACTCTCGATGTTTCCACAAAAGATGCATAGAGAAATATGCAAGAGTCTGAGGCAAAACCAGGTGGATAGTCAGCAAAAATAACTTGATCCATCCCGTAAACAGTGCCAGCGTTTTTCCCATTGATCAAATTCTGTTTAAAGCCATGAACGTCTCTCAGATTATCATTGAGAATAATCATTTCAGTGTCAACAGGTGAGGTAATGTAAATCCTATCGTATTCCATTGAATAATTAAAATAGGATGTACTATTCCTACGATATGAGATTTTTCTATTGATTGTACGACACAAATCTGTCATATTATCATATTCAATATATTTCAATTTGACATTTGGATATTCGCTAGATTTAAGTGCTTCAACCCATTCATACTCGACAAAGCGTGACCAATCGAATGGTATAACTTTAATGTCATACACATTTTCCTTTCTCAGGGTGTCATAGGTATTTTTGAGAATACAGTCGACAAGAGCCATTTCATACTTTCCGTCATCGAATTTGATGGCGGCGGAGAGTTTCGTCCAAAAATCACTTGTTTTATTCAAGTCATTGTAGAGAGGATCGGAAACCTTGGACATAAAAGTTACATAGAAATCATTGGGCATTGTCAATATCTTCAACACTGATCCAAGAATCAAAATCAGTGTTGTATCCTAGCCACCGTACAAGTAACTGTTTCTTACCCCTGTGAGTACGAGTCTGTAATATCTTTTCAATTTGATAGATTTCACCATTATTTTTAACTTTTTGTAGTCCATAGTCGTCAAACCCGCTGAGAATCTCTTCATCTTTGGTATCGCGCAAACGATAATTTATGGGTTTTGTGTCTAGGATTTTTGCCACTTTAAAAAGTTCTGTGGACCACAAGTAATTACCCTTTTCAAAAACATTAGTTGTTCTATTAATTCGAACAGCATCACCAACATTGAATTTCTTCTTCTTGACACTCGTTTCATTGGAATATTGTTTAAGAAAGGTATCAATTGTATCATGATCAGAATGATGAACTTCCGTTGGGATTGAATTGGACAATGATCGATGAGGTCGTTGATTATAAACCAACATGATTTTATCTAAATCATGAATAAAAGCAGATGTATTCTTCAATGTACAATATCTTGAAATTAAAAGTCGAATAGTTCTTATCAATCGTTCTGCCAATGCAGCCTTTATAGGACTATGACTATGATAGAGCAGTGTATTATATTTCGCTAGTACTTTTGCAACATGGGGATTAACAATTTCACTACCACGATCCGTTTGAATTTTTTCATACGAATCCTGTTCGAGAATACTTTCAACGGCCTGAGCAACTTCAAACACCTCTCTTTGACCGCAATGGAATTGCATATGCATAGCGACTAAAAAAACACTGATTGCAAGTAGAATTTACTTTTACGGTGCGTTGTGACGTCTTTGAATCTCATCTAGAGTTAATAGATCTGCTTGCATTATATGCAATGGGAAAAAGGCTTTAGTTTTTCGATAATGATTAGCACGAAGTCTATGATTTCTATGCAGAGTGAAACTTGATTCATTTTATAGATAGTCTTGTACACTTTTAGCGTGAACACCAGTGACTTTGGAAAGAGTGGTGGGGGAACTTAAACTCCTCACTTCACCAGTATTTTCATAAACACCTTTCAGAACTTCAACCATTTTGAATGTAAACGTGTAGTGTAACGTCCGCTACCCTTTTGCATACTGGTGGTTGGCGGTGGTGGTGGTGACATTGACTTGATACATCTTCTCTTTTGTCTAGCTATCAGTGGTGTGCTGCTCCTCCTTATTGTCAAGTTTCCACTAGGTGTGCTAGTATTTTCCAAAATTGATTTAAAATCTTCTTCTTCTTCTTCATGTTCATATTTTAATGGTGTTGGTGCATGTTCATTTAATTTTTTTTAGAATTTGCCTATTGCTAATAAGGCTTTTGGGGAAGTTTAATGTATTTTGAAAAGTTGTATAGATGAGCGTCAAATGATAATAGTCCTTTACGATTTGTAACCATATCATAGATTAAATCAAGTATATTATAGCACTTGCCCTGAATTATAATCTCTTTCCCATTGCTATCAACTTGAATATGATCTTGACCACTTTCCATGAGATATGTTATGAGTCGTTTACTTTGTTCACAATATGAGTCGGGCATCAGATTTCCAATTTTCGATACAATTGAATCCAATTCCTCCTTCTTTAATTGTGTTCCAGCAGAATCCTGAGGAGATTCTTTTTTGTGATCAATACCACTGGCCTTCGCACGATAGGGCTTATGTTTGTCCACTCGGCGAAGTGTATCTTGAAGTAAAAGCAGTTTTATATCATCCTCAATATTCTCGTTGTCGATGAATTTACTCAGATTGTCCTCAAAGTGTTCCACGGGTGAGAGAGCGAGTTCTATTGGAGTCAATTTATAGGTTTTTGCTATTCTTTAGAGAAAACTGTTTACAAGTCCTACAATTATTGGCAGTAAAAGTGTGAAAAAGCTACCGCCCGCCTGAAGAAGTCGTTTCTTTTTAAAATTCTTTCCTTTCTTTTTAGAGGCGAATGTACGTACAATGGAACGATGTTGCTTTGCCTGTTGCTTAACTACTTCTGGCAGTTGAACATTGCCCTCGGTCAAATTTAAACAAAGTTCAGACATTAGATTAATGAAATCATTGTCAATACCATGTTTGAGTATGGCTTTCCTAACAGGGGGTTTTGAAGTGTTTAGAACTGAAAATAAATGTCTATTTTCATGTAGTTTCTTCAGTGTCATGATAGCAACTAATAGGTCTTTTTACTGTTCACGGGGAGATATACTGTAATTTGATTGTCAAAAATATCTGTGACTGCACGCAAATCCTCGGGTGTATTTTGATTAAGATCCAATAGAAATATAGCCGTTGGGTTTATTAGTTGCCTGATTGTACGCTGAGAGCAGAAATTTGGGGGCACCTGGATATATTTGTTTATTGAGAGTTATTAGCGAGCTAGAATCACGAACAACAACTCTGTAGATGATATAATAGGTGCAGTTCAATGCAAGTGTTCGCATACATTTGCTCTGATGAAAGAGGTTATGTAGAACCATAGTAATGGAATTCTGTTCATGATGAGAGTGAACGGTGAACAATTGCAGCATTTCCTGGGACCATTGTTCAATAGATTGAGCCAGATTGTCAATAATCAGCCAAGAGTTTGGTTCAATATTGTTGAAAACATCAAGTCCCTGTATGAATTGTATCTGCACCAATCCCACCGTGCCAATTGCTTTTATTTTATCGTATGACTCCTGCCAAATACTGTAACAATAGTAGATTTTTTTCGACTTTTCCACAAACATTTTATCACAATTTTTAATTATTTTAGTTAAGAGTGTTGTTTTGCCTGACATTGATGGCCCACACAGAAACGATCTGAATGGTGTTTTAAATTGATACATGTTCCCTTCAACAGTTCACCTAGAACACTAACTGTAGACTATAGTTGTCTAATGACTAAATAATTTCCCTACTAGTCCGTTCAAGAACAATGAGAAGAACAAAATGAATAAAGAATCATATTTCTTGTATTATGAAAAAAACAGCACTTTACAGAAAACAAAGAAAAATACACTTAAGATTTTTTTTAATTTATTTATAAAAAAAATGTTTATTTTAAAACATGCACTAGAAAAAGCACTTTAATAAATATAATTTATTTATAAAAATACAACATTTAATGAAAAAAAATACACTTAGAATAATATCACTTTTTTACATCATTTTTTTTTTAATTTGAATGCAACATGTATATTGACAAAAGCACAAAAATCTGCTCTAAGTCAAAAAAGAAAAAAAATACCTTTGGTATTGGCGGCGCGCCCCCCGTTGGCGGCCGGCCAGGCGCCCCCTCCCCCTGGGCCGTAAGCCCCCCCCCCAAGGCCGCGAGCCCCCCCCCCCTCCCCTCCAAAGGTTTTGGGAAATCTATTGGACTTTACTCAAACCGAGACTTTCCCTATGGCCAACATATTCGGCTCGGTCGGAAGTTAAATAGTGCCCCAGGGGGAGGGTAGTCACACCGTCTTGACAAACATAGACCTTGTCGGAAATGGTAATCATGGCAATTTTCTATATTTACAGTGAAGTTTCTGTAGCTCAGTGAACGAATTGCCAACAATTTTGTTCGTGGAATTGTATTTTCAACAATACAATTCCTATATATGTCCATGTCGAAATTCTTATCCACATAGCGCGTGGGTACTCCTTTGCAACGTTTTTTTATTTCCTCGTCGTGTGTCTGTATAAAGTACACCTTCGGACTTACAAACATACCAAGTCCACTCCAATTGGTGTAGTCCATCCACGAGCTGATGATTTCACCGTGCACCAAATCATCAAGTAGGTTTGGGGTTTTTATTTTTAGCAGTAGAGAATCTGTGTCCCCGTAGCAGACCTCTACTTGCCCCTTCTCCGGCCACTGTACCCTAGCCACATTGTAGTAGAATTCCAACATGAGCTTTTTAGAGATCTCCAAGATTGCACTGCCTGTAGCAATATTTTTATTCAGGACAATGCTTCTGTTTTTCCTATTCAATAGTACCATGTCCGGGCCAATGATTGTAAAGGAAGTGTAATTTGGATCGGAAATAATTCGAACACATTGTTCGGGGTCGGTCACGACGTCACAACGATTCCTATTGCGAACACTCTCGCACATTTTACCAAAAGCCGAATTTAAAATGAGCTTATAAATTTCTTTTTCGGCTTTTGTCTGCGCTTCAGAACGTTTCTTGACAAAAGTGTAAAAAAATGTTTTCAGATAGGGTATTTGGCTAAACTGGAGGGCTCTATGTACCTTTGTGACGTTGAAACCGTTGTTGCACATCCATTTTAAAGCCACATGATGTACAACAATATCTTTATTCGGCAGAAGGTCAGCAATAAGTTTTTGCTCTGAAGGTGACCAATGCAGTCCGTCCACCTCCACCAAACGTCTGTTGCGGGGGCTCAAAGAGTCCCTAGTTACAGGTCGATTGATGCATGGAAAAACAAAATCCTTTACTGAATCGTGAAGCTCAACTGGTATCTTACCATCAATTTCAAAAAACCATCCAACCGGCCTATTCTCCTCAACACTGTCAATGTTGGGGAAATTGGAGGCTTGAGGGTCATTGAGCCGTTTATAGTAATCGCAGGGTAGCGCATAATGGGACATGGCCGAGGGGTAGAGAGAATTCATATCTAGGAAAACTGCATCTGATTTTGTCCCCGTCTTCTCTCCAGTTGGATCAGTTTCCAAGATACGATCCCCGTGAAAAACATATCCGCCCCTCATTGACCTCTCCATGAACAGGTGCTGATCGATGTCGGTGATCAGCCCGATTTTTTCCCCGCTAATTTTTAGGATGAGATCCATTACCAGATGAGGAGATGAAAAATAATATCCTAAATCAAGATTAAATTCCCCATAGATTTTGTCCGTATTTTTACACATAATATCTAACAAAGTTAACATATAACTCGACAAATACAGCTTGCGGTAGTCAAACCCATTTTTACACCCTCCCTCCGTCCACACTTTTTAGCAAAACTGTATTCATCAGGGGTGCACCTGCGATCGTGTAGACTGTCGTAAAACGATTCGATCGAGGGAATAGTTTCCTCGGCTAATCTCGACATAGAACAGTAATAATCATAAGGATAAATGCCCTTGACCGTCAACAAATCATATAAATCATTTGGAAATTGTTGCTTGAGAAGGGGGAAAGCGTTGCAGCCGCCATCGTTTTTCTGCACTTGAATTAATTCGCTCAATGATTTGGGAAAAAAAAACTGTAGGAATCTAAAAAGCGAATTTTATTCTTGTACTCAATGTCGTCTTCAACATATCTCCACATAAATTCCAAAACAAGCAACTTTTCCGATGATTCAGGAATGATTTTGTAGGAAAAGCTGTCTATCACCCATGCATCATCCACTGTTCCATTTCTTTGAAAATGGGCCATTGCTGGTAGCACATACTTCAGATCGTAGTTAGAAATATGTATAAAAACCGGAAGAAAGAGTTGCTGTTTAATTTTTAAATTACATGAATTGTGAGGCCACCCCCGAAAGTTACTTTTCCCCGTTGAATTGGGGTCAATAAGATGACTGTGATCCTTGACCGCGTCTTTTGGGGCAAGAGCACCCCTACAAACCCAACAAATTGTCCCCTTTTCTAGTGCCAGTTTCTCCTTATCTGATAATGACATTGGGTAGTTGGTGTGTCGCAATCGTGAAATTGCACCGTTCGCTGTTTTTATTAAAGACACCAATAGCTTCTCCATGCTACCCTACTCATCCATAGTAAAAAAAAAACTCTTCTAGCTGCCTTTTATTATTGGAATCACGACGAGCATGCGCATAGGAACACGCAACTAGTTTGTGTTCCTTGACTATATTTGGCCTTGATGGGTCTGATACCTCTACCAGTCTTGATTCACAAGCCAAAGATACTTTATCAAGCTGTAGCAGGGAATTTTGGAAGTTTTTAAATTGTAAAGTATCTTTGCCTTCTGCCGGCATTTCTATTCTTTGATTACCATGAATTTTTTTAATATCTCATGTGATCCGAGAATGTTCGTTCAGATCTAAATGAGGTAAGGCACATGGGGCAATAGTGACATTCTCCTTTCTTAGTGCCTTGGGATAAGAGTCGACTTATTGCCGTAACAGGGAAAAAATGACCATAGGAATTTACATCTTTGGGAGGCTCATAGACAACCCAAGCCCTATTTTTAACATTATCTACCAACGGTGTCCTAACTGAATATAAAACCCCTTTTTTATTTGGTTTCTTTCCCCCATTTACAAATTCCGTGTCATACTGGAGAACAACCACCCCCAACCCAAGATTTTTATTTGCTTTTTCAAATATAGTTATTTCTTTTAAGGACACCGGATATTTTCCCTCTAAACAATCAAAATTTACTTTAGGCAAATTGTCTCCACCGTTACGTGCAAGTCTGTCAAGATTTTTTATTGTTGAATCATTTTTCAAAGTTCTATGGGCTGCTGCTAAAAATGCATATTTAAAGCATTGCAGCCCCGTGTCAAAATAGAAACTCTGAACTCCTTTGGTAGCCGACAAATCTGGGTGGCATTTTATTCGTCGACTACCCGCTCCCCTTAAACAAAGTTTTTTTTAAAAATCTACTGGGATTCAGATCCATGTATTCAATGTATAAAATGGTGTACCCACTTCCCCTCTCGTTAAACGTGTCCAAAGTTAATATTAATTTATTAACCCAATTAAAAAAGTTACCCTCAAATTCATTTAGACCAGGGTAAAAAGTTTTGTTGCCAGTTGAAAAATGAAAATAAAAAATGTCCCCAGATGTCCCCTTTTTAAATAAACTTTTTGATTTACCCATGCTTTAATCCCCCTGCCCCCCCCCCAATTCTGAATCTGAATCTCAATAAGTGCTCGAATTCGGTCGATGTATGTATGAAGAACATTTACAGGATCTGTTAAAATGACACCCCCGTCAACCAGGTTTTCCTCGGGGGGATTAAAATCTACCCTATTTGTTTGCAAGTGACCTACAGCAGATTCCAACAAATTAAATTCACGTAGTTCCGGGGACGCGACGCTATTTTCATGTCCTGCACCTATTTGCAGAGGACCCAATTCACTAATAGTAAATTCATCGTCAAAAATGTCCCCGGAAACATTAGATCAAACAATTTCCATAAGGCTATTCATTTCTTCCGTTGTAAATTGAAAATCCAGGGGGATACTAAATGACGTACCTTCACTAACATCATCCGGCGACAGTGGACAATTACCCATGATATTCTAAAGTCCTGGGCCTGGGAAGGCAGTTGTTTTTGTAGCTTCCCCCTGAAACTAAAATGAATGGATTGAGTTTTTTTCTTTGAGGAAAGTTTTATCGCAATTATAGCACATTATTTTTTTTTCTTAGTCGGATTTGTATTCATATTATTTATCAAACAAATGTTGTTTTTTTTCTTAACTGGATTCGTATTTATCAAACAAATGCATAATAAATTACAAATTTTTGCTTATAGCATTATTTATAAAACAGGTGCATTATAAATTACAAATTTTGTTAATAGCACACACGCACACACGCACACACACACACATACGCACACAAACACACACACACACACACACACGCGCACACACACAAATACGCACACCCACATGCGCTCACACGCACAAACACGCGCACACAAATCGCCACGTTTGACTAATAGTAATAAAATACGGTAAAAAAAATCAACTCAATAATTGTCTTAATACTTCATTAAAAAACTGACTCTTTTTCCTACAAATCTAGCCATCCATAAAAAATAGCGAACAGACTAGAAGCAGATTCCTTTTCCTACAAATCTACCCGTTTACAAATCTACTATTTGTAATAGCAATAAAGTAAAGTACATTATAAAAATATTTGTCAAGGAATTGTGATTAGTTCAGAAAGAAGCATTTTAAGCCAGATGTTTACCGTGGTATTAAATAAGTATCATTTTTACACCCCCCCTCAAAAATTAATTTCCCCTCCTAGCATTATTTTAACTAAATACTTGCATCCACCCCCTCCCCAGAAAGTTCAGAAAGACACAATAGTCTATTTCTCCTGAAGCATTTCTAGTCGTATCTTTACCATGATATTAAAAAAGTATCATTTTTTTACACCTCCCTCAAAACTTAATTTCCCCCCTCCTAGCATTATTTTAACTAAATAATTGCCTCCACCCCACTCCCCAAAAAGTTCAGAAAGAAGCAAAAGAGTGATTTCTTTGACAATCAAAAAAAAATTACATTATATTCAGCTATCTCTGAGGGGAGCAGAGAAATTTAAAACAATGGATGGGGCGGGGGATTAATATTTACAGTGTTGAAAAAAATGGCGAAAAAAAACTAAAAAAAAAGTTAGAAAGAAATATGTAGAAATTTCTATTATCAGGTAGAAGGTAGAGGTAAAATGCTTACATTTCCAAATTCAGACTACAGTTGAGTGTCGGATGGTCCTGGCAAAGCATGATGGGGGATAGATGGGACAGTGGCGTCTGTTTCTTGCATAGATGTGGTGGCGGCTGCGATGTCACTGGCTTGGGGGGTTGGTGCAGCGGGGCTCATCAACATGTGAGCAGCCATCCACTCTCTTTTTAGCTTTCTACCTGGCTGCATAGTGGCTGGCACGGATGGGGCTTGGGCAGGCAGCGCTGGTCTAGAAGGGATGTGGGGGGCTCTCGATGGGCCAGCTATCTCCAGTTGTTGTATTGGAGTAGCGCCATTAGCCTTAGCTCTCTTTTGAGGGGGAGGCAGGCATTCTTCAAAATTGTCCTTAGAAAGAAGAAAAAATTAAGTATGGAAAAACGATCCCCATTTTTTACGGAAGAAAAATCAGTACCCCGCTGCATCAAATCCAATACAATGATTTAAGTAATAGATCTAAAAATAGTCAGCCATAAATATGGTATAATTAAAAGCTAACCAAACACTAAACTTCAGTGTTGCGTGTCGGAATGACCACAATAGCTTTCTTGTCAAAGGGTATTCGTGTCTGCCCAAAGAATCCCCCCTCCCCCCTTACTTTTCATGTGAAGAAATAGTTTGTTTTTCACCTTACAACGAAGGTGTTAGAATTGATACATTGCCCCCTTCCCCGCCTTATATTTTTATAAAAGCCTCTTAATCATCTATGAAATCCATTTGCTTTCATCAAATACATTTGAAAATAGAATATCTCGTTTAATTTGACCAAAAAAACAATCTCTTTTTCAAAGTGTCTTGAATTACACAAACGCATGTGGCATTAATCTATGCCGATAACACAAGCGTGTGAAGTCTGTTTCTAAAACCGTCCCTTTTTGTAACCTGATTAAACACAGATGGTTTTATTTAGACCGGAAAAGAAAGCACACTCTATTTTAATAATGGAAAATGACATTTTGAACGAAAGAATTATTTGTAATGAATGAATTAAACTCGTCAACAAAGGGGGGAGGGAAGATGGGGTTTACGTAATGGAAAAAAGAGCGTATTTTTCGTTTTCTATCGACTATAATCATCATATTGTAGAATTTGTATTATTGGGGGGAGGGCCATCCCCCTGAAATTTGAATTTACTGGAGGGATGACTATGTAAAATGATTTTATTTGGAAATAAATTAAGAAAATTTACTAAACTGAACTCAAATTATAAATTGATATAGCCATAGATTCCAAGTCAATAATATCAGATGTTTTATCCATGGTATGTTAGAACCTTATTAAAATTTAATCGTAACGCATGAGCATTATATACAAAATGTCAAGGACAAATGAAAATCACTCCTTTTATTTGAATCCAATTACCAATCAATTTATCGTATATAGAGTAACCTCTGCTGTCTCCAATTGGCCCTAAAAAATGGGTGTTGCCTCAAAAACCAGTAGTGTTGTGTTATACAATCTCGACTATAGTTTCAAAACGTGTTTGACCACTTTATAGCTTTGCTCGCTTTTTGCAATGTGCACGTGAAACTGTACTGCATATTCTTGTGCAATTGATATCAATAGCAAAAAAACAGTCTGATTGTGTTATACAATGTCGACTATAGTTTCAAAACGTGTTTGACCACTTTATACGTTTGCTCGCTTTTTGCAATGTGCACGTCAAACTGTAGTGTATATTCTTGTGAAATTCCTTGTGCAATTGATATTAATAGCAATAACCAGTCTGGTAATCTGCCTTGAAAGGTGCCAAGGAACGTAAAGTACTAGAATTCCATAGATACATTCTACTGTTAAGGTTATTGGCTCAGGCAATTTATTATAAATTTGGAATAAAATCAATCGATGGAAATGGTTAACGATGACAAAATGACCTTGTGACATTACCTACCTTTACTTCTCCGATGTGTTCTGTATAATGCACAAGTATCATTTGAAATGTGTTGTCAATATAAAATATGCTATAGCATTTCAGTATACTAAAATGTTGATACTAATAGAGATGTAGATGGCAAGAAAAGAATTTTAATAAAGAAATTCAGAACCATCCTTAGAAATCCTTAGAACTAAAGTAGTGAGGTGAATATAGGTTTGAAGTATCAAAGATCGCAATCATCAATGACCCTAACCACCAAGGACCTTAACCTCCAAAGGTCCCCTATCCACAACCTCCAAGGTGCCCCCTCCTCCCAGTTTTTTGCCCCCCCCCCCCCTATTTTTATACTTTTTTGAAGTTTTTATTTTTAAATTTTTTAAACATTATATATATTCTCAACTTTTTTATATGTCTTTGAATGAAATAAAACATACTTAAAACTGTAAAACTTAACATTTAATATTTTCCAAACTCAAAATGAGAATGGTATAGATACGTTAGTCATGACCATTACTGTTAGAAACATAATGTTTTTAGTAGCACTTTCTTTTTTTGGACTGAATTTTTTGTTCTTGGAAATGATTTAACTTTCTTTAACGTATCTTAAAATGACATGAACTATGATTGCAGCTCTACCAATCATACTCTATGCTTGCTTGGAGACGTGACGTGGCTTTCCTACTGGTACTCTATGGCGGCTTATCGACACTACCTAGTTTACTGCATGTATTAAATCAGTATTTTGTACGCAGTGGAAGGATTAACACATAACTTATATCTTTAAAAAAGTGAAGATGAAGCATTTTAAGAAAGTGTGTTCACATGATAGTGCTATTGTAACATTGAATGTTGACATGGAGAAGTATTTGAACTATGAACCAAGTTCAAGTGGTAGCACTATTGGAAACGTACGCGTGCATTGTCATGACAGCAGGAAATTAAATTTCTTTGGAGTACCAAAGAAATTCAACTGTACAAATGGTGGATATGCGAGATTGAGATCTCCGGAGATGATTGCACTCAAAGATAATACCAAAATAAATAATGGTTGATGGTATCTTCTTGCTAGGGCTTCTGGTAACACATTACCTACTGATATATCATATCGTCAGCTTTCGGGAATTAGCATTCAATGGAAGCTCAAAAAACTACAGGCTTACTCTTGTACTAATATCATAAACCATATCTTGTCTACATGCCCGAACTGCCCGAATCAACATCCTGTGCTGAACATATCGGTTAATATTATCAAAATCTAAGTGTCAGAGTGATGAAATTCTGTATCACCATTTATTGTTAGATACATGGGATAACATTGACAAAATCTAACTATCAGAGTGAAAAAAAATCTTCTATCAACATCTTTGTGGCTCTCATTATGGCTCTTGAGTAAACTCCTGGAAGTTTAACTCACCTAACCCAACTATTTTCAAAGATCAACAGAAGCCCATCTAAAATTTTACCAAAATGAAAACCTTTATAATGTGTTTCATTCATTACTGATTTGACTATTTTTAATTTTATAACTGTAATAAATCAAATACTATTAACATTTTGATTATTAAATATCAGTGTTTTGTATATTAAACTGACAATGCAAATTCATTCGTATTTTTTCAGTAAAGTTGAAATTTTGTTCCGGCCTTGGGAAGGCATAAGAGTTTTAGGCCCAACTTATGTTAATTTCTGCTCGTTTTGAGTTTGACTCGGTTATTTATTGTAATTTCTGTTCGTTTTGGGTTTTATTTTATTATCGATGCTGATTTGTGGTAGTTTCGCGCTTGGTAGATTATTTGATTTTATTTTTGCTCATTTTTTGTTTAATGGAGTTCTTTACTTTTCTTTGAAAAACTTATTTTGTGGAAAAAGTTTTTTTTTTTTAATTAATTTCTTTTCCTTTGATTTTGACATAGTCTTTTCAGGGAAAAAGAAAACATTACTCTAAATCTTTTCGTCTTTTAAAGACTATGTAGTTCGGCCTGCTATTTGTATGCTGGAGAAAAATTTTCAGCATTTTTTTAACAACATACACCCTTTTAAAAACCAGGACACAAATAATACTGTTTAATTTAGTTTCATACCTCCTCTAGTTGACCTGAAATGGAAAACTTGATACCATTCTCAAAAAAATCTGTTTACTTTCTTTGATAGCTTGGATACACTTACGCTATTTTGATTTGTTTAAATTTTAAGAGCAGAAATGGGACAGTTGGCGTGGGAGGGTGGGCGTGGAAGGTTGGGTGTGGAAGGGGGATTAGTTGCCCTCAAATCACTTTCGACTGTTAAAAACGGCATCAGCCCTTTCTATTTTCAATCGAATGAGAACTTTTTGAAGTTCCTACGACAATTCCTTTGATACGAAGTCCCCTGGTCTAATCAACAACAACAGAAAATAATACATTATACCCACTTCGTTCTTTACTATAAAAATGTCAAGCCTTCCAATCAAATTAAAAAGGGCTCTAGGCCTTTCGATTTCCAATCGTGTTAGCCCTTTTAGAAACGACAACGCTTCACCTTATATGCCCCAGGGCATAAATTAGAACCCTTACCCTAAGGTCTGCTAGCATGGTGGTCATCCTGTAAGACCGAATTTCTATAACTTTCAACTACGTTAAACGACATGGTTATCTCAAAATTTTGATTGGATGTGTTTGGGGAAATGGTGGGCGTGAGAGGGACGATAGTCGATCTCCAATCTTTTTCAGCCATAAAAAATGGCCCTAGCCCTTTCAATTTCCTATCAAATGAGCCCTTTTGAAGTTTCTACGACAAAACTTTCGGTAAAAAATCTTATATGCCTGCAGGGCATAATGTGGTAAAGTGATATTATGGTTGTCGGGATGATATTGTTGTAGATGCCTTTATTCTCCCTTTATAGGGGGGATAAACTATGACCCTAAGGTAATTAAACTTTGGTAGCGTGCCTTAGGCTATTACCTGACTAATGAGGCGTCCCAGCTGGGAATATTAGAGAGACTAAATATAGATTGTAGAAAGGTTGGCTAAAACACAATACTTTTATTCAGATCACATATACTATTACAAGGTTTAATAATATATATATATTCTACTGGGACTAGTTGTCCCAAGTAGACCACAATTCTCAGAAAACTACCATAATATATAATGAGATACTTAGACACTTACAATAATCCGACAATATTCCAAGGTATTTCTAATAATGTAACAAACGGGCAGAGGTTCACCCTGCAAGTCCAAAAGTCCTTCTCAGTCTAAAAAATCCGAGTATATATATGAAAGACCAACCACATCCATCCAGCTCATTGACACACTTAGCCAGGAAATTGGTTATTGCGTAAGTTCCCTCCAAGCTTACACATTCCAGGATGTGTATCTTTATCTTAATAAAAGTGGTACTTCCAAACTTTGTATTTGCGTCTTAATATTTTTACTAAATTCCAAAATGACTTAATTAGAAAGCTTTACCAAAATACTCCCTATTTAAAAAAGAGTTGTCCCAACTCTCAATATTTTACTTTTAAAACAACTTAATTTTTGTTTACAGCTATTATGCTGCCATCTTTGGGTCATTATGTGCATATACCCTCAATGGGTTTCCTAAGGGTCATGTTTATGGTCATCAAATATAGGCCATGTCCTTTTTTTGTCCAAGGATTTCAATTTTGAAATTCATCCTTGTTTCTCTTTTTCTCTGTCTCTAGGAGTGGAACTACTTTTTTTTACCCTTCTCATATGCATCTTCTGTTTTAGCATGACCCCCAGTGGCTTAAGCGTTTTATTAGTGGTTCTGCTTAAATAAGATTTCAAGTTATAATAGAAACGTTTATAAACTATTGGAGTTTAAACTTAATACCAATTAAAAATTTACTTTATCTGGGTTATGTGGTTGATATACCGTTTATTTTTCGTGGTTTAGAAATGCCTTGGATAAGTTACACATAACATTTTTGGTTTTAAATTTTTACATATTTTTCAGCACAAATCATTTTCACATTCTTTCAATAATATAAGCCATTTAGGCTATGTAGTACATTCTCTAGGCCTAAGTTAAGTTCTGATTTTATCTCACTTTCTGGTGAACATGTAGTAAAGTCTGTAATACTGCATACAGCTTCCAAAATATCAGTTGATCAGGTATGGTTTGGTTTCTGATTGTATGAGATGTTAGTATCAGGACACATTTGAACTGGCTTCAAGATTTGTTACTTTCCAAAAATGCGTCAGAAAATGATTGTCAAAAATGTATTCGAAAGGATGTTACGAAAAATTTTATTTCCAAAAAAACTAAGGCTGTATCTAAAATAAATATTCACATTAGAATACACATAAAGCATAATTTGTTACCTATATATAGCAAAAAGTAACACACTCAATTTTGTAAAGTTTAATTACTTTCAATTACTTTTCTCTACTTTTAACTACTCCAAAGATAATATGCCGCTTAAATCAAAACCTTATGTTTCTTGCTGGATTATTCTTTTCAAAGTTAATACTTAACAGATTATTTCACAATAAAATATTTATACGTTGACTCGAAGTCAAACATTTATATATATTATTAAATCACTAGATAAAACTTAAAGTAAATAAAAAAGATAGTATATATATACAAGCATTGTCTAATAGCTTACACAAGTGTTTTTTTAAGTCGCAAAACTAAATAGGATATTTAACTACTGGTTAAAACTTGAAGCATTTTAAAAAATAAAACAGGTATAAACTAGCATTGGAATTATTTCCAATTAGTGTTTTGTTAATTGCTTATAAAGGATTAATGTAGAATACTTCTTGAATGCTACAAAAAGCAAAATTAAAAAAAATACTCAACATATTAATTCACTATATTTACATGGATAGCTTAGGTTATACATATAAATATTAACAGAAGTTATGTTGATACATAACTTAATTGTTAAAAACAAAAAATAATTATGTACCCTAACAATTTATTTAGTCACTGCAATTTTTGTTCTTTTTACAACTTTTAAATAAGCCCGTTAAGACTTTTATCTGATAAGTCTTAACTGCAATTTGAAGGTTTGCTTACCAGTGCTGCCTTCTGGTAGCTCCTTACAGCTTTCCAGGTCTTCTTGTCATCGGCTACAGCTAAAAGGACTATTATGAACCTGCACACACATATAATTAATTATTTATAGTGTTGTCATACTTTTTAATTTTTGGCCACAGTTTTCTCTTGGGATATTCTTTTATCAAACAAAGTGGCCCTTTTGCAGAAAAATACCTTGCCTTCATGGCACACAGTAATTTATTTTTAGACGTACAAGTGATAATGACAATTTTCACTTTAACTTCCCAACTTTTAGTGGTCTTGTCTTAAGTTTCAACTTCAACTTAGGGTTCTTTAAGCTATTAATGTGCCTTTCTCTTATTGTTTATGCCATGCTCGTCATCTTTCC
The DNA here is from genome assembly GCA_027921565.1 of Artemia sinica. Lineage (NCBI taxonomy): Eukaryota > Metazoa > Arthropoda > Branchiopoda > Anostraca > Artemiidae > Artemia > Artemia sinica. The sequence continues at coordinate 42,960,241 of CM051274.1, forward strand.
GAAAAACGACTCCCACAACAGAGAGCATAATTTTTCCTGTCTACTTGGAGTATATCTCCAATATCTATTAATCTCGGTCAGAGTTAACCACTATCACGGTGGCTCCGTAGTATATTCATGCTACTTATGTTTGTGCTTCTTTAGTACAATTTTTGTACTAGTCTCGTTCGGTCAGTTCAATATGCGCGTATGACAGAGTTTAACTTATTCCGTTGATTTTTTTTCCTTTTTATTTCGTCTGGCTATATTTTCAACTTGAAACCTTCTCTTTTTTTTATTATTAACTTCAATGAAGCCTAAGGGTTTTTTTTTCAAATTTTTTTTCCGCTTTTTCAGTAAAATAGGTCTTTTTTAAGCCTATATTTATATTTTTCCTATTTTTATTCATTGGATTCTTCAAGCAAAATGTTCCTTATGTTTCCTTTATGTTCCCAACGCTCCTCCATGTTTTAGGGGATGGAGAGTTGTCTCTTATCACAACCTGTGTTTTTTTGTTCTCCGTCCAAAACTGTTTATTTAGTGTTCTAAACGCACTGCATTTTCCAGTTGATTTTTAGAGCACTTTTAGTTAGGTTTTTGTTTGACATAATTGCCTTAATCGTGACAGGAGTTACTTCATTTCATCAGCCTTAGGAATAGTCAAATGAAAGCCACATTTTTTTAACACATATAAAAACAATACATGTCACGAACAGTTTGCACAAATACGGCCATTAATGTGCACCCTTATCGTAAAATACTGTGTTAAGTAAGCAGCTTGTTTTCTTATTTAAGGTCTCTCCAGTTTAAAAATTTTTGTAAACGTTTTTCAAGCTATAATATTTATAACTCTAATTTCGATCTTAATTATTGCGTCTATAAAATTCTAAAATATTTAGCAGATTTCATGAAAGAACTAATCTCTTTAAAGCGGAAATACTCTTCTGATAACAAATAATTAGAACAAAATGAGAAGCCTTCTGTTTATTTTGAATTGTTCGTTTCCGTGGCAATGTGATAGTTTATAATTTTGTGCTTAAATAAGTGAGTTTTTTTTCACACTAAGTTCCCGACTTGTGAGGATGGCTGCGGGAATTTGGAGTAGAGTATACTTTAATCTCTGCCCTGTTCGCAGCTGTCTTGATCTGTTGGTGAAATTTTCCGTTTTGTGTCAACTTCTGTCTGTGGATTAATAGATTATTTTTCGATATTTTTTATTTCTTTAAGGATATAATGACTTTTGATCCTTTTTCGTAAGTTTTATTATAACTTTTTTTCCACTTATTTTTCTATTTTGTCTGTTCGACTAAACTGTACTGATTTGTAATTAGACAAGGCTTGAGGATGATTCGTAATTGAGTAACCGTAAGAGTGGACCAGTGTTATCAATTTTAGCTATCCCAAAAGAATGCATTGCCTTCTCTGTTTGTCCTAATGTGGCCATATATTTTATGTAAACAAGCATAACAGTTTTCAAACACTGGCTCGTTTTACATTTACATGGCTCGAAAGCAGCCATGGTTTAAAATTCAAATTTGAACCTTCTTCTGACTAATTTTGCGCAGCTAATTCAGAATTTGTTCTTTTTCTAACACCATTATTCAATTGAAGGTTCTCTGTGTAGGGAAAGGAGACCCTTTTAAGACCTATCCCCATGCCTCCCTTTTCTGTGATTATCGGTTTCTCTCACCGAATTTCTTGCCTTATGCAGACTTCCCATCACAGCTGGGTAACAATTCTTTTTTTCGCTTCCTTCAGTGACTTTTGCTAAGCTTCCACGTGTGTTTGCTTACTTATAAGGTTACTTTTCTCTCTTTTTATTCTATCCCTTCCTCAAGTACTTTAATTACGTATTTATATATCGTTATCTTCCCTTTGCTTGTGAAACTACAAGACTAACCTAATATTCGGGTTAGCTTTAACAAAGGTAATTCTATTGCTTATTATGTCGTAAAATGCCATATTTTCGAGGCATCTTTACTACTAAAACGCTTTGAAATGGCAGCTTCTAACCTCTCATTGTTCGGACCACAATTTATGTGTTTCCTTTGCTAAATTGTAGCAGTGTTATCCTTGAACAATAAGTCTATAGCCTGTACCTGTAGTACGGCTGAATTAGGACCCTATTTTCTACTTTTAAGCCTAGAATTCTTCTGTTTCTACCAATGTTTCATCAGTCCAGCTAGATTTTTTCTGTACGTATTACCTTTTATTTTATTATTTTAATTCGCGGTACAAATACTTTATCATTTAGTGATACACGGCACTATTATATTGCATGTATTACTAAAACTGAGAAAACTACTAATTATAAGCTTACTTCTACTTGCTAAATACTGAATACTGTTTATTTTTCATTTTACAACTCTTGAATAAATTTCTTCAATTTTCTCTACTGTACACAAATCAATTAGGGGATACAAATCCATTTCTAATAGACAAAGTTAAAGCAAAACTGTTCGAAGTTTTGCTAATTAGAGCGCCGCCAAAAGCGAAGTCCATTTACTCTCCTCTTTTGACAAAGCCATTTCTGTTTTGATATATAATATTTATTTAGTCAACTCGACCCATTTTTTCAAACTTCCACAAGTTGTGGTAAAGTGATTTTATGGTTGTTGGGATGATGTTGTTGTAGATGCTTTTATTCTCCCTTTATAGGGGAGATAAACTATGGCCCTAAGGTGATTAAACTTTAGTAGTGTTCCTTAGGCTATGACCTGACTAATGAGGCGTACCAACTGGGTATATTCGAGAGACTAAATGTAGATTGTAGAGAGGTTGGCTATGGCACGATACTTTTATTCAGTTCACATATACTAATACAAGGTTTAATAATATATATATATATATTCTACTGGGACTGGTTGTCCCAAGTAGACCACAAGTCTAAGAAAACTACCATAATATATAATAAGATACTTAGACATTTACGATAATCCGACAATATTCCAAGGTATTTCTAATAAGATAACAAACGGGCAGAGGTTCGCCCTGCAAGTCAAAGAGTCCGCTCTCAGTCTCGAAAATCTGACTGCATATATAAAAACCAACCGCGTCCATCCGGCTCATTGACGCACTTAGCCAGGAAATTGGTTAATGAGCAAGTTCCCTCCTAGCTTAAACATTCCAGGATATGTATCTTTATCTTAATAAAAATTGGTATTTCGAAACTTTGTATTTGCGTCTTAACATTTTAACTAAATTCCAAATTGACTTAATTAGAAAGCTTTACCACAATAACTTACAACCCTCACCCTGGTTTTAGGGGGGTGTCATTCTTAAAGACCTAATTTCCGGAGTTTTCTACTACGTAAGGGAAAATAGCTATCTGAAAATTTTGATTGGATGTGTTTGGAGGAATGGTGGGAGTGAGAGGGGGGTTAGTTACCCTCCAATCACTTTCGACTATTACAAAGGGCACTAGCCCTCTCAGTTTCGAAATGAATGAGCCCCTTTTAAAGTTTTACGACAACTCTATCTATAAAAACCTTATATTCCCCCAGGACACAATTTACAACGTTTGCCCTTGGGGCTCTGGGGGGTTTGTCATCCTTAAATATATAATTTCAAGAACTTTCAACTGCGTTGAATAAAATGGCTATCTCTAAACTTTGTTTGAATGTTTTGGGGAAATGGTGGGCTCAAGAGGGGGTAATTTTCTCTCCATTGACTTTTGACTTTTAAAAAGGGCAATTTCAATTTCCAATCAAATGAACTCTTTTTGAAATTTCTATAACAACTTTCTATATAAACTTTACATGCCCCCAGAACATAACTTACAACCCTTGCACTGAGGGCTCTGAGGGGTTATCATCATAAAAGACCTAATTTCAAGAGCTTTCAACTACGTTGAACAAAATGGATATCTCAAAATTTTGATTGGATGTGTTTGGGAAAATGGTGGGCGTGAGAGGGGCGTTGGTGGGTCTCCAATACCTTTCAACTATTAAAAAAGGCACTAGCCCTTTCAATTTCCAGTTGAATGAGCCCTTTTGAAGTTTTTTACGCTTTCAATAAAAACCTTAAACGCCCCCAGGGCATAACTTACAACCCTTGCCCTTAGGGCTGTGGGGGGTAGGGGTTGTCATCCTTAAAGACTTAATTTCCAAAACTTTCAACTACGTTGAATAAAATGACTATATAAATATTGATTGGATGTGTTAGGAGAAACGATGGGCGTGAGAGGTGGGTTAGTTACCTTCAAATCACTTTCTACTATTAAAAAGGGCACTAGCCCTTTGAATTTCCAATCAAATGAGCCCTTTTTCAAGTTTCTACGACAACGATTTTAATAAAAACCTTGTATAACCCTAGGGCATAACTTATAACCCTTGCCCTGAAGACTGTGGGGGGAGTGTCCTCTCAAAGGTATAATTTCCTGAACTTTGAACTTCTTGGAACAAAATGGCTATCTCAAAATCTTTAGTGGATGTGCTTAGGGAAATGGTGGGCGTGAAAGGGGCGTTAGTTATTTTCCAATTACTTTTCACTATTAAAAACGGCACTTGCCATTTCAATTTCCAATCGAATTAGCCCTTTTTGAAGTTTCTACGACAACGCGTTATATAAAAACCTTATATGCCCCCTGGGCATATTTACACAACCCTTGCCCTGAAGGCTGCAGGGGTTATCATCCTCAAAGACCTAATTTCCAGAACTTAAAATTACGTTGAATAAAATGGCTATCTCAAACTTTTGATTAGATGTATTTGGGGAAAAGGTGGGCGTTAGGGGCGGGATAGTTGCCCTCTAATCAATTTCGACTATTAAAAAGGGAAATGGTGGGTGTGGAAGGGGTGTTAGTCTCCTTTCATTCACTTTCGACTATTAAAAAGGGCACAAGCCACTCCAGTTTCCAATTGAATGAGCACTTTTTGAAGTTTCTATAACAACTTCTTAGATACGAAGTGCTTTGCTCTAAAGGAAAAAATTAATAAATAACAGATTGTGCCAACATCGTTCTTATATGCCCCCAGGGCATTCCTTAAAACCCTTGCCCTGATGGTTGTGAGGAAGTGTCCTCCTCTTTACTTAGTTCCCGTTTCTTGTCTCGTTCTCGAGTGTCCCCGTTCTTTACTTAGGCAGCGCGATCGTGCTGCCTCTGATTTATACAACAACTTTCTATATAAACCATATATGCCCTCAGGGCATAGCTTACAATCCTTGCACTGAGGATTCTGAGGTTATTATCATCCTAAAAGACCTAATTTCCAGAACTTCAAACTACGTTGAACAAAATGGATATCTCAAAATTTTGATTGGATGTGTTTTGGAAAATGGTGGGCGTGAGAAGTGCACCAGTTGCCCTCCAATCACTTCTGATATTAAAAAGGCACTAGCCACTCCAATTTCCAATCGAATGAGCCCTTTTTGAAGTTTCTACGACAACTCCTTCGATACGAAGTGCCTGGATGAAGAAAAAAAAATCAAAACACATTGTTCCGACATCGTTCTTTACTTAGGCAGCGCTAGCGCGCTGCCTATGACTCTGGTTTTGAAAGGGCAATTACAGTAGAATTTTAAGCCAAACTAAGGATTTTTTTTTCTAAATTTAGGAAAAAGATTTTAAAATCTTAGAAAATCTCTTTAAAATCTTATAAACAACTCTTTAAAATCTTATAGATCATGATTGAGCAAAGGTATTGTGCAGAAAATACTTTTCTTATGCCTCATTTGAGCAGTACAAGGTCATCAAGGTCAGGACTTTTAGATAGGAAAGAGTGAATATAGGTACTTGTTACTACCAGCCATACCATAGGATCATTATGGCTCTGCAATAACTCCTGGAAGTTTCATTCACCTAACCCAACTACTTTCTAAGATCATCAGAAGCCTATCTAGAATTTTACCAACATGGTTGACCTTTATAATGCGTTTTATTCATTTCTGATTTGAGAGTTTGACTTCAAGAGCTCTAGAACAGATACTACTATTACTAGTACTAACAACTCACAACAGCACAAAGCCGCCTGAGGCCAACACAGCTACGCACGCTCCTCCTCCAAGCGATCTATACAAAGCCTCCCTTTTAGCACCCGCCCACGAAGCTCCAATTTCCTTTAAATATTTCTTTACGACGTAATCCCACCCCAGACGGGGACGACCTGCTTTCTGTTTAGCCCTAGACGGTTTGCCGAAAGGAACAATCTTAAGCAACCTGTCATCCTTCATCCACACAACGTGTCCTAACCACCTAAACCTATCTTTCATTATAGCCCTAGATATCAGTATTGCACCACATTTTTCGTATAGCCTATTGTTTGAAATACGGTCAGTCAGCCGGGTACCAAGAACAATCCTTAAGCAATTTCTCTGGAAAACATCTAGCAAATCTTCATCCGCTTTTCGGAGCATCCATGCTTCAGAGCCATATTTGACCACTGTCATCACTGTAGCTTCTAATTTTCTAATCTGGGTTGGCAGACTTATCTTTCTATTCTTCCAAACTTTTTTTTAACTCTGAAAAAACACCCTGAGCCTTGGCTATTCTAGTTTTAATATCTTCACTGCTCCCACCATCTTTACTAATAACACTATCAAGGTAAGTGAAGCTGCCCACTTGATCAATCTTTTCATTGTCCAACATCACCTTTTCATCTTCACTTATTCCTAGCCTTAGTGACTTAGACTACTTAACATTAATTTTCAAACCAATTCTAGCACCCTGAACTCGCAAAACCTCTAAAACTTCATTCATTTTGCTCACACTTTCATTTAGGTTGCTTAAATCATCAGCATAATCCAAGTCCAGGAGACTTTTTCCTCCCCATTTGAATCCGTGGTCTCCCATTGCCTTTCCTGTGCTCCTTAAAACAAAGTCAATCAAAATACTCCATATAAAGGGGGATAGAACAAAACCCTGCTTAACTCCTGATTTATATAAAAACCAGCTGCTAACCTCATCTCCTACCTTAACCGCAGTGGTGTTATTCTCGTACATAGCACTAATTACTTTAATGTATTTGACTGGTATACCATACAAGGATAAAACCCTTACCAAGGCTCTTCTATCAACAGAATCGAACGCTTGCTCATAATCGATGAAACTGAGGACCAAAGGTGTTTGAAAATCAGGCACTTCTCAATTATTAGCCTAAGAGTGAAAATTTGTTTAACACATCCTCTACCTTTTCTAAAACCTTACTGTTCTTCTCTTGAAACTTTGTCTACGGCATCTCTAAGTCTAAAAAGTACCATACTACTAAGTAATTTACTACCTACATAGACCAGACTAATGCCTCGATAATTACCACACTCACTTTTATCATCTTTCTTATAGATTTGCTTAATTTAAGGTTTTCCTAAAATCGTTAGGTACTTCCCCTTTTTCAAAAATCATATTCATAATCTTCAGTAACTTATTTCTAACCTCGGAGCCACCATATTTAAGAAACTCATTTACCACCCTATCAGCTTTTAATTAACCCTTGACACTACTAGATGGTGATCTTTACATTTAACATCAATAACGGCACTCCTATATACCGTAGTATCTTGTATTGATCCTGCCAGTCTTCGGTTTACTATAACATAATCAATAAGGTTTGCAGTCTTACCATCACGTTAGTACCATGTTAACTTGTGAGCCATTTTATGACCAAACTCCACATTGTTTGTAACAAGATTGTTATACTTACAAAAATGCAAAAGTCTGTATCCATTACTGTTTTCTTTTCATAGACCAAAATTACCAAGGCTAGGATACCATCTATCCCTATTTCTACGAACCTGGGCGTTGAAATCACCCAGTAATAACATCATATTTTTACCTGGGACCCTGTCTATTTGCTCCTGTAACTGTAGGTAAAATTCATCCGAGTGACTAGTATCTCCGTCAGTCGGTTCTACAGGGGCGTATACTATTATAACTGACACTCTGAACTTTTTAGTCATAAAATAAGCAATTAGTATTTTATTATTAATACCTTTCCAGCCTAAACAAGACTTAGCAGCTTCTTATTCATCATGAACCCTACTCCCTGTCTATGTACCCCATCCTTCCTGCCTGAGTAAAAACAAATTTTATATCACCTAATTTCATGTTTCCTATCCCTGGGATATGAGTTTCTGAACCTCCTAATAAATCCAGTTCGAATCGTCTGAATTCGTCAGTCAAAATGTCGATACGATAGTCATTTTTTAACGTCGTAGCATTCCAAGTTCCAATTTTCATGTTCTTTAAATCATTGACATTATTATTTTTCGCCTCAGGAAAAGCAATGATCCCGGATACCAGTGCAGGACGGTGATCACATATCTTCTCAAGTCTACACCAAAGTGCTAAGGCCGGCTTAGAACCACACAGCAAGAAGTCCCTGGGACCTCCAGGAACGGAGGCTTTGTGCAATCCTGAGCTCATCTTGGTCACAAACATGGTTTTCAGCACTTGGCGATGCTCTTCTATCACTAAGTTTCGAAATCCTGCACCGACAATCTCAAGCCTATTACCTCCGACTCATTATATATTCATGCCTACAAATATTATGCTACTACGAGGAGGCAGCCTATAATAGATAATTAGCTAGGAAGAGGATTTTCAGCCCGAAGACGCCCATCAAAACAAACCAAGTCCAGAAGAATTGTCCATTAGTCAGAATCCCGTGCGAATGCTGTGTCGTTTACTAGGGTATAATTTCCTCGAGGGGCGCCACTCCTCAAGTGTGAATAGAGCTGACCGCAAGGTCCCCAGTCTTGCAGGTACCCCAAAAAGGTCGAGGCAGCCCTTTGTAGAGGCCATTCGTAGATTCAGTAGATTCAGACACACATACCGAGGAAGACATGCATTGGAATAAGCAAACACCCGCCCAAGCACACAGGCAAAAAAGAGTGAGAGAGATAAAAACACATACAAATACGTAGATTCAGACAAACAAACCGAGAAAGACATACATTTGGAATAAGAAAACACCCGCCCAGACAAACAGGCAGAAAGAGTGAGAGAGACAAAACACATACAAATACGTAGATTCAGACACACAGACCGAGAAAGACCAGCATTGGAATAAGCCAACACCCACCCAGACACACAGACAGAAAAGAGTGAGAGAGACAAAAACACATACAAATACGTAGATTCAGACACACAAACCAAGAAAGACATGCATTGGAATAAGCAAACACCCGCCCAGACACACAGGCAAAAAGAGTGAGAGAGACAAAAACACATATAAATACGTAGATTCAGACCACATACCGAGAAAGACATGCATTTGGAATAAGCAAACACCCGCCCAGGCACACAGGCAGAAAGAGTGAGAGAGACAAAAACACATACAAATACGTAGATTCAGACACACATACCGAGAAAGACGTGCATTGGAATAAGCAAAAAAACCGCCAAGACACATAGGCAAAAAAGAGTGAGAGAGACAAAAACACATAAAAATACGTAGATTCAGACACACAAACCGAGAAAGACATACATTTGGAATAAGCAAACCCCCGCCCTGAGACACAGGCAGAAAGAGTGAGAGAGACAAAAACACATACAAATACGTAGATTCAGACACACAAACCGAGAAAGACATGCATTTGGAATAAGCAAACACCCACCCAGACACACAGGAAAAAAATAGTGCGAGAGAAAAAAACACATACAAAGACGTAGATTCAGACACACAAACCGAGAAAGACATGCATTGGAATAAGCAAACACCCGCCCAGGCACACAGGCAAAAAGAGTGAGAGAGACAAAAACACATACAAATACGTACATTCAGACACACAAATCGAGAAAGACATACATTGGAATAAGCAAACACCCGCCCAAACACACAGGCAAAAAGAGTGAGAGAGACAAAAACACATACAAATACGTAGATTCAGAAACACAAACCGAGAAAGACATGCATTTGGAATAAGCAAACACCCGCCCAGACACACAGGCAAAAAGAGTGAGAGAGACAAAAACACATGCAAATACGAAGATTCAGACACACAAACTGAGAAAAACATGCATTGGAATAAGCAAACACCCGCCCAGACATACAGGCAAAAAGAGTGAGACAGACAAAACACACAAACCGAGAAAGACATGCATTGGAATAAGCAAACACCCGCCCTGACACACAGGCAAAAAAGAGTGAGAGAGACAAAAACACTTACAAATACGTAGATTCAGACACACAAACCAAGAAAGACATGCATTGGAATAAGCAAACACCCGCCCAGACACACAGGCAAAAAGAGTGAGAGAGACAAAAACACATATAAATACGTAGATTCAGACCACATACCGAGGAAGAACTGCATTGGAATAAGCAAACACCCGCCCAGGCACACAGGCAAAAAAGAGTGAGAGAGACAAAATGACATACAAATACGTAGATTCAGACACACAAACCGAGAAAGACATGCATTTGCAGTAAGAAAACACCCGCCCAGACAAACAGGTAGAAAGAGTGAGAGAGACAAAAACAAATACAAATACGTAGATTCAGACACACAAACCGAGAAAGACATGCATTGGAATAAGCGAACACCCACCCAGACACACAGGCAAAAAAGAGTGAGAGAGACAAAAACACATACAGATACGTAGATCCAGACACACAAACCGAGAAAGACATGCATTGAAATAAGCAAACACCCGCCCAGACACACAGGCAAAAACAGTGAGAGAGACAAAAAACATACAAATACGTAGATTCAGGCACACATACCGAGAAAGACATGCATTTGGAATAAGCAAACACCCACCCAGGCACACAGGCAGAAAGAGTGAGAGAGACAAAAACCACACAAATACGTAGATTCAGACACACATACGAGATAGACTTGCATTGGAATAAGCAAAAAAGCCGCCCAGACACCAGGCAGAAAGAGTGAGAGAGACGAAACATACAAATACGTAGATTTAGACACATAAACCGAGAAAGATATGCATTTGGAATAAGCAAACACGTGTTTGTATGTGTTTATCTCTCTCTCACTCTTTTTGCCTGTGTGTCTGGGCGGTTGTTTGCTTATTCCAATGCATGTCTTTCTCGGTTTGTGTGTCAGAATCTTCCTATTTGTATGTGTTTTTGTCTCTCTCACTCTTTTTTGCCTGTTTGTCGGGGCGGGTGTTTGCTTATTCCAAATGCATGTCTTTCTCGGTTTGTGTGTCTGAATCTACGTATTTTTATGTGTTTTTGTCTCTCTCACTCTATTTGCCTGTGTGTCTGGGCGGGTTTTTTGCTTATTCCAATGCATGTCTTTCTCGGTTTGTGTGTTTAAATCTACGTATTTGTATGTGTTTTTGTCTCTCTCATTCTTTCTGCCTGTGTGCCTGGCGGGTGTTTGCTTATTCCAAATGCATTTATTTCTCGGTATGTGTGTCTGAATCTACATATTTGTATGTGTTTTTGTCCCTCTCACTCTTTTTGCCTGTGTGTCTGGGCGGGTGTTTGCTTATTCCAATGCATGTCTTTCTCGTTTGTGTGTTTGAATCTACGTATTTGTATGTGTTTTTGTCTCTCTCACTCTTTTTTGCCTGTGTGTCTGGGTGGGTGTTTTGCTTTTTCCGATGCATGTCTTTCTCGGTATGTGTGTCTGAACCTACGTATTTGTATGTGTTTTTTGTCTCTCACTCTTTTTGCCTGTGTGTAGGGGCGGGTATTTGCTTATTCCAATGCAAATACTTCTCGGTTTGTGTGTCTGAATCTATGTATTTGTTTGTGTTTTTGTCTCTCTCACTCTTTTTGCCTGTGTGTCTGGGCGGGTGTTGGCTTATTGCAATTAAATGTGAATTTTTTATGTTTTAAGAATGTTTCATGTCATTCTAAGAGATGTCACAAAAAAGTTGAAAAAATACCATGTTAAAAAATAAAAAAAAAATTAAAAAAAAATTCAATAATTTCGAATTCCAAAAAAAAATAGTTAAAAAAAATAGTTTGTTTTTCATGAAAAAATATTGAATGAGAACCATCAGTCCTCATCAATAGGAGTATGGGTATGCACAAGAACATGTTTTAAAATTTAAATCAAAAGTGCCATTCTATTTTTCTGATATGACTTAGAGATGTAAAAAAAAAATTGAATAATTTTCGAAGTCCAAAAAAAATTAGTTAAAAAAAATAGTTTGTTTTTCATGAAAAAATATTGAATGAGAAAAATCAGTCCTCATCAACAGGAGTATGGGTATGCACAAGAATATATTTAAAACTTAAATCAAAAGTGTCATTCTATTTTTCTGATATGATTTAGAGATGTAAAAAAAAGTTGAAAAAAATACCATGTTAAAAAAAATTTAAAAAAAAAGTTGAATAATTTTGAAGTCCAAAAAAAATTTAGTTAAAAAAATAGTTTGTTTTTTCATGAGAAAATATTGAATGAGAACCATCAGTCCTCATCAATAGGAGTATGGGTATGCACAAGAATATGTTTTAAAATTTAAATCAAAAGTGTCATTCTATTTTTTCTGATATGATTTAAAGATGTTAAAAAAAGTTGAATAATTTCGAAGTCCAAAAAAAATAGTTAAAAAAAATAGTTTGTTTTTTCATGAAAAAATATTGAATGAGAACCATCAGTCCTCATCAATAGGAGTATGGGTATGCACAAGAATATGTTTTAAAATTTAAATCAAAAGTGTCATTCTATTTTTCTGATATCATTTAGAGATCCGAAAAAAAAAGGTTGAAAAAAACACCATGTTAAAAATAAAAAAAAGTTGAATAATTTCGAAGTCCAAAAGAAAATTAGTTCAAAAAAATAGTTTGTTTTTCATGAAAAATATTGAATGAGTTCCATCAGTCCTCATCAATAGGAGTGTGGGTATGCACAAGAATATGTATTAAAATTTAAATCAATTTTTCTGATATGATTTAGAGATGTAAAAAAAAGTTGAATAATTTCGAAGTCCAAAAAAAATAATTAGTTAAAAAAAAGTTTGTTTTTCATGAAAAAATATTGAATGAGAACCATCAGTCCACATCATTAGGAGTATGGGTATGCACAAGAATATGTTTTAAAATTTAAACCAAAAGTGTCATTCTATTTTTCTGATATGATTTAGAGATGTAAAAAAAAAGTTGAGAAACAATACCATGTTAAAAAAAAAAAAAAAAGTTGAATAATTTCGAAGTCCAAAAAAAATTTAGTTAAAAAAATAGTTTGTTTTTCATGAAAAAAAATATTGAATGAGAACCATCAGTCCTCATCAATAGCAGTATGGTTATGCACAAGAATTTGTTTTAAAATTTAAATCAATAGTGTCATTCTATTTTTCTGATATGATTTAGAGATGAAAAAAAAAGTTGAAAAAAAATATCAAAAAAAATTCTCACTACAAACATTATTTTTCTAATAGTAAAAGTCACGACTAACATTTCTATATCATTCTCATTTTGAATTTGGAAAATATTAAATGTGAATTTTTTATGTTTTAAGTATGCTACATGTCATTCTAAGAGATGTAAAAAAAAGTTGAAAAAATATATCATGTTTAAAAACAATAAAAAAAACTTAAAAAAACTTCAAAAAAAAAAAAAAAAGGTGGGAGGGGGGCCAGAAAGTTGGAGGGTAGGGGTCCCCCCTGGAGTTTTGGCATAGGGACCTTTGGGGGTTGAGGTCCCTGGTGGTTAGGGTCATTGGTGCTTATGATCCTTGGTGGTTCGTACTCATATACACCTCACTACTTGATTTGTAAGGATTTCTATGGATTGTTCTGAATTTCTTTATTAAAATTCTTTTCTTGCCATCTACATCTCTCTTAGTATAAACTTTTTAGTCTACTATAACATTAGACCCTATTTTAAATTGACAATACTGTTCAAAACGCCACTTGTGTATTATACAGAACACATCAAAAAAGTAAAGCCAGGTCAAGTCACAAGGTCATTCTCTCTCATCGTTAACCATTTTCATAGATTGATGCTTTTTCAAATTTATAATAAATAAGCTATGAGTTAACAACCCCGAGGGGTTATCTTAACTTATAACCAGTTGACCCTTTTTTCCACCTTCATACGATCCAATTCGCTAATGTTATCTAGCTCTGTTTTCTCCCCATTATTCATTAATATCGTTCATACAGTTCAATTCGCAAATGCTATACCCTTTTTTGCAAATAGAGTTATTGTTTTTGTAAATGATACAACTTTTCATCATTCACAGTTCTGTAATTATTCCATGATGCATTATTAACCAAACCCAATGAGATGCCTTTAAGCTAGAGATTATCAAACTCTTTGACAGGTTTTGACTCATAAAGATGTCCGACTTGCCTGTATCGCTAGTAGAAACATTATTTTATAGTAAAAAAATAGAGAAATTTGTTCCATATTTATAGCAGGAAAAACACGAGTATAAGCCCTCCAGCTGTAAACCAGTATTTCTAGAATGAGACCATCCTTTGAATACGCAATATAAGGAATTTTGAACATTGAACCAGGAAAGAAAAAAAACAACATGTTATGATGACGGATGAACAAAGTTGCTAAAGCACATATCATCTAAACCCTTCTGGTAACTCATGTATCGTTCGTAGTAATAGCTGACTGTCCTTGATAAGTCAATGTACCGTTCAAACTGTACTCTATATTCGTGCCTCAGGCGTAGGGTTCCTTGTAGTGTTCATATTCCCTACAATATCACTACTGGGAGCATGCAAAGGCAAGACGTCCACATATTGGACTGGGAAGAGATTAGAAAAACAGATGAAAATTTTAGGGGGGGTGGAAAAATCAGAAGCTTAGAAGAGGGCGGTAGGAATGTGTCGGCCAGTGTCTCGGTCTCAGACATTTTAAATCTACGGATTTATATTCGCAGTCATGTCAATTGTCTAACATTAAAGTTTCCGTGAATTTGTGCAAATGTAGGTGGGGGGACACAATATATTTCTCAGTATCTAGTGGGAGGAGATATGTGTTGTTTTTGTAATTTCTTTCAAAGTAAAATGCCAAAACTGGCATTTTTCGATGAAAATATCCCTAAAAAGTTACTGCTCATTCATTCAGAAATAAAGCGTTGAAACGATGGAGAACTATAGAACACTGAAAATGAAAATTAAAGAAACATCCAGCTCACGCCGATCTCAGATGGTTTTGATACAACTCAAGTTCAAGATCTATTAATTTTCAAACTAGTTTCACTCACTATAACACTAAAATACATTATGCAACAAAAAGAAAAATATTTAAATAGGGTGCCTACAAAGCGAGTTATGCTCGAAAACCGGCAGCCTTAGAAGAAAAAATAAATAATATTATAAAAGTAATGAAAAATAAATAATTATTTTTAATTATTCAGAACAAAAACAATAGTAATTCAAAAGTTTGATTTTCTCACGACTCTATCTTATTTAAACAATAAAAAACTTTAGCGTAAAGAGCGAGGCGCTTATGAAAGGGAACAGCCCCTTTCATATGCGGAATAATTTCTGCTCGTTTTAAGTTTTAACGTCGCTCCTTACTTTTAGTTAAAAAACGTGTTTTGTTTTATTTAATATAAGTGTTTATATTAAATATATAAATACTGAGAGTACAGAGAGTACTCTCAGTACCTTCTATTTACTGAGAGTAGGGCCTACAGTACAAGCCTTAAGAAAATTATGCATAATGAGAGAATAAAACGAAGAGCTACAAGATTCACACTCTAAAACTCAGAAATGGAAAATACATAACGAATAGTTCGTCAGTGTATTTTTTAATAAAGTCAGAAAATCAGAAAATGTCCCTCTTGATATACTTATTAATATCAAAATTCTTTTTTTTAGTGTTGGTTATTATAAGCCGCGCCATTCCTTTCTTAAAGTTCGTTATCAAGAACTGATTATTTTTTTAGTAACAGTTTACATTCCTTAGAAATTGGTCTGTTTTCCATCAACGTGTAAAATGACTGTGCTGAATTCTTACACAAATTCCTAATCAAATTGGAGGAAGAAGGGGTGCCAGAAAGCTTTTTCTCAGGGCTGATGCTGCATACTTGCACTTGTTATAATTGTGGAGCAGCTTCACAGGTATGCGAGGAATTCAACACGCTACAGTTACCGATGACCGTTACAGTTACCCACATTAGAAACTGTCTTTAAAAGATATTTGAGTCTGAAGATAATGAATATTGGTAAAACCTTTTTAAAATACTTCTGATCAGAGAGTAAAAGTCTTAAGAGGCTGCTCAAATGGATGCATTCATTAACTGTTTTCCTACAATCTATAAAAGAACAAATTATAGAACATAATTTGCACTTTACTGAAAAAATTATAAATGTTTTTACTTTTATAAGTTTAATAAATCAAATAATATTAACATTTTAATTACTAAATATACGTATATGTATATTAAACTGACATTGCACATTCATTTGTATTATTTCAGTAAAGAGCAAATTATGTTCTGGCCTTGGGAAGGCATAGAGGTTTTGAGCCCAACTTATGTTAATTTCTGCTCGTTTTGAGTTTGACTCGGTTATTTATTGTAATTTCTGTTCGTTTTGGGTTTCATTTATTTATTGATGCTGATTTGTGGTAGTTCCACGCTTGGTAGATTATTTGATTTTATTTTTGCTTGTTTTTTGTTTAATGAAGTTCTTTACTTATCTTTGAAAAACTTATTTTGTGTAAAAAGTTTTTAATTAATTTATGTTGGTTTTATATTGACGTAGTCTTTTCAGAGAAAAAAAATAATACTTTAAAATTTTTCGATTTTTTGTTTAATTTATAGTTTGGCCAGATATTTGTTTGCTGTAGAAAAATTTTCAGCAATTTTTAACAACATACACCCTCTTAAGAATCTAGACACAAATAGTAGTGTTTAATTTAGTTTCATACCTCCTCTAGTTGACGTGAAATGGAAAACTTAATACCATTCGCAAAAAAATCTGTTTACATTCTTTGATAGCCTGGATACACTTACGTCATTTTGATTTGGTTAAATTTTAAGAGCAGAAGCAGCCCCGAAAGTTTAAACATAATACCCTCAGTCGTTCTTGGGATACTGGTGAAATGCCTTATTGGGAATTAGCATTAAAACAGTGCATTTTGATTTGATCTAATGGCAACATTTAGTTTGAAGCCCTTTTTGAAGTTTCTATAACAACTTTCTATATAAACTTTATATGCCCCCAGGGCATAACTTACAACCCTTAAACTAGGGGCTTTGAGGGGGCTATCATCATAAAATAATTAAATTTAAAGAACTTTCAACTACGTTGAACAAAATGGATATCTCAAAATTTTAATTGGATGTGTTTTGGAAAATGGTGGGCTTGAGAGGGTCGTTAGTCACTACCCAATCACTTTCAACTATTAAAGAAGGCACTAGCCCTTTCAATTTCCAATTGAATGAGCCCTTTTGAAGTTTCTACGACAACGCTTTCAATAAAACTTTGCATGCCCCAGGGCAGAACTTACAACCCTTGCACTGAGGGCTCTGAGGGGGTTATCATCCTAAAAGACCTAATTTCTAGAACTTTAAACTACGTTGAAACAAAATTGATATCTCAAAATTTTTATTCGATGTGTTTGGGAAAATGGTGCGCGTGAGAGGGGCGTTAGTCGCTATCCAATCACTTTCAACTATTAAAAAGGCACTAGTCCTTTGAGTTTCCAATTAAATGAACCCTTTTGAAGTTTCTACGACAACGCTTTCAAAAATAACTTTAAATACCCCCAAGACATAACTTAAAACCCTTGCTCTGAGGGCTATGGGGGAGGGGTTGTCGTCGTTAAATACCTAATTTCCAAAACTTTCAACTACGTTGAATAAAATGGCTATCTAAATATTTTGATTGGATGTGTTTGGGGGAATGATGGGCGTAGGGGGGGGGGGGCTAGCTGCCCTCAAGTCACTTTTGACCATTAAAAAGGAGACTAGCCATTTTAATTCCCAATCGAATGAGCCCTTTTTGAAGTTTCTACGACAACGCGTTATATAAAAACCTTATATGCCCCCTGGGCATAAAATACAGCCCTTGCCCTGAGGACTGTGGGGTAGTGTCCTCCTCAAAAATTTATTTTCGATGTGGAAATCAACTACGCTGAACAAAATGGCTATCTCAAAAATTTTTATTGGATGTGTTTGGGGGAATGATGGGCCAGGGGGGCTAGTTGCCCTCCAATCACTTTCGACTAGTAAAAAGGGCACTAGCCCTTTGAATTTCCAGTTGAATGAGCCTGTTTTGAAGTTTCTACGACAACGACTTCTATAAGAACCTTATGTGCCCCCAGGGCATAACTTAAAACCCTTGCCCTGAGGGCTCTGGGGGAGGTCCTCCTCAAAAATATATTTTGTATCTGGAAATCAATTACGCTGAACAAAATGGCTATATCAAAATTTTGATTGGAAGTGTTTGGGGGAATGATGGGCGTGGGGGGGGGGGGCTAGTTGCCCTCCAATCACTTTCGACTATTAAAAAGGATACTAGCCCTTCGAATTTCCAATTGAATGAGCCTGGTTTTGAAGTTTCTATGACAACGCCTTCTCTATAAAACCTTATATGCCCCCCAGGGCATAACTTAAAACCCTTGCCCTGAGGGTTGTGGGGGAGTTTCCTCCTCAAAAATATGTTTTCCATCTGGAAATCAAGCTACGTTGAACAAAATGGCTGTCTCAAAATTTTGATTGGATGTGTTTGGGGAATGATGGGCGTGGGGGAGGGGGGGGGGGGTTTGCTAGTTGCCCTCCAATCACTTTCGGATATTAAAAAGGGCACTAGCCACTCTAATTTCCAATCGAATGAGCCCTTTTCGAAGTTTCTACAACAACTCCTTCGATACGAAGTGCCCGGGTATGGAGAACAAAAGAAACACAGTGTGCCCACATCGTTCTTTACTTAAGCAGTGCTATCGCGCTGCCTATGATTTTCTTAGAAGCATCCTATAAAAAGGAATTTCCGCTGTAAATATTTTATTTGGCATTTTATAAAAATGACAAATTCCCCCACCCTAGGTTTTGACAGAGACAATTTGCCCCCTCTCCCTCACATTTATTTGAACTGACACCACAGTGTACGTGAACTGATATTAACCTAGAAATGGGGCTTTGCGTCCTTTATGCATTGGATCCAAAGGCTGTATCCAAGGAAGAGGGGAGGCTACTGTGTTTGAGCTCCTCCTCCCCTGAAATGTTTATCGGACTCGTAGTAACCTTATATAACTGCAAAATAACATATGTTTTGATGTTCAAGTTTTTTACACCCCCCCCCCCAACAAAAAAAACAGATACTTCCCTATCGTTAATCAATTCTAGATAAAAATAAAAAGTTTTATTTATTTGAATTTGCTTTTGTAAACCTCTGTTTAAATACTTTTTATATCCGCTCATGTAAGGACTTGTTTAAGTTTTTTTAGGATAGTCAAGAGCATTAGGTTCTGTACCGGGAATAATATATAATTAAAATATGAAAAATTTATTTCGTTCCAAATATACTTCCGATGTAAATTAAACTCCCCTAATTGAGTTTAAATTCCGTTTCAAACTCTCGCTTAAATGCATAAACAGAGAAAGAAAAACCGCATTTATTTATCAGCCAAATATCCCTTTAAAAAGCAACAAGTAAAAGATGATTGATTTCGAATACCAGCTTGAGGAATTTGAAGAATACCCTGTTGTACTCTGTAGGATTTCGCATTCTTTGTTTTTACAAAACAAAAGAGACTTGAATATTTCCAAACACTATTGACAGATTTGAAAAGCAGAAAAACTACGGGCTTTTTGCAAGTACAATACTAATGAGATGGATTTGAATTTCACAGAAGTATTCGACAAACATAGTGGGATATTGTCTGAAAACTTAGTTTGAAGTGTCTCTAAGGAATGTGAGCATTTAATGATTTAAATATTGCGAAAAAACTATTGGGTAGTTTGTCAGCATAATGGTCTTATTTCGTCCGCATAAGAGTAAAGTGGGGAATCCGCCAACAGGAGTCGGGCCAATCCTGAAGTAGTGATTAATGCTCAGAATCAGAACCTATGATATAGAGTAGTGAAAAGGTATTTTTGGGGCATTCTTATGAGATTTTTCATGATTCGATATTCGGCATTACTGCTATTGACATTACTGAAGTTTGTCTTATATGCGTATGTTGCTGTACACCTAAATATGTAAGTCTAATAAACCTATTACTTTTCTATTTATGTTTGTTTTATTTATATGCCTGTATCTCTCCGCATAGTAGATAACTAGTTCAATCGTCTCCATTGGAAACGTACCCAAGGAATCTGACAACCCTACGAAGTATGATTACGCTCCTGGATTGACGGCTCTCTGGCCTAATGAATCACCTCACAAGAAAATTCAAATTTATTATTTAATCTATGTCATTTTCTTCCATAGGAAGTGGCACGGTCACCCGTTTACCTTACCCTCCATTATAAGTGGTGCAGTCTTTAGCGGCACAAGGTAATCTTAGCGGCACAAGTTTAATATAGTAACGGCGTAATAAAACTTAACATTGCATGTGGCGCGATCCTTAATGTTACAGGGTACCATCCTTAATGTTACAAGGCAAAAAAATTAACATTACAAGTGGTGCGGTCGGTTGTCGTAAAACTTGGAGGAAAACTTGCGAACTAGTTAGGCTACAAACTTCTTAATTTAAATTTAAACCATTCGATGGATTCAGACTTATAAGAAAAAGTGTCTAAGCCTGTAACCGCTAAGCTATAATAGGGAAACCCTTTTAGAATATCCCATAGGAGATAATAGCATCCCCCAAATAGGTTAAGTGAAAGAGATTTATTTAAGTGTATATCCTGTGAAGTGGGTATAAATATTTCAAACGCATAAATGTCAGAAGAATTAAATGAATTATTAATTGCGCAAAAATTGGTCGCGAAAAATGTAGAAATAACAAGTCTATTCCGCAATATGATGGACAATCAGACATCGATGAATTTAATATCCAATTGGCCCAATTTGTAGAAATGACTAAAACAGAACTAAAAACATTAATAAGTATGCTTCTCTTAAGATTGAGAGGCCAAGCACTAACATTTTTAAAGCAAATTGAAAATACTATAGGAGACGATGATAACCTCCCGATAAACACAGTAGACAAATTACTAACAGCATTTAAAGACAGATTTATCGAGACGAGTTCACACACAAAAATTAAAACACGGAACGGTATGCTTTGACCATACACAGAGTGTGAGAGAATATTTACACAATATACGAATTTCAGTAGAAGCAAAATTGGGAAAAGGTTCAGGAGAATTATATGAAAAATTCATACTGCATGACTTTTTGCAAGGACTTCCCCCAAAATTATATAGAATGGTAATATCTAAAAATGTTCAGACGTTTGGATCTCGCAGTACAGGAGGTGGGACGAATGATCGAAATTGACACGATTGTAGCAAACCACAGTAAAACAAAGATAAATAGCCTAGGTGAATCAACCGCAATGCTACCCTTACTTGAAGTTCAGGCTTCTTCAAGTTTCTTTTCAAGGGATAATTCCCCAGTGCCACAAAGAAATAGAACGCAAGAACCCCCTAGGCAGAATACAATACGTTTTCAGCCCATTAAACTAGCCAATTATGAAAATAATCCTACAATAATAAGATGCTATATTTGTAATCGTGTTGGACATATCGCGAAAGAATGCCGCTTTAGGATTAGAGACATGACGGCACCAAGAAATGCCGTCGGTAATACACAAAATTATGGCAGCCATTTGTTCAGGAGAACGAATTTTAGCGCCAATGGTGCACAGGGTTATAGGCAGGGAAGATTGCAAACACCAGTACCTCACAATGCGCACCAACAGAATTTGTATAATCCTCCCCCCAATAGACAAAATAATTATCGCTTCAAAAATCCAGATACTCGTCAAAGCCGATATAGCGCAAGAACGGTATATAGAAATCCAGAAAATTTGCTGACGGGAAATGCAAATTTTTCAAGCCTACGGCATTTGCAGTCAGCGCCAGCACCCGGAAGTGCCGCAAGAAATCCAAACTACCGTAATAATACATGGCAAAATCGGCAAACAAATGTAAATCAATTAGCTAGAAATTCCATGGGCATATCCGAATCTGTTTTGCAGACACTGACGTATGAAATAAATCCGCAGGGAAACGTGTCAGGCCCCTTAGAATAATAAATTGGACACAGAAGAGGCCCAGAATATTTTATAGGTCCAAAACCAATAGTAGTACCGTCCTTTAGTGATAGATATAATAAGTTACCTATATTTAATGATTTTTGTGTGGCAAATGTTTACTTTAAGGCACTAATTGACTCTGGTGCCACAGTTAATATCATAAACTCATGCGTATTTAATATGTTGCTTCTGCATATTAGACGACGAAAGAATTTTGATAATCCCAACTCAACTAGCGTATCAGGGCATAAATTGGATGCAAAGGTTCAATCCGCCTAGACGTAAAAAGGGATAATAGAATTTTTCCGACAGATTTTATAATATGCAACAATTTTTCGTATGAAGCCATTATCGGCGCAAATTTTTTAAGGTCTCATAGAGTATTATTAGACGTAGCGAATGAGAGGCTTGTGTACCCGGCAAATAGCCCTTCCCCTACCTTAAGAAATTGCAACAGAGGTTACGAAGAGAATGTAACAGTAAATAAAATTTCCGGCGGTATAATGTCACAATCTTTTGAACCTCATGTCCCGCCACAAAGAGGACGTGGCATAACCAGAAATTCACTTTCTTATTCCGAGCGATATCGGAGAAGTGAATTAAATTTAGACAATAAGCGGAATGAATCTGCAAAAATAAAAATAGGAGATATGCGACAATATAGGTCGAATGAAATCAAGGAAATAGTGGAATTATGGAAAAAAGTAGTGAACCCCAATGCAGTTCAGGCGCAGCCAATGTTATTGACGGATAGTGCCAGTCTAAATTTAATAGACAATGAAAATAAAGAAAAATATTATGGATTCGCAATACGGAAAACAAAAATCCCTCCCAGGACAATGCAAAGAATTCAAATATCACAGATGATTGAACCAGTGGATAGCAAATTCGAAATATGGTTTGCGATCCCGTTGATTGAAATTCCAGAAAATCTGTTATGCGAAGGACAGATTATATCTTACGACAAAGGAGAAGGTTTTATTTGGGTAACTAATAACCATGAAAATTATACAATTACAATAAAAAAGGGAAGATTTTTAGTTCAAATCCAAATTATCTCAGAAAATGACTTAGATAGGTTGGAAAATTCCAAAAGAAATCTAGTTAACGGCATTAAAACCTCAAATAACAATATCCCCTAACCAAATTGCAATTTTTAAACAAATTTAATATGAATCATATTACTGACTTGGAACTTAGGAAAAAATTATGCGAATTATTTTGGAATTTTAAAGATGTATTTTCCGCATCTGAAGACGACATAGGGCTGATACCGTTTTATGAAATTTCAATTTTAACGACCGGTAATCCCGTCGCGAAACAGCCATATCGTATACCGTATAAGCACAAAGAGTGGTTAAAAAATAAAATTCATGAATTAGAAACGAATGAGATTATACGCCCTAGTATAAGTCCGTATTCAGCACCAGTGATCTTGGTCCCAAAAAAGAATGGTGACCTGAGGCTTGTAATTGATTATAGAGCCCTTAACAAGCAAGTAGTGAGTGATAAATTTCCCTTGCCAAGAATAGACGAAATCCTTGACTCTATCTCAAGCAAAAACAAAATTTTAACTTCTTTAGATCTTACCCAAGGCTACAACCAAGTGAAAATAGCCGAATAAGACGTCTATAAAGCTGCATTTTCTACAACCGATTGCGGTTCATATTAATATTTAAGACTACCTTTTGGACAAGCCTTTCAAGACAAGTTCAAGTGCGCTATGCAGACCCTTATTGCATCTATTAAGAGGATTAAAGAATATCATATATTTTGTTGATGATGTCATATGTGTAGGAGAAAACGCTGAACAACACTTAGCAACACTAGCAAAAGTGTTCGAGAAATTCAGAGAGGGCAATTTAAAATGCCAGCCTGAAAAATTAAATTTATTTCAACTTAAAATTAAATTTTTAGGAGTAGTGGTGACGCAAGTAGAGATATACCCAGACCCAGACAAAATAAAATGTGTTGGAAACCTCAAACCTCCTAGAACTATGAAAGAATTAAGAGGAATTCTAGGCCTTATTAGTTACTTTAGAAAATTTGTGCGCAATTACGCCCAAATTGCAAAACCCCTCACGGAATTAACTAAAGGGAACTCCAAAATGTTACCTGGTTCCAGGAAGCCCAAACTTCCCTAGACCTTCTCAAAAAGGCACTCACTTCAGAACCCATATTATCGTTGCCTGATTTCGAGAACGGACAGTTTGTAGTAACAACTGATGCCAGCTCGAAGGGCATCGGCGCTATCCTTTCGCAAATAATCCCGGTAGAAAACCCTAATCCTCTAGAGGGAACGCCTAAACATAAAGTAATCGAGAAAGTTATATGTTATTCAAGTAGAACCTTACCAAAAGGTGAAAGTAACTATTCTGCCATAAACTTGGAATTATTATCTATAATCCACCACTTGGATAAATTTAGACACTATTTAATTGGTAGAAAATTTATGCTACGTTCAGACCATAAAAGCCTGCAGTACCTGCGCACTTATAAAACCCCAAGGGAATTCTAGCTAGATGGATTATGAAAATCCAAGATCTAGATTATTAATTTGTATATTTAAAAGGCAAACAAAATTCAGCTTGTGGTTTCTTGAGTAAATTCTCAGAAAATATGCCGTCGGAAGCCGAGCAGAATGAAATTAACGCTATTAATACTAAGAGTAAATGTAAGAAAAACAAAGTCAAAGACACAGTAAAAGAAAATAAGGTTAACTATTGTCCCTTGTCTTTAGAATATATAAAAAGAAATCAAAAAAAGGACGAAATGTGTTTAGCACTTATTAATTATTTTGTGAATGCTGATGTGTTACCAGATAAATTCAACGCTCTTAGAAAAGAAATAGATAATTTTTACTTTGATCTTGATTAAGAAATATTATGTAGAATTGTGACTGCTGAGGCAAATAGAAACCAAACTTCAATAATACCTGTATTACCCCAAAATTTAATAATACCTGCCTTTGAATATTTTCATTCAGATATAGGTGGACATTTAGGAATAATGAAAACGTTCCATGAATTAAAACAATATTCTTATGTGCCGTCGGCATTAACAAAACTTAAGGAATTTGTAAGTACATGCGAAGCGGGTAACTTAATAAAAACCCCCAAGCCTATCCTAATCCCCCAATGGGAAGAATCCCGGTAGCAAGGTTCCCCGTCGATATTGTCTCATTTGATTTATATGGAACCAGTGGAGGATTACCTGTTTCCAACAGAGGCCACAATTGTATTCTTTGGGTTATAGATCACTTTTCTGGATTTACTATTGCAAAAGCATTAAAGAATCAAGGCGCGTATGGTACGAGTAAGGCGTTAGCGAAATTATTCTTAAAGTTGGGTATTCCAAACAAGGTTATAAAAGATAACGGAAGCAATTTTGTTTTAAAAGTAACAAAAGACTTAATTAGTTTTCTTAACATAGAGAAATTGGTGACATCTCTTATCATCCACAAGCTAATGGTAAAATAGAAAATAGGAATAAAATATTTTCGAATGCATTAAGTATTTATACAAAAGACAACAGGAACGATTGGGATCAATTTTTACCTTATTTAACTAACATAATTAATACTTCTTATTCAGAGACAACTAAAGAAAATCCGTTTTATTTGTTATTTGGTCGCGACTTCAAAATACCGTATCATGATATTGTTGAGTCCAGACAATATTATAATAACACGGAGGATTACAAACAAGAGTTCATAAATAGGATGAGAAAAACTTATAAGATAGTTAGGCAAGAGTAGGAAAATGTAAAATAAACCAATAGTTAAGAAATCTACCCAAATTCAAAGGCAACATAAATTTTAAGATAGGAGATTGCGTCTACCTAAAAAATGAGGCAAAGACGGAAGGCAAAAAACTTTCCAATAAATATTCTGAACCGAATAGAATAGTCAAAAAGTATGACAACAATTTTACTTTTAAAATGTTTAACCACGACAATAGAAGAACTTACAAAGCAAACGTTAGCTGAATAAAAAGAGCCAAATTCCCAGAAAAATGGCTATCGCGTCCCTCGTCTACCGATTCGTCAGACGCAGAAGACAAGCCCCCTAAATCAAGATTAGCAGAGCTAAAACCCTTTAATTTCAAGCAAGATTATTTTGAAAATGAGAGTGATGAGGAAAAATTTGAAGAATTCTTAGCTATGAAAAATCTAGTTATTCCCAAAAGAAAATCCCTAATACCAGTGAGACTAAAAACGCCAAAAAGCCCCAAAAGTTCATCGTCGGAGAGCGCAAGAGAATTAGATTACACGATATCTCCGAAAACCCAACTTTTTTCTGATAGAATTTTGACCCCTTGTCCCCTCCCCAAAAGATTTCCAGGTGATATGGTTTCCCCAGCAACCCCAATAGAGAGACCCCTGTCGCTACAGGAGGAATTGAACAGAGCCGTAGAAACCCGGGTACGATCGTAAAGAAAACTCCCCCCAAAGATTCAATTAAAACAAATCTGCGAGAAGCTATGGATTTAATAAATGTCCCCATAAAAACGAGGCAAAGTAAATTACCTTGGAATCAAACTCCCAAGGACACCCAGGAAGGACAGTACCATGATATAACCGTGCCCAAGGTCAAGCCTAAACAATGGACTTCATGGAGAGAAACACTAGTGCAAAAAGTGCCCCATCCCCCTGAAGACTTGGCATTTAAACAGTGGAGGAACCCAGCAAAAAACTTTTGATTCCTCTCAAAGTTCTCAAGAATCTTTCAAATCTCCTGATTTAAAAATTCAAAGCAATGATTTAGAGAATAAACCCTCTACTTCCAGAGGAATAGAAATCTATGAAGGAAGGGCAGGTGATACCTCAAAAATGCAAATCTAGGGGGGGGAGGCAAAGCTGGAGCAAATTTTCCAAAATCAAGTGAAAAAGAGTCATATAGTACCACATGGGCAAAGACATATTATAAAAAACTGACCTGTTTCTCTGAATGCTTGAATTAGGCTAGCCTATGCAGGCTTAGCCTATCTTAGTTTTGACAAGTTTATTTTTTAGAAAGTAAATTGCAGCTGTGGTGGAAAAATGTGGCCTGGGGTGGCAAACCAGGGTCTAGAAGGGGAAGTTGCCCCCCCCCTACTCCATAGCAAATTACATCCCTGATTACTGGCAATGTGAAACAAGGCTTTGTGGCAGATTCTTGAAGTACTGTGTAAATTTCTTTATTAGGCTACACTGAATTTAGTCTAGCATGGGCCAACCAAACAAGTGCTTACAGGTGTCACAAAGGAAAATGGCTCTTCCATCCTAAAAACTGAACAAGTCCCTACTGGTCTGAAAAAGCAAATAGGCCTAGCTCTTCTAACATGAAAATCCATGGCCTAAAATTTGAGACAATTTTAAAGACTGTATGAAGATATTACCTTATTTATATATCCAGCAATTTTACTGTCCATTATAAGATAGCCTACACAAATTGCATTGGTTAAGTAACTTCTTCTGTTTCTCCTAAAATAATGCGCTAGGGAAGGGCCCCTCCTGATTAGCGTTGAAAAAACAATACAAAAAGTTTGATCTTATATCGCTAGCAAAACCTAAAAAGAAAAAACTGCAAGAAACAGAAGAAAAAGTAACGACACAGTCCGGTAGAACGGTTAAGAAACCTGACAGATGGAAATATCCCTAGTTAATTTAAAGTCAAAAATACTATTGCTACGAAAGCATATTCTTGTCGTATGGAGTTGTGTTCACAACCATAAACTAGCAATACTTTCCTTGCCGTTGAGGGGGGTGGATTTCAAATCCTTTATGAAAAGTCAACTCACAACCCACAGCAGTACATTTAAAAAATATGCAAATAAATTAAACCAGTCAATATTGGTGAACATATAGTGATACAAGGGACGTCAAAAAATTAGTGATCAATGAGAAAGGCCCAAAAGTAGGAAGCTCGTGGTCGGCCGATTATGACAAGTAGTGTTTTAGGTCCTATTTGGCACATTCTGCCTACTGGGTAGCTGCCCTTACGAGAATCAACTGTACCCCTACAAAAGTGAACTAATCAATTGAACAACCCAAAATAGGCACAGTTATTGAGATTATTGACGGATTTTTATATCATGGGAAGTTTTTGTTCCGTCTCCCCAACCAACAGTGTTTTGTTCAGTTGGTTTGAGAGACTGTGCCTAAACTCCTATGAGACTCAACTTGTATTCCTACAAAATGAACCATTGAAACCATCCCCTACTCAGATTTAAGTTGTGTAATCGAACCTAAATAGATGGACCATGTTTTGTGGGAAGTCTGGGGGGAGCTCGCCCTCAAGCAGCGTTTGGTTTGTTGTGGACGTGCTCGTCCTCGGATTTTCTATAAAAAATTAACCCACGTTCTAACAAAGATTGATATTAATAAAAACAAAAATCACCGGTATAAAAGTGTCTAGTTATTAACTGATCATTTTCAGATCATGGCAACGGAATCAAAGCCTATCCGTAAGGCGTCAATTGATACTGAATTTATCACAATAACGAATGCGAAGGAAAACATTATATATACGGCAGCTATGCTGGTGGTTGACCAAAAAGGAAATCAGATATATGCGAAAGAATGGGATTT
Organism: Artemia sinica; assembly: GCA_027921565.1. Taxonomy (NCBI): domain Eukaryota; kingdom Metazoa; phylum Arthropoda; class Branchiopoda; order Anostraca; family Artemiidae; genus Artemia; species Artemia sinica. Next base: position 42,988,821 of record CM051274.1, read on the forward strand.
AACCTACAATCTTAAAGGGTATGCACCCCACGCTTACAAGTATGGATTGGCACTCGCGAATACCCCCAAATATCGTCCGGCTAGAGGGGAAGTCAAAACAAAATATAGAAAAAGAAGTGCGAAACAACTTGGTTGATTACAATTATTAATAAGACGTCTACAAAAGAATCTCAATATCAAATATTTCTGCTCTAGGGACCCAATCAAACGGACCTTTTACTCCTTGATAAATGCAGAGCTCCCAAAATTTGCTATAATCTAGAGAAAAATCCTCAATGTGTTAAATATGAACGCATACATCATCCTCTATCGGAAATCCAATATGATAAACAATTTTTATTCGACCCTGAATTTGAGGAATACAAATCCCTAGGTAGTAAATTATTTCTGAAACGTATGAAAACACATCAAAGTAAAAGAGACGCCTATAAAGATAATAATAAAAAAAATTAAAAGAAGATTCCAAACTCTAAACCTAACAAAGAAAACAAAACAAAAACAAGACCCTAACAATTATAATCCTCATAGAAACCTCGGTAGTAACAAGTTATCTTAGTTTCAACCATAATGTATCATTCGTTAAAATTAAAATCACACATTTCTAGATATACGCTGATCTCTGACGATCTCTCACGCGTATAGTCATTGCTTGCCCAGTGAAAAATCGGAAATAGATAACCCGAATGGAATGTTACTAACCCCACTAGGTAGATAATTAATTTATTAACAAAAAAAACAACCTGAAGAAATTTCCTAGTTGTCCGCAGTTAAATAAACCAGAATTAACATCGGAAACATCACGTTATATGTCTTCACAGTGTGTTTTCTTGCGCATAAACAATGTCAGAGTATGAATAACAAAAATAAATCATTGAGCGAATATGTATTAGTGAAAGTAGTAGAAGAGCTAAATTTCGTCACGTTACACTTCCTCCTAAAATCACCTAGAAGCCCCCTGGAAGATAAAGTAATCTTAAGAACAATAGTAAGTTTAGTATATTATAACTTCATTACACGGGTAGTGCTAACAACAGTAGAAAGAACTAGATTAGCGGCAACCATGACATTTAGAACTCTCTTACAAAAAATTCCAATGTCCAAAATATCCTCTAATTGCCGAATTTATTGCAGAAAATCTATGGCAAGCGCAAGATGAAAATGGTATCACTACAATTTGGCCACTTAGATTCCTTACACTACTAATAGATAGAGGGTATAACCTACTAAATGGAGGAAATTTCCTCGAAAGTTTGTATAAATTGCTGGAACTTTGATGGCAGAAACCCTGAAATAAAATTTAACACATTGGAAGTCACCGCGGGAGACTACAATGACGTAAAGAAAATTGCACTAAACTTTTTGAAGAAGATGAAAATTTTGGATCCAAAGTATTTCCTGGTTTTGATATTATTGTACGCGAACAAAAATGTTGTAATTCGTCGCACACACAATTAATATTTTGGGTAGTAAAAGTCATAAATAATCCGCTTTCCTTAGCTGAGCGATGTCGCAGGATAATTCGTGAAAATATGCAAAAGAAAGATATATCGAATACGTTAAAAAACCTAAACCTTCCGAACGATCTGTTGGTCTATTTGATGCACACAGACACAGATAAGAGTAGCGAAAATAACATAGTATTCGAACTGAAGTTCCTAAGCACAAATGTGTCATCATGGGAAGTTCATCGCCTTAATACCATGCTAGCGTTGTTAGAAACACGTAATGTACTACCGAAAGATACGTCAATATTAAAATTGAACGTAGATGAATATGGAAAGAATCGCGTGTACAGATAAAATTATCAAAATAATGTCTTAAAATATAAGTTCACTAAAAACACCATAACTCCTGTTTTCGAAAGTTTTCCCTCTAAAAAAAACATATATATATATATAATAATATAAATAGTGAATCAAGTGAATCAATGAACTAGAGTATACGCTAGTTCATTGATTCACTTGATTCACTATTTATATTATTATATATATATGCTGTTCATGCAGCAGCCCAAGATATTGTAAAACATGGAGTAATATTTAAGCATGAAAATTCACTCCTAGCCAGCCATAATGCATGGAAAATTTTTATGAAATTGGATCCCAAACCTTTGAAACCTTGTTTCAACAAGTAACAAGGCTAGAAAAGAATACGAATGAACTCAAAGAAACGATATTTCAATTCCTTAGGTCGGATAAAGGATTCCAGACCAGTAAGATGATGCATAGTAAAGACAACAAAGAGTTCCAAATTCCAGTTATCCAAAAACAAAAAATAAATTCATAATAGATGACTTTGATAAGAAAATGGCAGTAATCGACATGACACTAGGAACCAGCAACAAAGAAGACAGAAAGAAAAGGTCAGCGAATAATATTGAATACTTTTCAAGAGACTTTACTGCAAAAAAATCTATGGAAAACCTTAAATCATTGACTACAAGGGAAGGGAAACTTTATGATGGAAATTACGCAATGCTAAATGAACTACCAAGCCTATGGACTTTTCTCAAAGAATTATGGCAAAGTAATGCTGAGAAAAACGTTACGAAATGGATATCCTCCAAACTCAGAAAGGAAAATGACAACATACAAGATACTAACCTAAAGGAATTAGACAAATCAAGGAACAAATTCTCAAATACCCAAAAAGATAGTGAATATAGAAATCCTAAAGAAAAAAAGAAAAAGACATCAAGACAACCACACCTACAAATGAGACCCCAGCTAAAGAGATACAATCTTCAATGGCGGAAACCACGACAAACACAGTGCCAGAAATGATCGCACTTAGTAAGGAATCCCCTAGAAATTTGACCATGTTGACTTATCTAAAACCCACGACATTAACAAAATGGACTTGGTCAACAGGGCCCACGTTTACGCACACCCAACCGATTGGCATATTCCGTATAAACACAAGGGCAAGAATCCCGGTAAGACATACCGAAATACAAACGATAAAAGTACAAGGGCTTAAGCCAGAGAAAAAGAAAAATAATTATAAAAAAGAGGAAGAAGATAATTACGTACATAAGAAATGTTGGATAATAGACGGTAAACGTACTTGTCCTAGACTAGCCATGGCCGATGAACCGACTAAAGAAGATAGTGATTCATTACCTGATCTAAATGAGAAAAAAGCCCAGAAAGTATCAGCTCATCAAGCCTTCTTAATATTATACAGACAAAGATTACAAGCCTTATTTGAACTATTTAATATGGAAATACAAAAATTAAAACAAAGCACCACGAGAATTTTTGAAGTATTCTTTCGAAGAAGTAAATACCGCAGGTCTACAAGCCTAATTCCCATCATCGGAGAACTTTCCTCCCGCCTTTTTGGTTTAACAACGGAGGGAGACTTAAACATCCTGAGGAAAAATGTAAAAAATTTGAATAATGCCATGAACGCAACGTTACACTTCCAGGAAATACAAGCAAGCATAGCAAACTACCAAAGAGATAAAGTCGAAATGATATCTAAGAAAATCTCAAAAACTCTAAATGTAATGAATTATTTAAGGAACGAAGTGGATCGCGTGGTGACAGACGCAAGCCTTACCATGGTATCACATGATATAATTACCATGTCATTACTAAATCTAGCGACAAATGTTAGTAAGTTCAAAATTCACATTATTTGCCCTCACGGGAGGAACTTTGTCATACGACCTAGTAGATCCTTCTAACCTAAAAAGTATTTTAGACGAAATAAAAACGCGCCTAACGTTTGGTTTACATTTACCTATAGAGCCAGAAATATCAAATTTATTTCTTTATTACACAAAATTAAAAGTACACATCACGGAAATAAAGGAACAATTATTCGCAGTAGTAACGATTCCATTGATAACCAACAATCCATATACAACTTTTACAAAATTTCGACCTTCCCTGTAAATATAAAGAAAACAAATTCATTTATGACTATCACACCTGAAGCAGAGTATTTACTTGTTGATCAAGATAGACTAAAATATGCCCTAGCCAATCCACAAGACTTAAAAGAGTGCGTATCATTCAAAAACCTAGTATGCCAGCTGACGTTACCTATTTATAACGTCAAATCTGGATCTTGTATGTTAGATATATTTTTAAAAGACTCACAACAGGAAGAAATACCTGATTGGTGCGAAGCCTTGATAGGAAGATCTAAAGGAGAAATATTCATACACCTTAGAAATGATCTTTGGTTGTTTTCTGTTACAAAAGAAACTGTTGGAACTTTGTCTTGTATATATAATACCGAAAAAATCGACCCAAGTTACAGGACCGAGTTACTATTACAAGATGTGGGCACGATAGCCACAAAACAAGGATGTCGACTTTAACTAAAGAGTCAGCAGTTCAAACACCGTTAATTACCACGAGCACGAAAATAATAAGTCCTAAAATAATCAATTTTAAGGCAATCAACCTATCGTACACTATTCCCAATATAGAAAGTGAGGAAATAAAAACCTCAATATGGTCTGAAATAGAAAAGAATAAAGGAGCGTTACCGCTTACAAAAATATAGGACAAGCAGTAAACAAATTTCAAAATACTTTAAAACCTAAGGGCAAGCAAGTCCTAATGACGGGACGTCATTAAAAAATGGGACGGGTAATACGTACCGTGAATAATATATACTTAAAATATGAAAAATTTATTTCGTTCTAAATATACTACTTCCGATGTAAATTAAAATCCCCCTAAATGAGTTTAAATTCCATTTCAAACTCTCGTCTAAATGCATAAACAGATAAAAAAAAACCGCATTTATTTATCAGCCAAATATCCCTTTAAAAAGCCCCAAGTAAAAGAGTATTAATTTCGAATACCAGCTTGAGGAATTTCAAGAATACCCTGTTGTACTCTGTAGAATTTCGCATTCTTTGATTTACAAAACAAAAGAGACTTGAATATTTCCAAACGCTATTGACAGATTTGAAAAGCAGAAAAACTACGGGTTTTTTGCAAGTACAATGCTAACGAGATGGATTTGAATTTCGCAGAAGTATTCGACAAACATAGTGGGACATTGTCTGAAAACTTAGTTTGAAGTGTCTCTTAGGAATGTGTGAGCATTTAATGATTTAAATATTGCGAAAAAACTGTTGGGTAGTTTGTCAGCATAATGGTCTTATTTTGTCAGCATAAGAGTAAAGTGGGGAATCCTCCAACAGGAGTCGGGCCAATCGTGAAGTAGTGATTAATGCTCAGAATCAGAACCTATGATATAGAGTAGTGAAAAGGTATTTTTTGGGCATTATTATGAGATTTTTCATGATTTGATATTCGGCATTACTGCTATTGACATTACTGAAGTTTGTCTTATATGCGTATGTTGTTGTACACCTAAATATGTAAGTCTAATAAACCTATTACTTTTCTATTTATGTTTGTTTTATTTATATGCCTGTATCTCTCCGCATAGTAGATAACTAGTTCAATCGTCTCCATTGGAAACGTACCCAAGGAATCTGACAACCCTACGAAGTATGATTAAGCTCCTGGATTGACGGCTCTCTTGCCTAATGAATCACCTCACAAGAAAATTCGAATTTATTTTTTAATCTATTTCATTTTCTCCCATAGGAAGTGGCGCGGTCACCCGTTTACCTTACCCTCCATTATAAGCGGTGCAGTCTTTAGCGGCACAAGGTAATCTTAGCGGCACAAGTTTAATATAGTAACGGCGTAATAAAACTTAACATTGCAAGTGGCGCGATCCTTAATGTTACAGGGTACCATCCTTAATGGTACAAGGCAAAAAACTTAACATTACAAGTGGTGCGGTCGGTTGTCGTAAAACTTGGAGGAAAACATGCGAACTAGTTAGGCTACAAACTTCTTAATTTAAATTTAAACCATTCGATGGATACAGACTTATAAGAAAAAGTGTCTAAGCCTATAACTGCTAAGCTATAATAGGGAAACCCTTTTAGAATATCCCATAGGAGATAATAGCATCCCCCAAATAGGTTAAGTGAAAAAGATTTATTTAAGTGTATAATTCTGTGAAGTGGGTATAAATATTTCAAACGCATAAATGTCAGAAGAATTAAGTGAATTATTAATTGCGCAGAAATTGGTCGCAAAAAATGTAGAAAATAACAAAGTCTATTCCGCAATATGATGGACAATCAGACATCGATGAATTTAATATCCAATAGGCCCAATTTGTAGAAATGACTAAAACAGAACTAAAAACATTAATAAGTACAGGGTACCATCAACATTACATTTCGAGATATGGTCTTTATTGAATATTTAGTTAAAAACCGAATTTTTTCTGATAAAAGTAAGGAGGAATATAAAAATTTAAAACGAACAAAAATTATTCTGTATACTAGGAAAGGATACCCCCTAGCTACCACGCCCAAATCTTTTTAGTCATTTGAAAACAGAGCTAAAAACTTGAATTTCCGTTCGAATGAGCCGACTGCCAATTCTCTAGAAAAATTGGTTAGATAATTACCCTTATATCATCATAATTGTATAGCCCTTTTCCCTGGGACAATGAAGGTTTATATCATTACCAAAAGCATAATTATTGAACTTTTGAACTATGCTGAAAAAATGGCTTTCCCGATTTTTGATCGGACGACTTTGAGAGAGGGAGGTATGAAGTAAAAGGTAAAGGTGTTCCCCCCAGTCCTTTTGGTTACCTAAAAAGGGCACTAGAACATTTATTTTCCGTTTGAATTAGCCCTGTTGCAATGTTCTAGGACCATTGGTTCGATACGATCACTTCTTCTGGCAAAGTTTCTATTGTTTAAAAAAAAGTTGTGTGACAGAGTCAAACTTTTGCGCAAAAGCGAGGCGTTAATGAGGGGACAGCCCCTTTCACAAACGAAATAATTTCTGTTCGTTTAAGTTTTAATTTCACTCCTTACTTTAAGTTAAAATAAAACTTGTTTTTTTTAATTTAATTTCTGAACGTTTTAGAATTATGCAGCTTTGATTTTGGCTCACCGTGCACGAGTAATTAAAAAGAAATTTGCATTAGTCACCACCCATTTTCTGAACCAATCAGAGACTTCGGACAATCAGAGACTGGACCAATCAGAACTTAATATACAGTGCAGTTTCAAGGGAACATACCTTACCACGGGCTAGTACTACGGATGGTATATGCCTTACCAGACAGGTTTTTCTAGATTCAATAGCCAAAACTAAAGATCTTCATATAGCATATTGAAAGGTTTAATGGTCTTTTTGTAAAAATACTACTTTCGGCCAGAGGTCATATTACAGTTTTTTTAGTATAAATTAAGGTGCAATTAGTTTTTATAGATCAGTTTGAAAAAACAACTTGAATAGATAGCCTTAATGGAGAGTACATTACCTCGCGGATGGACTACACTAACTGGAATGAATCCCTCTATCCAGAGCTAGCGAAACGCCAGGCCCCAAATCAATTGTTAACAATAAAATCTGAAACAGGAAGCGATCTGATATCCAGTGGGTGTGTTTCTTGGGCCAAAGGTATACTGTGTGGAAACGCACAACAAGGATATCAAACAAGTTTGCAAGGGGGTGCCTACACACTTTGTAAAAAATAATTTCAATGTGAGTGCTTATAGAAACTGTGTGGAGCGTAGTTTAGTTATTTAAAAACTATACAGTTAGAGTTGAGAAAAACGCCATGTCGGCGATATCAGACAAAGTATATGTTTTTGAGGATGGCGTGAAGGTACTTCCACATGGACACTATGTAATTTCAGACCGAGTTGAATATGTAGAGTATAGAAAAGGAGAGCGGTTGATTTAAGCTCACTTAGTGAGCTAAGTGAGCATAAATAAACCTATCTTTTTTGCATGTCTCTCTCACTATATCCGTGTGTCTGAACGAGCATGCTGCTACCTATAACTATAGATTTAAAGATGGCAGCAGTTAAGGTATTGAAAAGGTGTAAGTGAGCTTAACTTAACCTAACTTTTTCGCATGTCTCTCTCATTATAATGAATTTGCCATGACTTTATGTAACAGGATGTTGCCGAGACTGCGTATTATCTTCTGACACAATTTGTCCATGTGACATTGTTTATAAAATCCTCTTATCTGATTATCAATTATTCTTGAAGTAGAACTTTCATTAGAATGAAACAAAGCTAGATATTTTTTTTATTTTTAAATGGATTGTATGAATGGGATAAAAGAGTTAAAAGTGCGTAACAATTAAGGTAAGTCTGTGAGGATGGTAAGTTTAAAATGTATCTGTGCACTGTGGCCAGAACAATGGAAACTTCAGAGATTAATAAACATTTTGGGGAATTATTTGGGGTGAAATAGTTTGGGGCACGTGACATTACCATATAATATTAGTATTTTCAAGGGTTTTTGGTAGCCTTGATGGAGCATTCTCCATCTAAACTAGCTACAATAGCAATATTTTACCCTATATTATTAGTATTTTCAAGGGTCTTTGGTAGCCTTGATGGAACATTCTCCTTCTAAACTAGCTACAATAGCAACATTTTACCCTATACTATTAATATTTTGAAGGTTTTTTGGTAGCCTTGATTGAACAATATCCTTCTAAACTAGCTACAATAGCAACATTTTACCCTATAGTATTAATATTTTAAAGTGTTTTTGGTAGCCTTGATGGAGCATATTCCTTCTAAACTAGCTACAATAACAACATTTACCCTATACTATTAGTATTTTCAAGGGTTTTTGGTAGCCTTGATGGAGCATTCTCCTTCTAAACTATCTACAATAGCAACATTTTACCTACACTATTAGTATTTTCAAGGGTCTTTGGTAGCCTTGATGGATTATTCTCCTTCTAAACTAGCTACAATAACAACATTTTACCATATATTATTAGTATTTTCAAGGGTTTTTGGTAGCCTTGATGGAGCATTCTCCTTCTAAACTAGCCACAATAGCAGCATTTTATCCTATACTATTAGTATTTTCAAGGGTTTTTGGTAGCCTTGATGGAGCATTCTCCTTCTAAACTAGCTACAATAGCAACATTGTACCCTATACTATTAGTGTTTTCAAGGGTTTTTGGTAGCATTGATGGAGTATTCTCCTTCTAAACTAGCTACAATAACAACATTTTACCCTATACTACTAGTATTTTCAAGGGTTTTTGGTAGCCTTGATGGAGCACTCTCCTTCTAAACTATCTACAATAACAACATTTTATCCTATATCATTAGTATTTTCAAGGGTTTTTGGTAGCCTTGATGGAACATTCTCCTTCTAAACTAGATACAATAGCAACATTTTGCCCTGTATGATTAGTACTTTCAAGGGTTTTTGGTAGGCTTGATGGAGCATTCTCCTTCTAAACTAGCTACAATAACAACATTTTACCCTATACTATTAGTATTTCAAAGAGTTTTGGTAGCCTTGAAGTAGCATTTTCCTTTTAAACTAGCTACAATTACATCATTTTACCCTACATTATTAGTACTTTCAAGGGTTTTCAGTAGCCTTGATGGAGCATTTTCCTTCTAAACTAGCTACAATAGCAACATTTTAGCCTATATTATTAGTATTTTTAGGGGTTTTGGTAGCCTTGATGGAGCATTCTCCTTCTAAACTAGCTACAATAGCAACATTTTACCCTGTATCATTAGTATTTTCATGGGTTTTTGGTAGCCTTGATGGAGTGTTTTTCTTCTAAACTGAATAGAAGGTGAATATTCTCCATCAAGATAAAAAGCTGCACTTTAAATCTGAGTTTTCTCAACGAAGGAAAGAAAAGGTTAAGAGCACGCACGTAACCTAGTCTAAATTAACCTTAAAAATGAAATAAAGCAAGCTAACTTGTTTTTCTCTTCTTTAAGTGAATTCAGAAGAGAACTTGAACTTTTCTTCACTTTATTGAGAAAATTCAGAACTAAACTGGAACTTTTGTCTTCAGAAGAGAACTTGAACTTTTCTGCACTTCTTTGAGACAACTCAGAATTAAAGTGGAACTCTTTATCTTCGTGGTGAATATTCACAATCATAGTATAAACTTTTCTATCTTTAATGAGAAATTTAGAACATAAGTTTAAATTTTTTTCACCTCTTTCAGAAAAATCAGAAATGAAGTGGAATCTTTTTATTTTCTTTGGAAATAATAGAATTGATCTGTAACCTATTTCTTTTCATTGAAAAAATTCAGAAGAGAACTTGAACTTTTCTTCACTTCGTTGAGAAAACTTAGAATTAAAGTGGAACTTTTTATCTTCAAGGAGAATATTCACAATCAAAGTCTAACTTTTTTCTATCTTCTATGAAAAAATTTAGAACAGAACTTTAAACTTTTTATGACTTTGAGAAAATTATGAACTGAAGTGTAACCTTTTTATTTTCTTTGGCAAAAATTAGAATTGCACTAAAAACTTTTTTTTCTTCTCTTTGAGAAATCTTAGAATTAGAGTGGAACTCTTAATCTTCATGGCGAATATTCGCAATCACAGTATAAATTTTTTCTATCTTTTACGAGGAATTTAGAACAGAGCTTTAAATTTTTTTCACATCTTTGAGAAAAATTAGAACTGAAGTGGAACATTTTTATTTTCATTGGAAAAATTTAGAATTAATCTGTAACTCTTTTTGTAGAAAATTCAGAAATGAAAAGAGGAACCCTTTTATTTTTGAAAAAAAAATAGAATTGATCCGTAACTTTTTTCCTTGAGAAATTTTCAGAAGAGAACTTGAACTTTTCTTTCCTTCATTGAGAAAACTCAGATTTAAAGTGGAACTTTTTATCTTGATGGAGAGTATTCACAATCAAATTATGACACTTTTCTATCTTCAACAGAAAAATTTAGAATAGAACTTTAAATTTGTTCACCTCTGAGAGAAATCAAAACTGAAGGGGAAGCTTTTTTTCTTATTTTCTTGGGAGAAAAATTAGAATTGAATTGAAACTTTTTCTTTTCATTGAGAAATTTTCAGAAGAGAACTTGAACTTTTTCTTCCTTCTTCGAGAGAAAACTCTGAATTAAAGTGGAACTCTATCTTCATGGCAAATATTCACAATCAAAGTATAAGTTTTTTTCTATCTTTTACGAGAAATTTAGAACAGAACTTTAAATTTTTACCACCTCTTTGAGAAAATCAGAACCGAAGTGGAACCTTTTTATTTTCTCTAGAAAAAATTAGAATTGATCTGTAACTTATTTTTTTCTTTGTGAAGCTTCAGAAGAGAACTTGAACTTTTCTTCACTTCTTTGAGAAAACTCAGAATTAAAGTGGAACTCGTTATCTTCATGGCGAATATTCACAATCATAGTATAACATTTTTTTTCTTTGAGAAAATTCAAAAGAGAAATTGAAATTTTCTCCACTTTATTGAGAAAACTCAGAATTAAAGTGGAACTTTTTATCTTCAGGAGAGAACTTGAACTTTTCTTCACTTCTTCGAGAAAACTCAGAATTAAAGCAGAACTCTTTATCTTCTTGGCGAATATTCATGATCATAGTATATAACTTTTTTCTATCTCTAATAAGAAATTTCCAACAGAACTTTAAGTTTTTTTCATCTCTTTGAGAAAAATCATAACTGAAGTGAAATCTTTTTATTTTCTCTGGGGAAAAAATACAATTGATCTGTAAATTGTTTCTTTTCATCGAGAAAATTCAGAAGATAACTTGAACTTTTCTTCACTTCGTTGAGAAAACTTTGAATTAAATTGGAACTTTGTATCTTCGTGGTGAATATTCACAATCAAAGTATAACTTTTTTCTATCTTCTATGAAAAAATTTAGAACAGAACTTCAAATTTTTTATGTCTTTGAGAAAATTAAGAACTGAAGTGGAACCCTTTTTTATTATCTTTGGAAAAAAAATAGAATCGAACTGTAACTTTCTTTTTGAGAAATCTTAGAATGAAAATGGAACTCTTTATCTTTATGGCGAATATACGCAATCATAGTATAACTTTTTTCTATCTTTTCGAGAAATTTAGAACAGATCTTTAAATTTTTTTCACCTCTTTGAGAAAAATCAGAACTGAAGTAGAACATTTTATTTTCATTGAAAACAATTAGAATTGATCTGTAACTTTTTTGAGAAAATTCAGAAATCAAAAGAGGAACCCTTTATTTTGAAAAAAATAGAATTGATCCCTAACTTTTTTTATTGAGAAATTTTTCAGAAGAGAACTCGAAACTTTTCTTTCCTTCATTGAGAAAACTCAGATTTAAAGTGGAACTTTTTATCTTGATGGCGAATATTCACAATCAAAGTATGAATTTTTGCTATCTTCAACTGGGAAATTTAGAATACAACTTTAAATTTTTCTCACCTCTGAGAAAAATCAGAACTGTAGTGGAAGCTTTTTTTTTATTTTCCTTGGAGAAAATTAGAATTGAACTGTAACTTTTTTCTTTTCATTGAGTAATTTTCAGAAAAGAACTTGAACTTTTCTTCTCTTCTTTGAGAAATATCTGAATTAAAGTGGAACTCTTTTTCTTCATGGCGAATATTCGCAATCAAAGTAGAGCTTTTTCTATGTTTTACGAGAAATTTAGAACAGAACTTTAATTTTTTTCACTTCTTTGAGAAAAATCAGAACTGAAGTGGAACCTTTTTATTTTCTCTAGAAAAAATTAGAATTGATCTGTAACTTATTTTTTTTCTTTGTGGGAATTCAGAAGAAAACATGAACTTTTCTTCACTTGATTGAGAAAACTCAGAATTAAAGTTGAACTTTTTATCTTCAGAAGAGAGCTTGAACTTTTCTTCACTTCTTTGAGAAAACTCAGAATTAAAGTGGAGCTCGTTATCTTCATGGCGAATGTTCACAATCATAGTATAACTTTTTCCTATCTTTAGTAAGGAATTTGGAACAGAACTTTAATTTTTTTTTTCATCTCTTTGAGAAAAATCAGAACTGAAGTGGAATATTTTTGTTTTCTCCGGCAAAAAATAGAATTGATCTGTAGCTTATTTCGTTTCATTGAGAAAATACAGAAGAGAACCCTGAACTTTTCTTCACTTCGTTGAGAAAACTAAGAATTAACGTGGAAATTTTTATCTTCATGGCGAATATTCACAATCAAAGAATAACTTTTTTCTATCTTCTATTGAAAAATTTAGAACAGAATTTTAAATTTTCTATGTCTTTGAGAAAATTAAGAATTGATCTGTAACTTATTTCTTTTCATTGAGAAAATTGAGAAGTGATTAATAAAATCACATGTATTTTAAACGTGGTTGTTTATATTTCTGAAAACCAAAACCAAACTTTATTAAAAAAAAAGCCCTAATAATATTAATAATATAGATATGTTTTAAACGGGGATGTTCTTATTTCTGAAAATTAAAACCCAACTTTATTAAAAAAAATCAAATATTATTAATACAATAAGATGTATTTTAAACATGGTTGTTCTTATTTCTGAAAACTAAAACCCAACTTTATTAGAAAATCAAATGTTATTAATAAAACCAGATGTACTTTAAACGTGAACGTTCTTATTTCTGAAAACTAAAACCCAACTTTATTTAAAAAAAAGTCGTAAAGTAATGTTGGGAGTGAAAAAACATGAGTGCTTTAACTTGTAAAACAGGTTAGGAGGAATATTAAGAAAAGAACTTGATCTGAAATAATATAATAAAGCCTTTTGAAAAGTATTTCTTGGTGTTGGGGTATGCAAAAAGTCTTAAAGTAATGTTAGGAGTGAAAAAAGATGAGTACTTCAACTTGTAAAACAGGTTTAGGAGGAATATTAAGAATAGAGCTTGTTCTGAAATAGTATAATAAAGCCTTTTGAAAAGTATTTCTTGGTGTTATGGTATGCAATAAGTCGTAAAGTAATGTTGAGAGTGAAAAAGATGAGTACTTCAACTTGTAAAACAGGTTTAGGAGGAACATTACGAAAAGAACTTGTTCTGAGGAGAAAAAAAAGCGGAAAGAAAAAAGATTTTGTTTGTGGAGAATATCGTGGTTAAAGTCAATTTTTTTTATTTTCAAGCCAATATATTTTCTTTGTTATTCTAGCCAAAGGGCGGTAAGTTTACTGTATAGACGTTTCGGACAGGGTGGTTCTAATAGTGTACTTCTTGTTTTGATCTGAATCTTTTTTCGGGAGTTATGGGTTACTTTAGTTTTTACTATGGACCATTTTAATAAAAACAGTTCAAAGGTCAGATAAGAAAAATTCCTATGTTAACCTGCCAGGGCTCGGAGGCAGGCGTTATGAGTAATGCTCTAGGGGCATATATAGTTCTTATAGAGGGGATGCTCGTTGAAACATCGGACAGGGCTATTTTGATTGGAAATTAAAAGTTTTTGTCAACTTTTTAAGAGTCAAACGAGATGGGAGGGCAACTATCCTCCCCCCTCTCCTCTTCCACGCCCTAAATGCATCAGATAAAAATTTTGAGATAGAAATTTTGTTAAAAGTAGTTCAAAGTTCTGATAACAAAACTCCGGTGTCGACAGAGGCCCCCAGGGCCCGGGGGTAGCTTTGTAAGCTATGCTCTGGGGGCATATACTGGCTGTTATGGAAGGAATGCTCGTATAAAAATCCTAGAGGGCTCATTTGATTGGAAATTGAAAGTTGTAATTCACTTTTTAAGGGTCAAAAGTAATTGGAGGGCAGCTAGCCTCTCCCCACACTCCATTTATTTTTATTTTTTTCCCAGAGGCACTTTATATAGAAGGGGTCGTCGTATAAACTTCAATGGGGACTTACTCGATTGAAAATCGAGATTTCTAGTTCCCTTTTTAAGAGTCAAAATTGATCAGAGGGCAACTGCCCCCCCAAGCCCTTTTTCCCCAAATACATCTAATAAAAAATTTCAGGTAGCCATTTTGTTAAAAATAGTTCAAAGATCATATAACAAAAACTCCTATTCGTATGGTCATTTCGTTAAAAATAGTTCAAAGATCAGATAAGAAAAACTCCTATGTTGACACAACCCACCCCAACCCCCCACCAGGGCCAGGGCAGGCGTTATAAGTTATGTTCTGGGGGCATATATGGTTCTTATGGAAGGTATGCTCGTATAAACTTCAGAGAAGGTTCATTTGAATGGAAATTAAAAGTTGTAGTTCATTTTCTCAGAGTGAAAAAAGATCAGAGGACAACTAGCCCCTCTCACCCTCCACGCATTTGGGTGTATCGGATGGATAAACTCATCCGATAAAAATGGTAACTATATTGTTAAAAATAGTTCAACCATCAGATATTAAAACTCCAGGGTCGACATAACCCCCAGGGCCAGTTTTTATAGAAGGGATACTCGTATAAAATTCAGAGAGGGCTCATTTTATTGAAAATAGAAAGTTCTAGTTCACTTTTAAAGAGTCAAAAGAGACCGAAGCTTAATCCAGTCACCCCACGCCCTTTTTTCCCAAACGTATACGATAAAAATTTTGAGATAGAAATTTTGTCAAAAATAGTTCACACATCAGATAATAAAAACTCCGAGGTTGACACAAACCCATTTTTTCACTTTGATGTTGTTACTTTGATATCAGTTTGGACACTTTGATGAATATTTGATTTTTTTTAAAGTTTGATTTTGAAATAGGTAATTTTGAAAAACTTGAAATTTTTTGCAATCAAAAACGAACAAAAATTAATTAAAAAAAAAAAACTTTCCGAAAAATAAGTTTTTCAAAGAAGAGTAAAGGCCATTTTAAACTTAAGCTGAGCAGATACAAATACCTTTTAAAATTTAAACTCAAAATGACCAGAAATTACTATTGAAGAATAAATGAAACCCAAAACGAACAGAAATTAAATAAACAATCATATCAAAAACATACAACAAGTAATAATTTAAATGAATAAATAGATCTTAAAGCGAGTAGTGCTTGGATTGAATATGAATATCAAGCTTAAAACGAAAAAAAATATTTTTCTATTGAAGCATAAATGAAACTTAAAACGAACAGAAATTAAATAAACGAACAATGTAAACAAACATACAATAGATATTAATGTAAATTAATAGATAAATCTTAAAACGAGTGAAACTTAAATTGAATATGCAAGTCAAGCTTGAAACGAACAAAAATCACCACAAACAAGCGTTTGGGTATGACCTCCTTCTCTCACTGTAAAAGTCTAAAACCTACTGCGTCATTGGCGCTTTATTGAAAACTATATGCGTCTTGATCAGTCTTAGAAAACATAAACAACATCAAATTGAAAATTTGATGTATAATGATATTAATTATTGAAAGATCCATCAGTTCAAGAATTTATTTCACTGTAATTGTATTTTTGTTTTCAATACTGCAAGAACTGGAAAAGAAAATATTTGTAATATAATCCGTTTTCAGTTAAGCGCCAATGACGGAGTAGGCTTTTGGTTGATATTTGCAGCTAGGAAAGGAGCCAGTATCCAATCACTTGTTCGTAGAGAAACTATATTCGTCTTTAACAACTTTAAAAAGAGCTAATAAATTAAACTGAATATTTGATGTATAATATTATTAATTGCTGAAAGCTCATCAGTTCAAAATGCTATTAAATAAAAAAAAACAAGTTTTTTTAAGTGAAAGTAAGGAGCGACATTAAAACTTAAAACGAACAGAAATTATTCCGTATATGAAAGGGGCTGTCACCTCTTCAACGCCTCGCTCTTTACGCTAAAGTTTGTTATTGTTTTAAAAAAATGAAGTTTCGTGATAGAGTCAAACTTTAGCGTAAAGAGCAAGGCGTTGAGGAGGGGAAAGTTCTTTCATATACGGAATGATTTCTGTTTGTTTTAAGTTTTTACTTTCACTTAAAAAAACTTCTTTTTTTTTTATTAATAACATTTTGAACTGATGAGCTTTCAGCAATTAATATGGTGTGCGTGTAACTGAACCCTCGTGTAACTGAACCCCAAGAGACAGAACCCCCGTAACTGAACCCCCGTCTAACTGAACCACCGTGTAACTGAACCACCGTGTAACTGAACTCCCGTATAACCGAACCACCGTGCAACTGAATCCCCGTACAACTGAACCCCCGTGCAACTGAACCCTCGAGCTACTGAACCCTCGTGCAACTCAACCACCGTACTTACATCGGGTAAAACACAATAGGGTTATGAACCATAATTATTTAACTATGGTATAGTTATTTAACCGTTAAACTGTTTTAAATAAGATGGCCGTCCCAAAATTTAGATCGGATGTATTTGGGGGAAAAATAGGGTGGGGTGGAAGCACTCCGATCACTTTTAACTCTGAAAAGTGCACTGGAAATTTTGATTTCCAATCGAATGAGCCCACCCCCCCCCAAAGCTCATATAATTTTTTTCTACAAAAACCTTATGTTTTAGCAATGAGCAACTAGCATAACTTACAGCCCTTGGCCCAGATGCTGCTGGAGGGGTAATTAACCCCAAAGGCATGGCTATTTGATCTTCAGACTATTTTCAACAAAATTTTTATTTTTATTTTGATCGGATGTATTTGGGGGGGGGGGGGATGTCGGTTAAGAGGGAAAGGCTGATTATCCTGCGATTACCTTTGATTCTTCGAAATTGAACTTGAACTTTCAATTTCCAATCGAATGAGCCTCCTTCAAAGTTTTTACGATCACCCCTTCTATAAAAACCTTAAATTTTAACAATTGGTAACTTGCAATAACATACAGATTGCTGATACAGGTGTATCAGCAATTTTTTTCTTTGGAACAACTTAGCGTATCAAAATGAAACTTCTGGGGCATCTACCTGCTACTACTGCTATTAATACTGCTGCTACTACTACTAATTCAACACTATTATTACTTCTACTGCTCCTACTACGACCGCTGCTACTACTAAACTAGCACTATTAAGGCTTCGAATATCAAGTTAAAACTTTGACAGAATGACGTATTTGAGGTGGAACTTGAACTAAATCAAAAGACACTATGTGCATGTAGATTTTCAAAATGACATATCTCAAAAAGGGATTTGTGTATTAATTTGGAACTTTCAGAGAGTGCTTAAAGGGAAAGTCAATTCGCCAAAAGGAAATATGTGCACGCTCAGGCCTGGATTTACCACTAGGTCCCTAGGCCCGGACCTAGAAGCGCATAATGCTAGCGGGAGCAATTAATTATCACTGAGTATTTTTTTCCTGAGAAAAACTGGACTGATGTGATTTATCGTCGCCAGGTGCACTCTGCCGCCACGCTGCCTATTCACAGAAGAGTGACTTTAAGAAAACACAGGAATTCCATGGTTACTTATAAACTGTCAGCTACCCAAGAATGGTAGCTGATAGTTCGGTATTACCCCTCTCTTTCATCACTTTTCGCTCATCGGTTGTGTTCTGTTAACACACAATTACATGGTTACACACAGTTACAGTTGCATGGGGTTCAGTTACACGGGGGTTTAGTTAAATGGGGTTGAGTTGCACGGGGGTTGAGTTGCACGAGGGTTCAGTTGCACGGGGGTTCAGTTGCACGGATGTTCAAGTTGCACGGGGGTTCGGTTATACGGGGGTTCAGTTGCACGGGGGTTCAGTTACATGGGGGTTCAGTTACATGGGGGTTCATTTACAAGGGGAAAGTTGCTTGGGGTGCACTTACACGGGGGTTCAGTTACAATGGAACCATTAATATCATTATACATCAAACATTCAGTTTAATTTATTAGCTCTTTTTAAAGTTGTTAAAGACGAGTATAGTTTCCCTACAAACAAATGTTTGGATACTACCTCCTTTCCTAACTGTAAATAAAAACCAAAAGCCTACTGTGTCATTGGTGCTTAACTGAAAACGGATTATATTACAAATATTTTCTTTTCCAGTTCTTACAGTATTGAAAATAAAAATACAATTACAGTGAAATAAGTTCTTGAACTGATGGATCTTTCAACAATTAATATAATTATACATCAAACATTCAATTTGTTGTTGTTTATACTTGCCAGGACTGTTCAAGACGCATATAGTTTTCAGTAAAACGCCAATGACGCAGTAGGTTTTAGACTTTGACAGTGAGAGAAGGAGGTTATACCCAAACTCTTGTTTGTGATGATTTTTTTTTTCGTTTCAAGCCTTATTTGCATATTCAATTTAAGTTTCACTATTTTTAAGATTTATTTATAAATTTACATTAATATCTATCGTATGTTTGTTTGCATTGATTGTTTATTTAATTTCTCTTCGTTTTAAGTTTCATTTATACTTCAATAGGAAATATTTTTTTTTCGTTTTAAGCTTGATATTCATATTCAATCTAAGCATTACTCGCTTTAAGATCTATATATTCATTTATATTATTACTTGTTGTATGTTTTTTCGCTATGATTGTTTATTTAATTTCTGTTCGTTTTGGGTTTCATTTATTCTTTAATGGTAATTTCTGGTCGTTTTGAGTTTGAATCTTAAAAGGTATTTGTATCTGCTGAGCTTAAGTTTAAAATGGCCTTACTTTTCTTTGAAAAACTTATTTTTCGGAAAGTTTTTTTTTTAATTAATGAATGGTAAAAAGAGATTACTACTGGGAATCAAGAGAGCCAGGTCTTGCAAAGATTCAACAATTAGATCCTTTGAGAAGAAACCCGATAAAAACGGAAATCCCATTGATCTTAAAAAAGCCATTAAAATAACGTAACACGTATACGGGAGTTTTTTGGAAACTCCACCAATCCGACGCATATCCTGTGTACCCACTGACTGCATAACTACTCCCGAACATATAAAAAAAAGAGACTTGAAAATTCATGGGCGAAAATATGAAAGAAAGCAACAGAATAGTGATAACTTTAAACCCAGAGAAAACACTATTACCCCAACTGGCTGACTGTGGACAATGCAATCACCCAGTTCAGATCATTTCCCCCGAACGTTGCTAGCCCTGAGAAAAAGGAAGTCACAGTTCTGATTATAATAAGTAGAGAGCAGCCTCTTCTTTCAAATAAGGAGGATAGACGAATTATTAAATAAATTCTGGTGGTCACTAATGTAAAAGAATGGACCAGTGACTTATCACTTAAAAAATTTAACAAGATTCCAAAAAAATCACTAACACCAAACTTTTAATAGAAGCATGAAAGATCTTAAGCCGAACTGGCCAGCCATGACAAAAACCAAACAAAGAGAAAAATCTCATTGAAAAAAAACAACAAACGAGACTGCGGCATGGGAGAGAAAAGAAAAGATAAATGCAGAACAACGCGGATATTTCGCCTGTATCACAAACAAGGCGTCTTCAGCACGAAAGACAGAAGAAAAACAAGTTAAAATAAAAAAAAAAAAACAACAAAACCACCACCAAATCAAAAAATATACAATTGGCGCAAACTGATCCACGTAGGGAAGAGATGCTTATATGGAGTTACTTCAGTAAGAACACCAGAGCAACTGACGGAAAAATAAAAAAATGGAAATTGCTTTAACTATTCTGTTGTGAAATAATGCTTTTATTGGCTATTATTGAAGCAATCCGTTTTGGTCTAGCAGGTAAAACAGTGCCCTGGTGATTATTTATAATCTTAATTCCTTTATTGACTGTTGATTCACTCTTTAGAAGATTATCATAAATTGGGTCAATATTTAAACTACCTGTGTCCCTATTTATTGAAAGGTTAGCAAACATTTGTTTTTTTTTTAATTTCAATGGCTTCTCTCGCCCATTGTGCATACCCCTTATCATTTGAAATAGCTAAGGCCTCATCAAATTTGTAAGGTTTTTTCTATTGAATTTCGGTGTTCAATAAACTTTTCAACAAATTGTTGGTGAGTCCTACCAATATAGAACTTCTCACAAGAGCACGGAATTTTATACACCCCAGTTACTAAATTTCCCCGGGTTAAATCCTTACCAGAACTAAAGAAACTACCCATTGGCCTCAACGATTGGAAACATGTATTGATACCAAATTTACGCAAAACCCGTGAAAGTTTCTCACCCAAACCAGGTACATATGGCAATTAAATGAAACTTTTTGATACATATAAATCTAAAGACTGAGAAACCCCATTAACCCTACTATCATGTTTAACACGTCTATTTTCAATTATTTTGTCAATGAACTTAATTGGGTAATTATTACAAAGCAAAATATCCCTCAAGTATAACAATTCCGAATCCAGAAATTCCTGGGAAACAATTCTAAAGGCTCTATCCACTAGTGAAATTACAACCCCCGTTTCACCGACATAGGGTGGCAAGAATGAAAATTCAAATACCTATCATTGTGCGTTGGTTTTCTGTAAATCGAGAAAAGTAAATGGAGACCCCTTTTAATTAATAATATATCCAGAAAAGGTAATTTATTATTTTCCTCAAACTCAACCGTAAATTTAATATTATTATCAAAACTATTTAAATGCTTACAAAAAAGGTCTAAGGAGTCCAATCTATGTTTCCAAACGCACACCACATCATCCATGAACCTACCCCAGAAACAAGGGGAGATTCTAAATCTGTGTATAGCGGAAGTTTCAATAGCATCTATGAAAAGATTTGCCAATAAAGGAGAGAGAGAAGCCCCCATAGGTAACCCAAAAATTTGTCTATAAAACTCTCCTCTAAAACCAAAATAAAAAGAAAATTTATTTACTAGGATAATTAGTTTCATAATGACTTCAATATCCAAGCTGGCTAAAGTCACATCTTGTACTAAATCAAAGTGTTTTTCTAATTTACTTTTTAAAATATCATCGCACCTTTTTAAATCACAATTTGAATACATGGAAACAACATCGAAACTACAAAGGATTAAACTATCTTTGTAGTTAAACAAAGATATATGTATGTTAAACATGATAGTAGGGTTAATGGGGTTTCTCAGTCTTTAGATTTAGATGTATCAAAAAGTTTCATTTCATTGCCATATGTACCTGGTTTGGGTGAGAAATTTTCACAGGTTTTGCGTAAATTTGGTAACGATACATGTTTCCAATCGTTGAGGCCAATGGGTAGTTTCTTTAGTCCTGGTAAGGATTTAGCCCGGGGAAATTTAGTAAGTGGGGTGTATAAAATTCCGTGCTCTTGTGGGAAGTTCTATATTGGTAGGACTCACCAACAATTTTTTGAAAGGTTTATTGAACACCGAAATTCAATAGAAAAAAACTTAAAATTAAGCAAGCCTCCAGAAACTTTTGTTTCGGCTTTAGCAGAACATATTTGGTTTCAACCAGATCACTTTGTAAAATTTGATGAGGCCTTAGCTATTTCAAATGATAATGGGTATGCACAATGGGCGAGAGAAGCCATTGAAATTAAAAACATATGTTTGCTAACCTTTCAATAAATAGGGACACAGGTAGTTTTAAATATTCACCCAATTTATGATAATCTTCTAAAGAGTGAATCAACAGTCAATAAGGGAATTAAGATTATAAATAATCACCAGGGGACTGTTTTACCTGCTAGACCAAACGAATTGCTTCAATAATAGCCAATAAAAGGATTATTTCACAACAGAATAGTTAAAATAATTTCCATTTTTTTATTTTTCCGTCAGTTGCTCTGGTGTTCTCACTGAAGTAACTCCATATAAGCATCTTTTCCCTACGTGGATCAGTTTGCGCCAGTTGTATATTTTTTGTTTTGGTGGTGGTTTTATTGTTGTTTTTTTTTATTTTAACTTGTTTTTCTTCTGTCTTTCGTGCTGAAGACGCCTTGTTTGTGATACAGGCGAAATATCCGCGTTGTTTTGCATTTTTCTTTTCTCTCCACTGGCCGCGGTCTCGTTTGTTGTTTTCTTCATTGAGATTTTTCTCTTTGTTTGGTTTTTAATAGAAGCATTTTTGAACAAACTAGTTCAGTTTGTTTCACTCGAAATTGCTTTTGTAAAATTTTTGATATCCAGTCACCAACTAAAACATTCGGAATTTACCAACTAAGATTGTTGCACTCAAAAGTGCCTTTACCAAGTTTTTGAGGAAAAACTCCTATTCATGTATCTCTGACCATTAAAAAAATCCTGCTTAAATTTTTTTACTCCTTAACCCAGGTCTAATGAAAATCTAAGACAAAATAAATGGGAAAAAAAGATTTATCACAAATATAAAAGTAACAACATTGTTGAAAGTGCCGTCAATAATGAAATTTGGCATGGATTGATAAATGGGAGTTCTTCCATAGTGATGAATTCTTGTATGCCATATTTCTTTTTTATACGAATCTTCTCTGTCATTTCTCAAGGAATGGGACAAATTCATGTAGAGTGACTGCTTTTATTGACCTTCTATTTTGCTTTTCGTGATCCCATTCTAGCATACTATACCTCCTTTCCAAGACCAATAGACCATCGTTGTGCTTTTGAGCTTTCACGGGTCGGTAAGGGCGCCCTTTCTTCCGCTAGTTTCTTACTTGACCAATCTAAAACTAAGTTTCAAAACAAGTTCTAAAAACAAGAATAATATTAAAACCGCCTTGTCCGAAAACCCTATATAGGAAACTTACGGTCGCTTGGCTTGAATAACGAGGAGAATCTAATACTTTGAAAAACAAAGAATTGGATTTATATGATGATTTTCATTATATAAGTTTCATCAAGTTTAGTTTTACCCATCAAAAGCTACGAGCCTGAGAAAATCTGCCTTATTTTCGAAAAAAAAAAAAAAAAAACGGGAAAATACCTCCTAAAATTAATAAACTCTTAATGAAAATCATACCATCATATTCATCGTGCCAGAGAACCTTACTATAGAGAATTCAAGCTCCTATCTCCAAAAATGTGGAATTTTGCATTTTTGCCAGAAGAAAGATCACGGATGCATGTTTATTTGTTGTTTTTTTCCCCAGGGGTGATCGTATCGACCCAGTGGTCCTAGAATGTCGCAAGAGGACAATTAGAATTGTGATAAAAAAAATTAACACGGTGAAAGACTTAGCAAAATTGCTTTCTTCGAAAGCTTCTTATCTACAGTCATTATAAATTCATTTTTAAATATTCGCTTGTGGACCCATATTTTAGTTTTTTGATTTTTTGTCAGTGAACTGTAAAACGACTTACATTTTACTTCATTTTGAAGTTCAAGTCAACTTTTACTAAAAATTTTGAATTTCTGGGAAGGTGTTTTAGCTCAAATAACTTATATAAGTTTTTTTTTTAATTTGCTAAATCGGTGAATATATAGCAAGTCACTAATTTAAAGAGAGATTGCAGTTTGAAATAAATAAGGGAACCCCCGTAACCAGTGGCGTAATTCTATCAAAATCCGGGGGGGGGAATTGGTTCAAAGTTTCTCAAATCAAGTGAAAATGACAATGAAGTCTGAAAAATGAACCATATAGTACCATATTGCTAAAGATGTACTAAAGAAAACTGACCTGTTTTCTGTGGATGCTTGAATTAAGTAGGCTTATCTTAGTTTTTGACAATATGTTTGAAAAAAAAACTAAATTTCAGCTGGGGGAGGGGATAATCGGGATCTGGGGTAGTGGGCAAACTGGGTTCGGGGGAGTGGGGCTAGGTTTGGGAGAGGCCGTTGCCCCCTTACCCCATAGCAAATTACGCACCTGCTCGTAACAGAGCTCAAGTTTAGAGTATTCACAAAACCAAACCGTTTTTGGCTGTTGAGAAAAAGAAGGTGGAATCTTGGATATGACCTCTTTCAAGGTGTATAGTTCAGTGCTGTTGCTTAGAATTTGTGGCAGTTCAAACAAACACAACTTAAAAACAATAGGGAATTTTTTTTCCAAGACAGTGCAAATTAAATCGGTGAATATTTCGGCCCTATGTCTAAGGGCCGTCTTCAGCACAACATCTTCAGCACAACATTAAAGAATATATATATATATATATATATATATATATATATATATTATATATATATATATATATATATATATATATATATATATATATATATATATATATATATATATATATATATATATATATATATATATATATTACCCTCCATTATAAGCGGTGCAGTCTTTAGCGGCACAAGGTAATCTTAGCGGCACAAGTTTAATATAGTAACGGCGTAATAAAACTTAACATTGCAAGTGGCGCGATCCTTAATGTTACAGGGTACCATCCTTAATGGTACAAGGCAAAAAAATTAACATTACAAGTGGTGCGGTCGGTTGTCGTAAAACTTGGAGGAAAACATGCGAACTAGTTAGGCTACAAACTTCTTAATTTAAATTTAAACCATTCGATGGATACAGACTTATAAGAAAAAGTGTCTAAGCCTATAACTGCTAAGCTATAATAGGGAAACCCTTTTAGAATATCCCATAGGAGATAATAGCATCCCCCAAATAGGTTAAGTGAAAAAGATTTATTTAAGTGTATAATTCTGTGAAGTGGGTATAAATATTTCAAACGCATAAATGTCAGAAGAATTAAGTGTTATTAATTGCGCAGAAATTGGTCGCAAAAAATGTAGAAATAACAAAGTCTATTCCGCAATATGATGGACAATCAGACATCGATGAATTTAATATCCAATAGGCCCAATTTGTAGAAATGACTAAAACAGAACTAAAAACATTAATAAGTACAGGGTACCATCAACATTACATTTCGAGATATGGTCTTTATTGAATATTTAGTTAAAAACCGAATTTTTTCTGATAAAAGTAAGGAGGAATATAAAAATTTAAAACGAACAAAAATTATTCTGTATACTAGGAAAGGATACCCCCTAGCTACCACGCCCAAATCTTTTTAGTCATTTGAAAACAGAGCTAAAAACTTGAATTTCCGTTCGAATGAGCCGACTGCCAATTCTCTAGAAAAATTGGTTAGATAATTACCCTTATATCATCATAATTGTATAGCCCTTTTCCCTGGGACAATGAAGGTTTATATCATTACCAAAAGCATAATTATTGAACTTTTGAACTATGCTGAAAAAATGGCTTTCCCGATTTTTGATCGGACGACTTTGAGAGAGGGAGGTATGAAGTAAAAGGTAAAGGTGTTCCCCCCAGTCCTTTTGGTTACCTAAAAAGGGCACTAGAACATTTATTTTCCGTTTGAATTAGCCCTGTTGCAATGTTCTAGGACCATTGGTTCGATACGATCACTTCTTCTGGCAAAGTTTCTATTGTTAAAAAAAAGTTGTGTGACAGAGTCAAACTTTTGCGCAAAAGCGAGGCGTTAATGAGGGGACAGCCCCTTTCACAAACGAAATAATTTCTGTTCGTTTTAAGTTTTAATTTCACTCCTTACTTTAAGTTAAAATAAAACTTGTTTTTTTAATTTAATTTCTGAACGTTTTAGAATTATGCAGCTTTGATTTTGGCTCACCGTGCACGAGTAATTAAAAAGAAATTTGCATTAGTCACCACCCATTTTCTGAACCAATCAGAGACTTCGGACAATCAGAGACTGGACCAATCAGAACTTAATATACAGTGCAGCAGTTTCAAGGGAACATACCTTACCACGGGCTAGTACTACGGATGGTATATGCCTTACCAGACAGGTTTTTCTAGATTCAATAGCCAAAACTAAAGATCTTCATATAGCATATTGAAAGGTTTAATGGTCTTTTTGTAAAAATACTACTTTCGGCCAGAGGTCATATTACAGTTTTTTTAGTATAAATTAAGGTGCAATTAGTTTTTATAGATCAGTTTGAAAAAACAACTTGAATAGATAGCCTTAATGGAGAGTACATTACCTCGCGGATGGACTACACTAACTGGAATGAATCCCTCTATCCAGAGCTAGCGAAACGCCAGGCCCCAAATCAATTGTTAACAATAAAATCTGAAACAGGAAGCGATCTGATATCCAGTGGTGTGTTTCTTGGGCCAAAGGTATACTGTGTGGAAACGCACAACAAGGATATCAAACAAGTTTGCAAGGGGGTGCCTACACACTTTGTAAAAAATAATTTCAATGTGAGTGCTTATAGAAACTGTGTGGAGCGTAGTTTAGTTATTTAAAAACTATACAGTTATAGTTGAGAAAAACGCCATGTCGGCGATATCAGACAAAGTATATGTTTTTGAGGATGGCGTGAAGGTACTTCCACATGGACACTATGTAATTTCAGACCGAGTTGAATATGTAGAGTATAGAAAAGGAGAGCGGTTGATTTAAGCTCACTTAGTGAGCTAAGTGAGCATAAATAAACCTATCTTTTTTGCATGTCTCTCTCACTATATCCGTGTGTCTGAACGAGCATGCTGCTACCTATAACTATAGATTTAAAGATGGCAGCAGTTAAGGTATTGAAAAGGTGTAAGTGAGCTTAACTTAACCTAACTTTTTCGCATGTCTCTCTCATTATAATGAATTTGCCATGACTTTATGTAACAGGATGTTGCCGAGACTGCGTATTATCTTCTGACACAATTTGTCCATGTGACATTGTTTATAAAATCCTCTTATCTGATTATCAATTATTCTTGAAGTAGAACTTTCATTAGAATGAAACAAAGCTAGATATTTTTTTATATTTTTAAATGGATTGTATGAATGGGATAAAAGAGTTAAAAGTGCGTAACAATTAAGGTAAGTCTGTGAGGATGGTAAGTTTTAAAATGTATCTGTGCACTGTGGCCAGAACAATGGAAACTTCAGAGATTAATAAACATTTTGGGGAATTATTTGGGGTGAAATAGTTTGGGGCACGTGACATTACCATATAATATTAGTATTTTCAAGGGTTTTTGGTAGCCTTGATGGAGCATTCTCCATCTAAACTAGCTACAATAGCAATATTTTACCCTATATTATTAGTATTTTCAAGGGTCTTTGGTAGCCTTGATGGAACATTCTCCTTCTAAACTAGCTACAATAGCAACATTTTACCCTATACTATTAATATTTTGAAGGTTTTTTGGTAGCCTTGATTGAACAATATCCTTCTAAACTAGCTACAATAGCAACATTTTACCCTATAGTATTAATATTTTAAAGTGTTTTTGGTAGCCTTGATGGAGCATATTCCTTCTAAACTAGCTACAATAACAACATTTACCCTATACTATTAGTATTTTCAAGGGTTTTTGGTAGCCTTGATGGAGCATTCTCCTTCTAAACTATCTACAATAGCAACATTTTACCCTACACTATTAGTATTTTCAAGGGTCTTTGGTAGCCTTGATGGATTATTCTCCTTCTAAACTAGCTACAATAACAACATTTTACCATATATTATTAGTATTTTCAAGGGTTTTGGTAGCCTTGATGGAGCATTCTCCTTCTAAACTAGCCACAATAGCAGCATTTTATCCTATACTATTAGTATTTTCAAGGGTTTTTGGTAGCCTTGATGGAGCATTCTCCTTCTAAACTAGCTACAATAGCAACATTGTACCCTATACTATTAGTGTTTTCAAGGGTTTTTGGTAGCATTGATGGAGTATTCTCCTTCTAAACTAGCTACAATAACAACATTTTACCCTATACTACTAGTATTTTCAAGGGTTTTTGGTAGCCTTGATGGAGCACTCTCCTTCTAAACTATCTACAATAACAACATTTTATCCTATATCATTAGTATTTTCAAGGGTTTTTGGTAGCCTTGATGGAACATTCTCCTTCTAAACTAGATACAATAGCAACATTTTGCCCTGTATGATTAGTACTTTCAAGGGTTTTTGGTAGGCTTGATGGAGCATTCTCCTTCTAAACTAGCTACAATAACAACATTTTACCCTATACTATTAGTATTTCAAAGAGTTTTGGTAGCCTTGAAGTAGCATTTTCCTTTTAAACTAGCTACAATTACATCATTTTACCCTACATTATTAGTACTTTCAAGGGTTTTCAGTAGCCTTGATGGAGCATTTTCCTTCTAAACTAGCTACAATAGCAACATTTTAGCCTATATTATTAGTATTTTTAGGGGTTTGGTAGCCTTGATGGAGCATTCTCCTTCTAAACTAGCTACAATAGCAACATTTTACCCTGTATCATTAGTATTTTCATGGGTTTTTGGTAGCCTTGATGGAGTGTTTTCCTTCTAAACTGAATAGAAGGTGAATATTCTCCATCAAGATAAAAAGCTGCACTTTAAATCTGAGTTTTCTCAACGAAGGAAAGAAAAGGTTAAGAGCAAGCACGTAACCTAGTCTAAATTAACCTTAAAAATGAAATAAAGCAAGCTAACTTGTTTTTCTCTTCTTTAAGTGAATTCAGAAGAGAACTTGAACTTTTCTTCACTTTATTGAGAAAATTCAGAACTAAACTGGAACTTTTGTCTTCAGAAGAGAACTTGAACTTTTCTGCACTTCTTTGAGACAACTCAGAATTAAAGTGGAACTCTTTATCTTCGTGGTGAATATTCACAATCATAGTATAAACTTTTCTATCTTTAATGAGAAATTTAGAACATAAGTTTAAATTTTTTTCACCTCTTTCAGAAAAATCAGAAATGAAGTGGAATCTTTTTATTTTCTTTGAAATAATAGAATTGATCTGTAACCTATTTCTTTTCATTGAAAAAATTCAGAAGAGAACTTGAACTTTTCTTCACTTCGTTGAGAAAACTTAGAATTAAAGTGGAACTTTTTATCTTCAAGGAGAATATTCACAATCAAAGTCTAACTTTTTTCTATCTTCTATGAAAAAATTTAGAACAGAACTTTAAACTTTTTATGACTTTGAGAAAATTATGAACTGAAGTGTAACCTTTTTATTTTCTTTGGCAAAAATTAGAATTGCACTAAAAACTTTTTTCTTCTCTTTGAGAAATCTTAGAATTAGAGTGGAACTCTTAATCTTCATGGCGAATATTCGCAATCACAGTATAAATTTTTTCTATCTTTTACGAGGAATTTAGAACAGAGCTTTAAATTTTTTTCACATCTTTGAGAAAAATTAGAACTGAAGTGGAACATTTTTATTTTCATTGGAAAAATTTAGAATTAATCTGTAACTCTTTTTGTAGAAAATTCAGAAATGAAAAGAGGAACCCTTTTATTTTTGAAAAAAAATAGAATTGATCCGTAACTTTTTCCTTGAGAAATTTTCAGAAGAGAACTTGAACTTTTCTTTCCTTCATTGAGAAAACTCAGATTTAAAGTGGAACTTTTTATCTTGATGGAGAGTATTCACAATCAAATTATGACACTTTTCTATCTTCAACAGAAAAATTTAGAATAGAACTTTAAATTTGTTCACCTCTGAGAGAAATCAAAACTGAAGGGGAAGCTTTTTTCTTATTTTCTTGGGAGAAAATTAGAATTGAATTGAAACTTTTTTCTTTTCATTGAGAAATTTTCAGAAGAGAACTTGAACTTTTCTTCCCTTCTTCGAGAAAAACTCTGAATTAAAGTGGAACTCTATCTTCATGGCAAATATTCACAATCAAAGTATAAGTTTTTTTCTATCTTTTACGAGAAATTTAGAACACAGAACTTTAAATTTTTACCACCTCTTTGAGAAAATCAGAACCGAAGTGGAACCTTTTTATTTTCTCTAGAAAAAATTAGAATTGATCTGTAACTTATTTTTTTCTTTGTGAAGCTTCAGAAGAGAACTTGAACTTTTCTTCACTTCTTTGAGAAAACTCAGAATTAAAGTGGAACTCGTTATCTTCATGGCGAATATTCACAATCATAGTATAACATTTTTTTTCTTTGAGAAAATTCAAAAAGAAATTGAAATTTTCTCCACTTTATTGAGAAAACTCAGAATTAAAGTGGAACTTTTTATCTTCAGGAGAGAACTTGAACTTTTCTTCACTTCTTCGAGAAAACTCAGAATTAAAGCAGAACTCTTTATCTTCTTGGCGAATATTCATGATCATAGTATAACTTTTTTCTATCTCTAATAAGAAATTTCCAACAGAACTTTAAGTTTTTTTCATCTCTTTGAGAAAAATCATAACTGAAGTGAAATCTTTTTTTTATTTTCTCTGGGGAAAAAATACAATTGATCTGTAAATTGTTTCTTTTCATCGAGAAAATTCAGAAGATAACTTGAACTTTTCTTCACTTCGTTGAGAAAACTTTGAATTAAATTGGAACTTTGTATCTTCGTGGTGAATATTCACAATCAAAGTATAACTTTTTTCTATCTTCTATGGAAAAATTTAGAACAGAACTTCAAATTTTTTATGTCTTTGAGAAAATTAAGAACTGAAGTGGAACCTTTTTTATTATCTTTGGAAAAAATAGAATCGAACTGTAACTTTCTTTTTGAGAAATCTTAGAATGAAAATGGAACTCTTTATCTTTATGGCGAATATACGCAATCATAGTATAACTTTTTTCTATCTTTTCGAGAAATTTAGAACAGATCTTTAAATTTTTTTCACCTCTTTGAGAAAAATCAGAACTGAAAGTAGAACATTTTATTTTCATTGAAAACAATTAGAATTGATCTGTAACTTTTTTGAGAAAATTCAGAAATCAAAAGAGGAACCCTTTATTTTGAAAAAATAGAATTGATCCCTAACTTTTTTTATTGAGAAATTTTTTCAGAAGAGAACTCGAACTTTTCTTTCCTTCATTGAGAAAACTCAGATTTAAAGTGGAACTTTTTATCTTGATGGCGAATATTCACAATCAAAGTATGAATTTTTGCTATCTTCAACTGGGAAATTTAGAATACAACTTTAAATTTTTCTCACCTCTGAGAAAAATCAGAACTGTAGTGGAAGCTTTTTTTATTTTCCTTGGAGAAAATTAGAATTGAACTGTAACTTTTTTCTTTTCATTGAGTAATTTTCAGAAAAGAACTTGAACTTTTCTTCTCTTCTTTGAGAAATATCTGAATTAAAGTGGAACTCTTTTTCTTCATGGCGAATATTCGCAATCAAAGTAGAGCTTTTTCTATGTTTTACGAGAAATTTAGAACAGAACTTTAAATTTTTTTCACTTCTTTGAGAAAAATCAGAACTGAAGTGGAACCTTTTTATTTTCTCTAGAAAAAATTAGAATTGATCTGTAACTTATTTTTTTTCTTTGTGGGAATTCAGAAGAAAACATGAACTTTTCTTCACTTGATTGAGAAAACTCAGAATTAAAGTTGAACTTTTTATCTTCAGAAGAGAGCTTGAACTTTTCTTCACTTCTTTGAGAAAACTCAGAATTAAAGTGGAGCTCGTTATCTTCATGGCGAATGTTCACAATCATAGTATAACTTTTTCCTATCTTTAGTAAGGAATTTGGAACAGAACTTTAATTTTTTTTCATCTCTTTGAGAAAAATCAGAACTGAAGTGGAATATTTTTGTTTCTCCGGCAAAAAATAGAATTGATCTGTAGCTTATTTCG
Source organism: Artemia sinica (assembly GCA_027921565.1). Taxonomy (NCBI): domain Eukaryota; kingdom Metazoa; phylum Arthropoda; class Branchiopoda; order Anostraca; family Artemiidae; genus Artemia; species Artemia sinica. Next base: position 43,020,864 of record CM051274.1, read on the forward strand.
TTTCATTGAGAAAATACAGAAGAGAACCCTGAACTTTTCTTCACTTCGTTGAGAAAACTAAGAATTAACGTGGAAATTTTTATCTTCATGGCGAATATTCACAATCAAAGAATAACTTTTTTCTATCTTCTATTGAAAAATTTAGAACAGAATTTTTAAATTTTCTATGTCTTTGAGAAAATTAAGAATTGATCTGTAACTTATTTCTTTTCATTGAGAAAATTGAGAAGAGATTAATAAAATCACATGTATTTAAACGTGGTTGTTTATATTTCTGAAAACCAAAACCAAACTTTATTAAAAAAAAGCCCTAATAATATTAATAATATAGATATGTTTTAAACGGGGATGTTCTTATTTCTGAAAATTAAAACCCAACTTTATTAAAAAAATCAAATATTATTAATACAATAAGATGTATTTTAAACATGGTTGTTCTTATTTCTGAAAACTAAAACCCAACTTTATTAGAAAATCAAATGTTATTAATAAAACCAGATGTATTTTAAACGTGAACGTTCTTATTTCTGAAAACTAAAACCCAACTTTATTTAGAAAAAAAGTCGTAAAGTATGTTGGGAGTGAAAAAACATGAGTGCTTTAACTTGTAAAACAGGTTAGGAGGAATATTAAGAAAAGAACTTGATCTGAAATAATATAATAAAGCCTTTTGAAAAGTATTTCTTGGTGTTGGGGTATGCAAAAAGTCTTAAAGTAATGTTAGGAGTGAAAAAAGATGAGTACTTCAACTTGTAAAACAGGTTTAGGAGGAATATTAAGAATAGAGCTTGTTCTGAAATAGTATAATAAAGCCTTTTGAAAAGTATTTCTTGGTGTTATGGTATGCAATAAGTCGTAAAGTAATGTTGAGAGTGAAAAAGATGAGTACTTCAACTTGTAAAACAGGTTTAGGAGGAACATTACGAAAAGAACTTGTTCTGAGGAGAAAAAAAAGCGGAAAGAAAAAAGATTTTGTTTGTGGAGAATATCGTGGTTAAAGTCAATTTTTTTTTTTTTCAAGCCAATATATTTTCTTTGTTATTCTAGCCAAAGGGTGGTAAGTTTACTGTATAGACGTTTCGGACAGGGTGGTTCTAATAGTGTACTTCTTGTTTTGATCTGAATCTTTTTTCGGGAGTTATGGGTTACTTTAGTTTTTACTATGGACCATTTTAATAAAAACAGTTCAAAGGTCAGATAAGAAAAATTCCTATGTTAACCTGCCAGGGCTCGGAGGCAGGCGTTATGAGTAATGCTCTAGGGGCATATATAGTTCTTATAGAGGGGATGCTCGTTGAAACATCGGACAGGGCTATTTTGATTGGAAATTAAAAGTTTTTGTCAACTTTTTAAGAGTCAAACGAGATGGGAGGGCAACTATCCTCCCCCCTCTCCTCTTCCACGCCCTAAATGCATCAGATAAAAATTTTGAGATAGAAATTTTGTTAAAAGTAGTTCAAAGTTCTGATAACAAAACTCCGGTGTCGACAGAGGCCCCCAGGGCCCGGGGGTAGCTTTGTAAGCTATGCTCTGGGGGCATATACTGGCTGTTATGGAAGGAATGCTCGTATAAAAATCCTAGAGGGCTCATTTGATTGGAAATTGAAAGTTGTAATTCACTTTTTAAGGGTCAAAAGTAATTGGAGGGCAGCTAGCCTCTCCCCACACTCCATTTATTTTATTTTTTTCCCAGAGGCACTTTATATAGAAGGGGTCGTCGTATAAACTTCAATGGGGACTTACTCGATTGAAAATCGAGATTTCTAGTTCCCTTTTTAAGAGTCAAAATTGATCAGAGGGCAACTGCCCCCCCAAGCCCTTTTTCCCCAAATACATCTAATAAAAATTTCAGGTAGCCATTTTGTTAAAAATAGTTCAAAGATCATATAACAAAAAAACTCCTATTCGTATGGTCATTTCGTTAAAAATAGTTCAAAGATCAGATAAGAAAAACTCCTATGTTGACACAACCCACCCCAACCCCCCACCAGGGCCAGGGCAGGCGTTATAAGTTATGTTCTGGGGGCATATATGGTTCTTATGGAAGGTATGCTCGTATAAACTTCAGAGAAGGTTCATTTGAATGGAAATTAAAAGTTGTAGTTCATTTTCTCAGAGTGAAAAAAGATCAGAGGACAACTAGCCCCTCTCACCCTCCACGCATTTGGGTGTATCGGATGGATAAACTCATCCGATAAAAATGGTAACTATATTGTTAAAAATAGTTCAACCATCAGATATTAAAACTCCAGGGTCGACATAACCCCCAGGGCCAGTTTTTATAGAAGGGATACTCGTATAAAATTCAGAGAGGGCTCATTTTATTGAAAATAGAAAGTTCTAGTTCACTTTTAAAGAGTCAAAAGAGACCGAAGCTTAATCCAGTCACCCCACGCCCTTTTTTCCCAAACGTATACGATAAAAATTTTGAGATAGAAATTTTGTCAAAATAGTTCACACATCAGATAATAAAAACTCCGAGGTTGACACAAACCCATTTTTTTCACTTTGATGTTTGTTACTTTGATATCAGTTTGGACACTTTGATGAATATTTGATTTTTTTTAAAGTTTGATTTTGAAATAGGTAATTTTGAAAAACTTGAAATTTTTTGCAATCAAAAAACGAACAAAAATTAATTAAAAAAAAAAACTTTCCGAAAAATAAGTTTTTCAAAGAAGAGTAAAGGCCATTTTAAACTTAAGCTGAGCAGATACAAATACCTTTTAAAATTTAAACTCAAAATGACCAGAAATTACTATTGAAGAATAAATGAAACCCAAAACGAACAGAAATTAAATAAACAATCATATCAAAAACATACAACAAGTAATAATTTAAATGAATAAATAGATCTTAAAGCGAGTAGTGCTTGGATTGAATATGAATATCAAGCTTAAAACGAAAAAAAATATTTTTCTATTGAAGCATAAATGAAACTTAAAACGAACAGAAATTAAATAAACGAACAATGTAAACAAACATACAATAGATATTAATGTAAATTAATAGATAAATCTTAAAACGAGTGAAACTTAAATTGAATATGCAAGTCAAGCTTGAAACGAACAAAAATCACCACAAACAAGCGTTTGGGTATGACCTCCTTCTCTCACTGTAAAAGTCTAAAACCTACTGCGTCATTGGCGCTTTATTGAAAACTATATGCGTCTTGATCAGTCTTAGAAAACATAAACAACATCAAATTGAAAATTTGATGTATAATGATATTAATTATTGAAAGATCCATCAGTTCAAGAATTTATTTCACTGTAATTGTATTTTTGTTTTCAATACTGCAAGAACTGGAAAAGAAAATATTTGTAATATAATCCGTTTTCAGTTAAGCGCCAATGACGGAGTAGGCTTTTGGTTGATATTTGCAGCTAGGAAAGGAGCCAGTATCCAATCACTTGTTCGTAGAGAAACTATATTCGTCTTTAACAACTTTAAAAAGAGCTAATAAATTAAACTGAATATTTGATGTATAATATTATTAATTGCTGAAAGCTCATCAGTTCAAAATGCTATTAAATAAAAAAAAACAAGTTTTTTTAAGTGAAAGTAAGGAGCGACATTAAAACTTAAAACGAACAGAAATTATTCGTATATGAAAGGGGCTGTCACCTCTTCAACGCCTCGCTCTTTACGCTAAAGTTTGTTATTGTTTTAAAAAATGAAGTTTCGTGATAGAGTCAAACTTTAGCGTAAAGAGCAAGGCGTTGAGGAGGGGAAAGTTCTTTCATATACGGAATGATTTCTGTTTGTTTTAAGTTTTTACTTTCACTTAAAAAAACTTCTTTTTTTTTATTAATAACATTTTGAACTGATGAGCTTTCAGCAATTAATATGGTGTGCGTGTAACTGAACCCTCGTGTAACTGAACCCCAAGAGACAGAACCCCCGTAACTGAACCCCCGTCTAACTGAACCACCGTGTAACTGAACCACCGTGTAACTGAACTCCCGTATAACCGAACCACCGTGCAACTGAATCCCCGTACAACTGAACCCCCCGTGCAACTGAACCCTCGAGCTACTGAACCCTCGTGCAACTCAACCACCGTACTTACATCGGGTAAAACACAATAGGGTTATGAACCATAATTATTTAACTATGGTATAGTTATTTAACCGTTTAAACTGTTTTTAAATAAGATGGCCGTCCCAAAATTTAGATCGGATGTATTTGGGGGAAAAATAGGGTGGGGTGGAAGCACTCCGATCACTTTTAACTCTGAAAAGTGCACTGGAAATTTTGATTTCCAATCGAATGAGCCCACCCCCCCCCCAAAGCTCATATAATTTTTTTCTACAAAAACCTATATGTTTTAGCAATGAGCAACTAGCATAACTTACAGCCCTTGGCCCAGATGCTGCTGGAGGGGTAATTACCCCAAAGGCATGGCTATTTGATCTTCAGACTATTTTCAACAAAATTTTTATTTTTATTTTGATCGGATGTATTTGGGGGGGGGGGGATGTCGGTTAAGAGGGAAAGGCTGATTATCCTGCGATTACCTTTGATTCTTCGAAATTGAACTTGAACTTTCAATTTCCAATCGAATGAGCCTCCTTCAAAGTTTTTACGATCACCCCTTCTATAAAAACCTTAAATTTTAACAATTGGTAACTTGCAATAACATACAGATTGCTGATACAGGTGTATCAGCAATTTTTTTCTTTGGAACAACTTAGCGTATCAAAATGAAACTTCTGGGGCATCTACCTGCTACTACTGCTATTAATACTGCTGCTACTACTACTAATTCAACACTATTATTACTTCTACTGCTCCTACTACGACCGCTGCTACTACTAAACTAGCACTATTAAGGCTTCGAATATCAAGTTAAAACTTTGACAGAATGACGTATTTGAGGTGGAACTTGAACTAAATCAAAAGACACTATGTGCATGTAGATTTTCAAAATGACATATCTCAAAAAGGGATTTGTGTATTATTTGGAACTTTTCAGAGAGTGCTTAAAAGGGAAAGTCAATTCGCCAAAAGGAAATATGTGCACGCTCAGGCCTGGATTTACCACTAGGTCCCTAGGCCCGGACCTAGAAGCGCATAATGCTAGCGGGAGCAATTAATTATCACTGAGTATTTTTTTCCTGAGAAAAACTGGACTGATGTGATTTATCGTCGCCAGGTGCACTCTGCCGCCACGCTGCCTATTCACAGAAGAGTGACTTTAAGAAAACACAGGAATTCCATGGTTACTTATAAACTGTCAGCTACCCAAGAATGGTAGCTGATAGTTCGGTATTACCCCTCTCTTTCATCACTTTTCGCTCATCGGTTGTGTTCTGTTAACACACAATTACATGGTTACACACAGTTACAGTTGCATGGGGGTTCAGTTACACGGGGGTTTAGTTAAATGGGGTTGAGTTGCACGGGGGTTGAGTTGCACGAGGGTTCAGTTTGCACGGGGGTTCAGTTGCACGGATGTTCAAGTTGCACGGGGGTTCGGTTATACGGGGGTTCAGTTGCACGGGGGTTCAGTTACATGGGGGTTCAGTTACATGGGGGTTCATTTACAAGGGGAAAGTTGCTTGGGGTGCACTTACACGGGGGTTCAGTTACAATGGAACCATTAATATCATTATACATCAAACATTCAGTTTAATTTATTAGCTCTTTTTAAAGTTGTTAAAGACGAGTATAGTTTCCCTACAAACAAATGTTTGGATACTACCTCCTTTCCTAACTGTAAATAAAAAACCAAAAGCCTACTGTGTCATTGGTGCTTAACTGAAAACGGATTATATTACAAATATTTTCTTTTCCAGTTCTTACAGTATTAAAAATAAAAATACAATTACAGTGAAATAAGTTCTTGAACTGATGGATCTTTCAACAATTAATATAATTATACATCAAACATTCAATTTGTTGTTGTTTATACTTGCCAGGACTGTTCAAGACGCATATAGTTTTCAGTAAAACGCCAATGACGCAGTAGGTTTTAGACTTTGACAGTGAGAGAAGGAGGTTATACCCAAACTCTTGTTTGTGATGATTTTTTTTCGTTTCAAGCCTTATTTGCATATTCAATTTAAGTTTCACTATTTTTAAGATTTATTTATAAATTTACATTAATATCTATCGTATGTTTGTTTGCATTGATTGTTTATTAATTTCTCTTCGTTTTAAGTTTCATTTATACTTCAATAGGAAATATTTTTTTTTCGTTTTAAGCTTGATATTCATATTCAATCTAAGCATTACTCGCTTTAAGATCTATATATTCATTTATATTATTACTTGTTGTATGTTTTCGCTATGATTGTTTATTTAATTTCTGTTCGTTTTGGGTTTCATTTATTCTTTAATGGTAATTTCTGGTCGTTTTGAGTTTGAATCTTAAAAGGTATTTGTATCTGCTGAGCTTAAGTTTAAAATGGCCTTTACTTTTCTTTGAAAAAACTTATTTTTCGGAAAGTTTTTTTTTAATTAATGAATGGTAAAAAGAGATTACTACTGGGAATCAAGAGAGCCAGGTCTTGCAAAGATTCAACAATTAGATCCTTTGAGAAGAAACCCGATAAAAACGGAAAATCCCATTGATCTTAAAAAAGCCATTAAAATAACGTAACACGTATACGGGAGTTTTTTGGAAACTCTGACCACCAATCCGACGCATATCCTGTGTACCCACTGACTGCATAACTACTCCCGAACATATAAAAAAAAGAGACTTGAAAATTCATGGGCGAAAATATGAAAGAAAGCAACAGAATAGTGATAACTTTAAACCCAGAGAAAACACTATTACCCCAACTGGCTGACTGTGGACAATGCAATCACCCAGTTCAGATCATTTCCCCCGAACGTTGCTAGCCCTGAGAAAAAGGAAGTCACAGTTCTGATTATAATAAGTAGAGAGCAGCCTCTTCTTTCAAATAAGGAGGATAGACGAATTATTAAATAAATTCTGGTGGTCACTAATGTAAAAGAATGGACCAGTGACTTATCACTTAAAATTTAACAAGATTCCAAAAAATCACTAACACCAAACTTTTAATAGAAGCATGAAAGATCTTAAGCCGAACTGGCCAGCCATGACAAAAACCAAACAAAGAGAAAAATCTCATTGAAAAAAACAACAAACGAGACTGCGGCATGGGAGAGAAAAGAAAAGATAAATGCAGAACAACGCGGATATTTCGCCTGTATCACAAACAAGGCGTCTTCAGCACGAAAGACAGAAGAAAAAACAAGTTAAAATAAAAAAAAAAAAAACAAACAAAACCACCACCAAATCAAAAAATATACAATTGGCGCAAACTGATCCACGTAGGGAAGAGATGCTTATATGGAGTTACTTCAGTAAGAACACCAGAGCAACTGACGGAAAAATAAAAAAATGGAAATTGCTTTAACTATTCTGTTGTGAAATAATGCTTTTATTGGCTATTATTGAAGCAATCCGTTTTGGTCTAGCAGGTAAAACAGTGCCCTGGTGATTATTTATAATCTTAATTCCTTTATTGACTGTTGATTCACTCTTTAGAAGATTATCATAAATTGGGTCAATATTTAAACTACCTGTGTCCCTATTTATTGAAAGGTTAGCAAACATATGTTTTTTTTTTTAATTTCAATGGCTTCTCTCGCCCATTGTGCATACCCCTTATCATTTGAAATAGCTAAGGCCTCATCAAATTTGTAAGTTTTTTTCTATTGAATTTCGGTGTTCAATAAACTTTTCAACAAATTGTTGGTGAGTCCTACCAATATAGAACTTCTCACAAGAGCACGGAATTTTATACACCCCAGTTACTAAATTTCCCCGGGTTAAATCCTTACCAGAACTAAAGAAAACTACCCATTGGCCTCAACGATTGGAAACATGTATTGATACCAAATTTACGCAAAACCCGTGAAAGTTTCTCACCCAAACCAGGTACATATGGCAATTAAATGAAACTTTTTGATACATATAAATCTAAAGACTGAGAAAACCCCATTAACCCTACTATCATGTTTAACACGTCTATTTTCAATTATTTTGTCAATGAACTTAATTGGGTAATTATTACAAAGCAAAATATCCCTCAAGTATAACAATTCCGAATCCAGAAATTCCTGGGAACAAATTCTAAAGGCTCTATCCACTAGTGAAATTACAACCCCCGTTTCACCGACATAGGGTGGCAAGAATGAAAATTCAAATACCTATCATTGTGCGTTGGTTTTCTGTAAATCGAGAAAAGTAAATGGAGACCCCTTTTAATTAATAATATATCCAGAAAAGGTAATTTATTATTTTCCTCAAACTCAACCGTAAATTTAATATTATTATCAAAAACTATTTAAATGCTTACAAAAAAGGTCTAAGGAGTCCAATCTATGTTTCCAAACGCACACCACATCATCCATGAACCTACCCCAGAAACAAGGGGAGATTCTAAATCTGTGTATAGCGGAAGTTTCAATAGCATCTATGAAAAGATTTGCCAATAAAGGAGAGAGAGAAGCCCCCATAGGTAACCCAAAAATTTGTCTATAAAACTCTCCTCTAAAACCAAAATAAAAAGAAAATTTATTTACTAGGATAATTAGTTTCATAATGACTTCAATATCCAAGCTGGCTAAAGTCACATCTTGTACTAAATCAAAGTGTTTTTCTAATTTACTTTTTAAAATATCATCGCACCTTTTTAAATCACAATTTGAATACATGGAAACAAACATCGAAACTACAAAGGATTAAACTATCTTTGTAGTTAAACAAAGATATATGTATGTTAAACATGATAGTAGGGTTAATGGGGTTTCTCAGTCTTTAGATTTAGATGTATCAAAAAGTTTCATTTCATTGCCATATGTACCTGGTTTGGGTGAGAAATTTTCACAGGTTTTGCGTAAATTTTGGTAACGATACATGTTTCCAATCGTTGAGGCCAATGGGTAGTTCTCTTAGTCCTGGTAAGGATTTAGCCCGGGGAAATTTAGTAAGTGGGGTGTATAAAATTCCGTGCTCTTGTGGGAAGTTCTATATTGGTAGGACTCACCAACAATTTTTTGAAAGGTTTATTGAACACACCGAAATTCAATAGAAAAAAACTTAAAATTAAGCAAGCCTCC